>OY282641.1:75356099-75779818 GCA_958299015.1 Tetanocera ferruginea | reverse complement strand
TTTTAATTTTAATTTTAATTTTAATTTTAATTTTAATTTTAATTTTAATTTTAATTTTAATTTTAATTTTAATTTTAATTTTAATTTTAATTTTAATTTTAATTTTAATTTTAATTTTAATTTTAATTTTAATTTTAATTTTAATTTTAATTTTAATTTTAATTTTAATTTTAATTTTAATTTTAATTTTAATTTTAATTTTAATTTTAATTTTAATTTTAATTTTAATTTTAATTTTAATTTTAATTTTAATTTTAATTTTAATTTTAATTTTAATTTTAATTTTAATTTTAATTTTAATTTTAATTTTAATTTTAATTTTAATTTTAATTTTAATTTTAATTTTAATTTTAATTTTAATTTTAATTTTAATTTTAATTTTAATTTTAATTTTAATTTTAATTTTAATTTTAATTTTAATTTTAATTTTAATTTTAATTTTAATTTTAATTTTAATTTTAATTTTAATTTTAATTTTAATTTTAATTTTAATTTTAATTTTAATTTTAATTTTAATTTTAATTTTAATTTTAATTTTAATTTTAATTTTAATTTTAATTTTAATTTTAATTTTAATTTTAATTTTAATTTTAATTTTAATTTTAATTTTAATTTTAATTTTAATTTTAATTTTAATTTTAATTTTAATTTTAATTTTAATTTTAATTTTAATTTTAATTTTAATTTTAATTTTAATTTTAATTTTAATTTTAATTTTAATTTTAATTTTAATTTTAATTTTAATTTTAATTTTAATTTTAATTTTAATTTTAATTTTAATTTTAATTTTAATTTTAATTTTAATTTTAATTTTAATTTTAATTTTAATTTTAATTTTAATTTTAATTTTAATTTTAATTTTAATTTTAATTTTAATTTTAATTTTAATTTTAATTTTAATTTTAATTTTAATTTTAATTTTAATTTTAATTTTAATTTTAATTTTAATTTTAATTTTAATTTTAATTTTAATTTTAATTTTAATTTTAATTTTAATTTTAATTTTAATTTTAATTTTAATTTTAATTTTAATTTTAATTTTAATTTTAATTTTAATTTTAATTTTAATTTTAATTTTAATTTTAATTTTAATTTTAATTTTAATTTTAATTTTAATTTTAATTTTAATTTTAATTTTAATTTTAATTTTAATTTTAATTTTAATTTTAATTTTAATTTTAATTTTAATTTTAATTTTAATTTTAATTTTAATTTTAATTTTAATTTTAATTTTAATTTTAATTTTAATTTTAATTTTAATTTTAATTTTAATTTTAATTTTAATTTTAATTTTAATTTTAATTTTAATTTTAATTTTAATTTTAATTTTAATTTTAATTTTAATTTTAATTTTAATTTTAATTTTAATTTTAATTTTAATTTTAATTTTAATTTTAATTTTAATTTTAATTTTAATTTTAATTTTAATTTTAATTTTAATTTTAATTTTAATTTTAATTTTAATTTTAATTTTAATTTTAATTTTAATTTTAATTTTAATTTTAATTTTAATTTTAATTTTAATTTTAATTTTAATTTTAATTTTAATTTTAATTTTAATTTTAATTTTAATTTTAATTTTAATTTTAATTTTAATTTTAATTTTAATTTTAATTTTAATTTTAATTTTAATTTTAATTTTAATTTTAATTTTAATTTTAATTTTAATTTTAATTTTAATTTTAATTTTAATTTTAATTTTAATTTTAATTTTAATTTTAATTTTAATTTTAATTTTAATTTTAATTTTAATTTTAATTTTAATTTTAATTTTAATTTTAATTTTAATTTTAATTTTAATTTTAATTTTAATTTTAATTTTAATTTTAATTTTAATTTTAATTTTAATTTAATTTTAATTTTAATTTTAATTTTAATTTTAATTTTAATTTTAATTTTAATTTTAATTTTAATTTTAATTTTAATTTTAATTTTAATTTTAATTTTAATTTTAATTTTAATTTTAATTTTAATTTTAATTTTAATTTTAATTTTAATTTTAATTTTAATTTTAATTTTAATTTTAATTTTAATTTTAATTTTAATTTTAATTTTAATTTTAATTTTAATTTTAATTTTAATTTTAATTTTAATTTTAATTTTAATTTTAATTTTAATTTTAATTTTAATTTTAATTTTAATTTTAATTTTAATTTTAATTTTAATTTTAATTTTAATTTTAATTTTAATTTTAATTTTAATTTTAATTTTAATTTTAATTTTAATTTTAATTTTAATTTTAATTTTAATTTTAATTTTAATTTTAATTTTAATTTTAATTTTAATTTTAATTTTAATTTTAATTTTAATTTTAATTTTAATTTTAATTTTAATTTTAATTTTAATTTTAATTTTAATTTTAATTTTAATTTTAATTTTAATTTTAATTTTAATTTTAATTTTAATTTTAATTTTAATTTTAATTTTAATTTTAATTTTAATTTTAATTTTAATTTTAATTTTAATTTTAATTTTAATTTTAATTTTAATTTTAATTTTAATTTTAATTTTAATTTTAATTTTAATTTTAATTTTAATTTTAATTTTAATTTTAATTTTAATTTTAATTTTAATTTTAATTTTAATTTTAATTTTAATTTTAATTTTAATTTTAATTTTAATTTTAATTTTAATTTTAATTTTAATTTTAATTTTAATTTTAATTTTAATTTTAATTTTAATTTTAATTTTAATTTTAATTTTAATTTTAATTTTAATTTTAATTTTAATTTTAATTTTAATTTTAATTTTAATTTTAATTTTAATTTTAATTTTAATTTTAATTTTAATTTTAATTTTAATTTTAATTTTAATTTTAATTTTAATTTTAATTTTAATTTTAATTTTAATTTTAATTTAAATTTGAATTTGAATTTGAATTTGAATTTGAATTTGAATTTGAATTTGAATGTGAATTTGAATTTGAATTTGAATTTGAATTTGAATTTGAATTTGAATTTGAATTTGAATTTGAATTTGAATTTGAATTTGAATTTGAATTTGAATTTGAATTTGAATTTGAATTTGAATTTGAATTTGAATTTGAATTTGAATTTGAATTTGAATTTGAATTTGAATTTGAATTTGAATTTGAATTTGAATTTGAATTTGAATTTGAATTTGAATTTGAATTTGAATTTGAATTTGAATTTGAATTTGAATTTGAATTTGAATTTGAATTTGAATTTGAATTTGAATTTGAATTTGAATTTGAATTTGAATTTGAATTTGAATTTGAATTTGAATTTGAATTTGAATTTGAATTTGAATTTGAATTTGAATTTGAATTTGAATTTGAATTTGAATTTGAATTTGAATTTGAATTTGAATTTGAATTTGAATTTGAATTTGAATTTGAATTTGAATAAAACCTTTGTTAAATTTACAAATCACGTTAAGAAGAGTATTTTGCTTTACGGAGAGCGCCTATGTGATTTAGTATTAAATTGTGTCTTAAGCGGTTTTAAATTTGAAAATAATTGGTGCGTCAGAGGATTGGCTACGAGAACGGGGCCGAAAAATAGAATTAAGAACAGGTGGCTTGCACTCTATGGTGTTACAGAGGCTTAAGAAACATATAGTTAAGTTCTCGTCAGGCAGTTTAGGTACGCCAAAAAGAATAGCATATGTAGAGAGATTTCCTCTCTCCAGCTCATCACAACTACAGCTTACACTCATTAAGTCTTCATTAAGAGCAGCAACTTCATTTCTGTACATATCAAGTTTTTCGTTTTCTTCCACATCCATTTTCTCAACACGTGTCTGTAGGGTGTTGAGTGATTTTTTGAGTTGAGTGAATCTACCTTCAATATGAGATATCTGCTGCATTACGTCGCCCCTCAAGGTGTTGATCTCAGCAGTCATGCGGCTCATGATGGCATCGGTATGCTTCTTAAGCTCCTCTGCAAGCTCAAGTACAGTGAGAGTATGAGCGACTGTTGCACTCTTTGAGCAAAGTGTGCTCAGGTTTGGAGTTGAAATTGAAGATGCCGTTGAAATTGTAGATCCCGTAACTGAGCTAGTTGGCTTTCTGGAGTTGGATCTAGTGCTCATAGCGCTTGCACTCATTTCAGCGTTTGTTGCACTCATTATATCAACAAAATTAACAACTTATAGGAGCTGACTTTGAGTTATTGTTGATGTTTTTATAACTTTAAATCACTGTTTATAGTATTAAATAATGTTTTTTTTCTAGATGTAAATAGTTTGCTGGGGTCAACCTTGGTATATGCACGTGGGCAGTGGCGTAGCGACGGGGGGGGGACAGGGGGTGTCATCATGCCCCGGGCGCCACTCACAGAGGGGCGCCAAATCATTCTCAAGACAAGCAAAGTTTTGCAAAAAAATTTGTTTTAATTAATTAATTCAATAATTAAGTTAGCCAACTGTAGGGTATGTCAAATCACATATCTGGCGTTCAACAAAGAATAATAGAAAAAAAATAAGGCAACATTTGTAAATTGTGATAGCTAACAAGGCAACATTGTGATAGCTGGTGACAGCTAACCAAGATTCAATCTTTGTAACATGTTTTCGAATTATTGATAACATACGTCTCTTTTTCTCACGTTCAATATTACGATGGAAATTGTTAAAAATGCTTTAAAAAACCTGTTAAAGAATCTGTAACACGATGGAGCTCCAGAGCGCAAGCAGTTAGCGTTATTGTCGAGGGTCTGGAAGAATACGTAGAACTAAAAGAAAAATTAGCAGATGAAAATACTGCCACAAGTGGTACACCAGAAATGCTGCAATCTTTATCTTAAACCGAATTTGAATATCGTAACTTTAGTCCATTGCTGGCTTGAACTCTAAGAGAATTGACCGTGTGCAGCTCAGATTACAAGGTCCTAAAATTAAGTTTAAAGAAGCGTTCCATGATCTCAAATTATTGGCGACTGAACTTGCAGAAATTCGTAACGAGATATGTGAAAAAGTTATCGAAAAGCCTAAAAATCTTTGTAAAAAATGGAGAATCGATACAACAATCCGTATAAAATGTCGCCGACAAATGCGCGGAGAATTGACTCGAGATATGGTCTTTCCGCAGAAAGCGAAAAATCTGGCGTTATGAAAAGCGTTCTTGGTCGTCTGCATCAGGAAATAAGTTCACAATTTACAAGACAGGGGACCTTAATTCCAAATTTTGGTATTTTCTTGACGTTGAAAATTTATTAAGTAAGAATAATCCGTACAACGATCTTGAAAAGAATTGTAAAAATTTGGGTGAGTTTTATAATACAGACTTAAATGGAACAGAACTTCCATTTAAAGAAAAATATGTTTTCCAAACCTAAAAGTAGCACTTCAAATATTTATTTCTATTTCAGTATCAATCAGTGTAAAATTGAATAAAATATGTGAAATACAGTACAATGTCGAATTTTAGCGTCTTCACTCAAATGCATCTACTAACCGTATTTTTGCACGCATTTCTTTCGGCGGTAGTTTATATTCTCCACTAAAAATTAAAATAGTTTTCGATTTTTTATGAATTATGATAGCGCAAAAACTACTTATCCAAATGAAATAATTTGTTGATCAAACATGAAGAAAATTAGAAATTTTATTCGGCTTAGCGTGATTATTAATATTGAACAAGAAGTGTACAAGATATATTTCAACATATGCGACTATATTTGAAAAAAGTGAGAAAAACTTTAAAAATCTTATAAATCTTATAAAATCTTTAAAAAACACGTTAATCCTAGTACTCTACCCGTTTGCGTGAAATTTCACTCGCAACATTCATTTTTTTGTTGCGTGAAAATTCTGACAAATATTTTGTTGTGAAGAAATTGAAAAATTTGAGAAAGTCATGCTTTACTTCTCAAAATAGACCAGCCTTATTCATACAAAAATTCAATACATCTTTAGTTCGTGTTTGTAAGAGTAGAATATAGTTAAAATATCGAATGTAACATGATCAGTTCGATACAATTGATGTCAAAATTATATATAGTAAAATTTACTTAATTGAAATTAAAAAATATAAACTTTATTATTTCAGTTAGCGAATAGTTGAGCAAGCAACAGTTATCTTTAACGAACTGTCAAAGTTAGGAATAAACATTGCTAGCAAAAATGTTATGGATACGAGTTAACAGGTTAGGTAGTTAATAGCCAGTGAACGATAACCACAAGTGGCTTAAACGCTTTTGGGAATTCCACTGATGTTAATGCTCTACATAAAAAATAATTTAAAAATGAAGTGGCTGAATACTTGGGAAAAAATAAGACTAGCATTACAGAACAACCCAAAATAATCAAAGCTCAGAATTACTAATATCCTTAGACTTTCAGTCTTCATTCCTTAACCAACGTTATTTTCTCTTCATGTCCTTTTATTTCTTCGGCTAATGATACACCTATTCTAATGTTTGAAACCACCTTTTTTATTAAAACCAATTTAGAAATATATTAAAAAACTTTTAAATGAATTGGTAACATCTCGATGTTACTCGATCTTAGTACTCGTACAACTAATATTTGTCAAATGTACCTCAATCAAAAATGTCAAATGTACCCAAATGCTCTCGGCATCTTTTTTTTAAAACTTTTTTAGTTTATATTTAGTTCTATTGAAATTCACTTATATTTTCAAAAAAATAAATAGTTTTTACCTTTTGTAAAAGGTACTTTGATTAATTTTTATAACTCGGTCAGGAAGTCGTTACGTATCAGTGCCGGAAAATAACAGTTACGCGCGCAAAACATAAGAACTTTTCAGTTACTTTTCTTCATGTAATGCAAGAATCGTCAAACTTCGTGACGATTACTGAAATACAATGATGCAAAATTTATAATACAAATTATTGTAAAATAACGGTTCGTTCATACCGAAAACGTCATTGTCAAATGTGCACCAAAGTCAAGGGTACCCCAGTTTACCCTACTAGGCTTAACTATAAAAACTTGTTTTGCGATTTTCGTGTTAAGAGACCCTAAATCTGAAACAAAATATAATGAACTGTCGTGTACAGAACCTTTTTCTGATTTCCACGCATAGTGTTATTTGTATTAATGTAATTTAATAAGTGTATTATAATAATTTGTACTAAATATTAAAAAATATATATAATATATCATAATTTTTTTCATTATTTCATTGGGGGCGCCAAAAAATTGTTTGCCCCGGGCGCCAGTTATGCTCGCTACGCCACTGCACGTGGGGTATATCTTTTTATATTTTTTTATAACGAAATTAGTAATTAAAACAGATTAATGTCGGAGTGCACAAAAACACGACTAAAATCACTATGAAATCTATTGTCTATACTGTTGATACCGTTGATACTTTACAAAAAAAAAATTTTGCAATGATAAAAAACATTGTATATGTTTTTTTAATGTGAATAAACTAATCTACAAAGTTCCAAACAAATCGGAAGCACTAAGATCAGATTTTGCTTAAAATTTGTCGAAATGATATGGAATCACCGGTAAAAGCGTAAAAAATAATATTTTGATTATTAAAAGATCCGAGCTAAATACTTTGACCTTGAGTTGGCCCCGTGTCAATTTTAGCCCCGTCATGTTTTAGTCCGGCGCTGGTTGTTGTTATTTCTTTTTCTTTCAGGAAATTTGAGGTCAATAGTGGGTTGGAGTAAATGGGATCCAGGTCGGATAAGGGTTTACCCGGGTACCGATCGAGGGATCGTCTGCTTGAGTGAACGCGGAAATACGGCACGCTTAAAAACGGACGGGAGAGACTCGCGGCTGGAATAAAGCATTTTCGTCGTGACCGAAGGGAACACCATGCACTCACGAACACGCCCACCTTCCATAAAACCCACTTTTGTAAAAACACTATAAAGAGGTTTATATTTGAGCTGCAGGGATAAAACTTAGTATGCCTTTATTTTACTTCAAAGCTAATTTATGTAGTTAAAGTAAGTATCATCCGCCCACGACAAAGCCAACCTCCCATACAACCCAACCTAGCTAAACCTGTAAATGAAATAAAACTTTAAAGAAATGCATGAATTTTGAACAAAATTAAGAAGTTTTTTCTATATATTGTAATATTTTAATGAATGCATATTTAAATATTATAGGAAGTTTAGGGTATTCTATAATCGGACTAGACCCACTTTATTGTTTGCTTACTTGTTTTTCATTAATTTCTTACCGTTGGTGCATCATTGTTTTTCTTTTTTTGTGGTAGATCTTCAAAAATGTCCATATGATCTTTTCTTCGAGGCGGCAAGGGTGGGACAAATGATGTGTTTTCTGTATTTGCAAGTGAAACATTAACATGCGGTGAAAATCTTTTTGGATTAGAAACGTGTGATTGGGAACATATTATTTGATCTAAAATATTTTCCGAAATACTGAAAAAAAGTAACCGTTAGCTGACTTAAAAATAAATTAACAATTTTGTTTACCAAATTATACTTTCAACATCATGAATAGGTTTCATAAAGTGTTCCGGACTCCAAAATGGCAATTGTTCTGAAGACCGATATTCATGCAGCAGCTTCATACTCTTATTATTTGAATCATCTGAATGATCATGTGAGCTTTTGCATAAAGAAGCGCAATTATTATTATGACGTTCAATATTTTCTGAAGCAATTGATAAAATGTCGCTTTGACATGGTGACGAATCAGTTTTATTTGTTATCTGATCATTTAAGCAATTGACATTTGATAAAGCCAAAATCTCTTTTTTTGACACAGTCGTTTCTGATATATTTTCACGATCGTATATAAATTGTTTTCCTGCGTTTATAAGAATGCAAGAAGATGGCAATGAACGATGTTCCATTGTTGCATGTGGATGCTGCCAAGTGCTTCTGGTGCGTTCTGGTATATTAACGTTGGCAAATATTGAGTAAATTTGGGTGTTTGGGGAAGCATTTCTTGAATTACTTGCGCATATACCAGGAGGACTTTGCTCGCCATCATACTGGAATTGATTTAAAGATTTTGTAACCAGGGAAATGTTACTGTTGTTTTGACGCCGAGGTTTAATACCTGGAGATTTAAGAGTAACCGATGGCCATTTTCTAGGCTAAAAAAATATATATATACATTATTTGTCGTAGAAATTTATATTATTTAAAAGGGAAACTAATGTGCCGTGCAACTAATTATCAACGACTTTACTTATCGTACGATTTCTTTGATTACATCAAATTTTAAGAATCGATGGGGTAAAGCGTCATTGTTTTCTCTATATGGCATCTCTGTTGTCGATAAACTATTAAAATTTGTTTAAATGAATCGTCAGTAAGTCTGTTATGAGCTTTTTTCAAAATAAAGTGAAATAACGTCCGTGCACGTAATTAACAACACGGAACTTTTTTACTTTTTTTTAATTTTTTGGATAATTAAAAGTAAAATTTTAGTTTATTACAAAAAATATAGATTGTGTTTGACATACTTCGTGCCGAGTCTTACGGCAAAATTTCAAAATCTTTAAAAGTATCTTAAAGGATGGTATTTAATGCTGTGCAATATTTTAAAAATGATAAAACTGTAAAAAGGGTACCTCACAAACGTAGAGCCCGTAAAACTACTGCCAGAGAAGACGGACTGATAGTGTCCGAAAAAAGTGGCCTCAAAAGACAGCCAATGAAATCCATGTGTCAACTTTTGGTGAAAATGATAGCTCACCTTCTGGAGATACCATCAAAACAAGATTGAGAGAAAATGGACTATTTGGAAGAATTACCCGGAAGAAGCCATTACTGACGGAGCGTAACCGCAAAAAGCGGGTGGAGTTTGCCAAAAAATATCGCCACTGGACAGTAAACGAATGGAAACAAGTCTTATTTTCTGATGAAACTAAAATAAACAGAGTATATTCAGATGGAAAAGATTATGTTCGTCGTCCAAAGAATTTGACTCCTAGTATACCCGTCCCACGTTAAAACATGGTGGCGGAAGCATTATGCTATGGGGTGCAATGTCATGGCGTGGTGTTGGCCCCATTCACAAAATTGAAGGTCGTATGGACCAGTTTCAATACATGTCCATTCTTAACGATGTAATGCTACCATTTTCCGAGGATCACATGCCTGTAACATGGGTTTTTCAACAGGACAACGATCCGAAGCACACGACACGCAATACAACAAGTGGTTTCAAGACAATTTGGTGACATTATTGGATTCGCCTTCATGCAGCCTTGACCTTAATCCCATAGAAAACTTGAGGGAGCAGTTAAAAAGGAAAGTTGGACTGCATAAAATAGGAAACTTCGGCGAACTTAACGAAAAAGCTAAGGAGGATTGGAAAGCGCTGCCTGCAGAAGTTTGGAAAAAGTAAGTTGCGTCAATGCCACGCAGATGCCTTGCAGTAATTGAAAATAATGGTTGTGCAACAAAATATTAACTTTTTTTAAGGAAAAATAAATTTTTTAATATAAAACAAAACCGTTGTTAATTACGTGCACGGACGTTATTTCACTTTATTTTGAAAAAAGCTCATAACAGACTTATTGACGGTTCACTTCAACAAATTTCGATAGTTTATCGACAACAGAGATGCCATATAGAGAAAACAATGACGCTTTATCGATCCTTAAAATTTTATGTAATCAAAAAATGAAACGATAAGTGAAGTAGTTGCTGATTAGTTGCACGGCACTGTATATTCATAGATAAGTAAATATATTTTATCTTATTATGGAAAACATGATATGAGTAAAGAACTTCTTTATCTATATGCATTAGAGTGGCCGCACGTTGTATAGGAAAACAGGGTCAAAATGTGCCATTTGGTGCCAAATTCAAGTTCCCAAAATTTCATCCCGATTGAATGGCCGGAACCCGCGTCCAGTTGGGCCTATAGTTGGACCTAAGGACCATTTATGGCTTATTTCTTCCATAGTATCTATATAAGTCGGAAAAACGTTATTGGAATGTACTTAGCATTGGTTGGACGTGATAATACAAACATTTTGATATATCATTCGATTATCTGAGATATCTGGTTTTTCAGATATCTATATTTTAAAGAAAAATTGGGATATACTCAAACTCATATTTTTCTCAATTTTGTATTTTTAATAAAAAAAAACTTTTGAAATACGCTAATAAATGATTTGCTTTAATTTTCTTCAATCCAGTATGCGTCTTTTTATAAATATGGCTTTGTTCTCCGACGCATCCTTTACCCATACAGGCTCATAATCGGCAAAACTTACGATTTGGTCAACTACCCAGCGGCTAAAAATAGCGCTGAAACACTAATGATGATGCTCTTCTTTTGAAGCTACATGCGCATCTTTTTTGCTGAAGCTTCATTGTCTTTTTTGTTCTACGTGTCCGCAAAAGTATGCGCATCCTTTCTGCATCATTGGTAAGCGTTGAAGATGCAGTTCGCAGTGAAAATTTGTTCGCTCCACAGAGGGTAGATTCGAACTTCGAAAATAAAAACTCTCTATTTCTCTCTACCTCTATGACTCTCTTTCTTCCCGTCTCAACCCTCTCTGCCCTTCCTTAATATTTGTATAGCTGCTGCTTTTATTGTTGGTAACATTTATCGAAAATATGTAGAAACCGTTAAATATGCTGTGCTACATATATATATGAAATACAGTGGGAAAGAAATGCCTAGCTATGATGTAAATTAAAACAAATCCCTTTTGGTTAATATGTATTTTATAGTTCATTTATTAATATTTTAACAATATTAAATTAATTAATATTCATGTGACCTTTCTTACCGAAAACAAATTTTGAAAAAAGTTTCGTTGGTAATCATCCCAGTTCATCATAATTTTTCGTTGGTAATCATCCCACTTTACTTCAAGTAAAAATGCTTTTTTAAAAAACAAAGGCAAACATTTTGAAATGTTTGGTGAATTGTCAACAATTCTCTGGATGTACTTAACTTGAAAGTAAACAAATGTGTACGAATATTTAAATTATTATACGTTAGAAATTAGAGTAAAATTATAAAAATAGAGAAAATTATAAATAGAGAATAATAGAGAAGAGAATAATATGTATAAATAATACTAAAACTTACAAACTTTATTTCATCGAAAGAGTAAATTTTTCTTCGATTTTCTCCAACTCCGCTTTCGATTTTATTGGAAAATTTTCCATGTCTTCTTTAGCTGGAAAAGCCACTTCAACCAATTTTTGAAGCATTATGGTTTGTTTTGCTTAAATAAACAATAAGTTTAATATCTACCTTCACTAATGGCACTTAGCAAACACTTTTTAAAATAAACTATTCACTTACTGCGCGCATGGGGAAGTTCGCTGTTCTATTTCGAATTATTGAATTAAAAAAAAACATACAACCACGAGATCCCGTTAATCACTGGTATGTTGACAACAACAATAAAAATTATATATTGTTATTGTTGTAAAAAGTGGAGAGAGTGAAAAATTAGGCGCTCGATAACTATGATTTCGAGACCGCAGTCTCAAAGCATACCAAAACTGCGCATTAAATGCGGTGTTTCTAGGAGCGCCTTTTATTTTTCCGCTGGGTAATGACGACACAATACATTCATAAAACCAAATTTTAAAACTTGCGGTCTAAATATGCTAGTTGGCTTAGTTTCACCAATGGATCTAAAGAAATCTAGTATGGCGGTTCCAATATGGGATCCGAAAAAAGGATAATAAATTGGACACTTTATGATACTCAAATTATTCAAAATCATGCGGTCCCCAGACAAATAACCCACAAATTGGGAAAATACGTCGAAAATAGCCTTTAGCTCATTCTGATGTCCACAAGAGGGGTCAAATGTTCCAACATGTTCAAAGCGAAGCAGATAAATAGAGAGATGATTTCTTTTATTGAAATAAATCAAAATGAATCCATAAAAAATTAAATTAAGTCCATTATTCAATATTTATAATTATTTTCATCAGATAAATAAATAGATACATAAAAAAAATACTACATAAAAAGATTGAATCTATAATTAAAATATAAATTAATTTATATCAGAATATTTAAAAAATTAGTCCATAATTCAATTTATAAATTCATTTGTATCAGAATATGGAAAAGTTATTCCTTATTTAGCAGTTTGGATTGAATGTGTGATGGAAATTCCTTTCTATACCACTCAACACTTTGCAGCAAACAATGTCTGTCCTCTTCATCATGCGTTAGTGCTTGGTTGTAGTCAGTGATCAGTTTGACTGCTCTTTCAGCAGCATCGTTTACAACAGAAATATTTTGACATATTCGTAAGCCATTTGAAAAATCATTTCTATCATTCTAGATAGAGGAGTCGAATTGTAGAAATTCTGTAGATATTCCCAGACGTTCAAAGAATTGCTGTGTTCTAGGTGTCATAAACTGACACAGGTCTTTAGTGGCAAGCTGTTTAAACTCTGTTTCGCTGGCGTGGATTCGTTTGCAGATTTTGAAGTCTTGATCTTCGTAAGCTTTCAATGCCGTGACCATTTTTCTTTTTGTTTCCAGTTTAATATATTTGTCGAAAAACGCAAACCCAATAACCTCTTCAGACAAATACCAGAGGTGATTTCGGAATTTCTGCACTAACACTGAAGATACACGGATATCGGGATATTCCACAATGTTTTTGATGAGGTTTAAGTCACGACCCGGTGCCTCGATTGCGTTTGGGCATCCAAACCAATACGAAACGTATATGCGAACCAAGAATAAAGAAACGCTGCGAAGACCATTTAATTCGTTCGATATTAAGTAAGAATTGATGACGGAACAGGAATATTTTGAGGGTGTATATCGCTTTTGACATAAATCTAGCGTGTGAAGTCGCTCCAGGTAAACCAAAGTCTCTAAAATTTGGGAAATTTCCTAAGTTCAGTTCGAAAACCACGCGCAACAATAATTCGCTTATATGATGCCGACATGGAAGAAATAGTAAATCGTGACCCAACATTTTTTTCTAACAGTTTTGCGCCGCCTTTGTGCACTCCAGTGTTGGCATACGTTGTGTCAAAACAAACGATTTCTACCAAATCTGTTTTTTTCCATTAACACAAAAATTCGTTAATTGTTTCTGCTATTGTTGCGCCAGTTTCATCGCCAGTTTGTGGGATTCCCAACAATTTCTGTGAGAACCATAGCCAAGCGCTCAGCCTTTTCTCTTCCCGAAACTTTAGGGAGTAGTTTTCCATCCCAGTGGAGAACAAATGTTTGTGGAATCTGTGAACCATATTAAAAAAAATTGCTTGCAATTTCATTTACATACTAACACTTAAATTCATAAACTAATAGCTTATTCTTAAGATATATTTTCATTTATTTTTTTCATTTATTTATTTGAGGTTTATATTAGTACAATAAGATTATAAGAGATCTTTTAGCGTACAACGGAGAGAATATATCATCAACAGATAACATTATATAAAAGAAAACAAATTGCTTAAAGCTAATATATAAAGTTACAAGAATTTGACAATTAAGATTTTAAATATGATATGTAAAAATTAATGAAGAAAATTACTAAAAAGCTTAACTTAAAATTTATGCTTAACCTAAGAAGAAGAAAAATGCATTAAGAGGCAAAGATTAATTGAGAAATATATATTTGAACGCTTAGAAAATTTAGTTAGGAGACAGAAAAGAAGGACATAACCGAAAGCTTAAATTTGTTCGCACTGATTATAGTTTTAATATTAATAGGAAGTGAATTCCATAACCTAATGGCGCTAATTAAAAAGAGTCGTTTTGTATGTAAGTAGGAATATTTCGGTATAATTAAATTAAAGGTTCTATTGGAAACACTGAAACGTAGTTTTTCATAAAGGTATGATGGAGTCTTGTTAGATATCAGCTTGTGCAGAAATATGCAGTTTCTGGCATTTATGTAGTTACTAATGGTACAACCCAAAATTTGCTTGCTTATTGCGGAGACATGTTCAAAACGCCTCAAGTCATATATATACCTCGCCGCATCATTAAAAGCAACGAGGATTTTATGTTCGGAATGAGAGTCAAGGTTACAATAAACAAGTTCAGAGTAAGTTATTAGGGGTAGAATAAGCTGGATAACTAGTCTTTTTTTTATCAACGTGGGAGTGAACTTTGCAGATAAACGCAGGCATCTAAGCGTAAAATAGATTTTCCTAATTATATTATTTACATGGTCAGTACACGTTAGTTTAGAGTTCACAATAAAGCCCAAGTTTTTTATTTTGTCAACCATTTGGAGCTGTCTGTCATTAAGAGTAATTTCCGGAATTTGGGAAAAGTCAAGTTTATCCTTGGAAATTGGAAGAACATAGGATTTATTCACATTGAGGCAGAGATCATTTTCAGATGCCCATTTATATATTCCGCTTAAGTCTTCATTAGTTCTACAACACAAGTCCTCAATTAGGCCGATTCGATTAGAAAAATATAATTGAACGTCGTCTGCATAAGCATGCATCGACATATTTTTGCACACAGTAAAGATGTCATTAATAAATAAACTAAAAAGAAGAGGCCCAAGAATAGATCTTGAGGCACTCCAGCTTTAAATAACAAATAGTCTGAGAAAGTATTGCCAACTTTCACTCTTTGCATCCTACCATCAAGATAATTAGAAATTAAAGAAGCAGCACTTTCATTGAAACCAAAGAATACCTTGAGTTTTTTAACTAACAGAGCGTGGTTAACACTGTCAAAAGCTTTAGAGAAGTCAAGTAGACAAAGGAGTGTGATGTTTCCTGCGTCATAATGTATACGAATATCGTCAAGTATCTTTAGCATAGCTGTTGCACAACTGTGTCCCGCACGAAAACCCGACTGGTAACGTGAGAGAAGTTTCCGCGTGTCTAAGTATGCATTTATTTGTTTTGCCATCAGTGATTCACAAATTTTTGAGAATGTGCTTAAAATGCTGATTGGCCTGAAATCTTGCATATCGGATGCATTTGTCACTTTAGCAATTGGAATTACTGTAGCTCGTTTCCAGGAATTAGGAAAACAGGAAACAGTAAAACAATGGTTAATTACATGTGTCAGTGGTTTAATAATATATGGCAGAATAATTTTTATGAATTTTAAAGGAATGCCATCGTCACCAATAGCATATGATTTAATATTCATAATTGTCAGAATAACATCATTCTCACTAACATTGTGAAAGGAGAACTGGTCATTAACAGGACAATTACGAACAATACGAGCAATAATTTGAGGACTATTATTGAAACCAGACGAAGAAAGAGACAGAAAAAAATTATTAAGGCTATTCGGTTCAACCTCACACTTTTGTTCCTCTTTACTGCAAAAACCTAAGCATCGAATATTTCTCCAGAGTACTTTAGAGGGAAGTGAGTTATTCAATTTCCGGAAAAATAATTTTTTCTTGGCTTGCCTGGCAATTGAAACGGCTTTGTTCCGAGATAGCTTGAAATGATCCCAGTTCACACTGTTACGACATTTTTTCCATTTTGCATATGCCAAGTTTCTAGCCTTAACAGCTGATTTGACTTAAGACGTAAACCACGGACAGGACTTGTTAACAACTATCGACGAACGAACAGGGACGAAGTGTTCAAAGACATAGTTTACATGAGAGACAAGAACATTTAATTTATCATCAACTGACTGAGAGAACCAACAATCATCCCAGCAGATCCGAGACAAATAATCATACAACAGGTTGTAATCAATAGACAAGTAGTCACGATAAGAAACAGAAACTGGAATAGACTGACAAAAAGGTTTAAAATTAATAGAACAAAAAAGTAGATCATGATCTGAAATAAATGACATTTGATCGAAAAGTAAAAGTAGAGAGACATCAGACAAAATAAAGACATCAAGAAGACTTGGAGTAACATTAGGGGCGAAGCGAGTCGGAATTGAAGAATTAATAATGGACAGACCAGCTGATTTTACTTTGTCATACAAATTATCCGAGACGCTATCCTTAGCTAGCAAGTTGACATTGAAATCACCACAAATAGAAAAACAGTCAAAGTCACACTCTAAACTATTTGTTGAAATTAACTATCAAAATGACTGTAAATTTTTTTTGAATTTTATGTTGTTGCCTAAAATTACTATCTTTTGGTATCAATAAATGACAATAAACAGTTTGTGCTTATTTTTAAGCACAAAGGTATGCAAAGTTGAAATATACACCAAAAAATGTTTAAATTACTGCACAAAAATGTGTAATGTTGAACTCAAAATTTGTAATGCTTTAGATCTGACAAAAATGTTTATTTAAAAAAAAAATGTACAAAACTACACAAAAATGAGTAATGGTGAACCTTTAGTTTGTAAAAATTTTAATAAAGTGCTTTTGAAATTTTTAATTGATCATGATTCAATGATTAAAAAATCAAACAAGATCAGCATTTCTTTGTCATAATGGCATTTATTGTTTGCTTTTACATCTCCAGATTTCTTTATATCTTTTGCATTTGAGTATTTTTTATATATTTCAAAATTTTTTAGATAAAACAACTTAAATTCATACCACCATGATGAACATCATAATTTATAACCAGTAAATCGTAACCAGTAATTTTTTACTCTAAAATTGTTAATGGTTTAAAAGATGTTTCATGTCAAAAAGCCAACATTCCGTAAAAATTTAAAAAAAAATATTTTTTGAATTTGGCGGTCAATATTTCCCAAACCAACATAGTTATGCCAATTATTAAATTTTTGTTTTATATTTGCAATATCTCGAGTGAAACTACATATCCAGCATTTTAATTTTTGCAATATTTTAAAAGAAATAACTTATTTTCTCGGTTGTATCCAAAAAGATACATTGGACATTTAAGGGCTAATAGTTTACTATTTCTAAAGAAAGTATTTATGATTTTACATTGTAAAAAAAAAAATTAAAAAAAAACATATAAATGCTTTGTTACTACCAATCATCAGCAACGCTTTTCTAAGTGAGACGATCTAAATTTACACATGCATATTTTACACATTTTTATTGAAAATTAAACATAGGACAGTTTCAACTTTTACACACCAGTTGTGTAAATCGTTAAACATTTTGTATATATTATTCAACAAAAAATGTTTAAAAATGTGGATGTGTTAATTTAGACCCTTTAAGTCAGAAAAGCGTTGCCGATGATTTTCGTCGTAAAATTCAACAGAAATAGTTTAGAGTGCAGTTACACGTTGATACAAGTCACGAAAGAAAGGTTCAAGACTAAAGGATCTGCTAGGATTATAAACACACGAAACTAGCAGTTTTGCACCAAGATTATTTTTCAATTCAACATTTATATATTCAACATCAGACCCAACAGACTGACTAACAAGTTTAACATTAAGACAAGATTTACAATATATCGCGACCTCACCGCCCTTTTTATCAGTCCTGTCGTTCCTAAATAACGTATAGTTATTTATACTAAAATATTTATTGGGAATGTCACGGTTAAACCAGGTCTCAGACACACAAATAACATCGACCTTAGAGTTTTGAAAAACAAAGCGTATATAGTCTAATTTGGCTGAGTTCAAACTTCTTGCATTGAAGTGAACAATAGACAGATCTTCACGCTGCTTACAAAGAATGTCTAACAAGACTTTACGATTATCATTAACGCCACCAGAAGGACTAGAATTTAACAAAACAGACAAAACACGAACAAAAATAAGCTTTCTTTAAGATAGCCCAAAAGAGAAAGATAGCCCAAGAGATGGATAGAGAAAGATAGCCCAAGAGATAGAAGAGATAGATAGAAAGATAGAAAACGAGAGAACGCACATAATAACAAATATAGAGTGAATGAGACAGCAAGAGAAAGAAAAGTAAGAGAGATTTAAATAAACTTAACAAGCTACAAATCATCATTCTGAGTTTCGCCAATGACATTGTTTGCTGCCAGAAAATCAAGTTCAGCTTCACTGTGCACAGCAATCGACGCATCTCCACGATTGACACGAACTTGAACAACGCCACGTATAGAGAAAACATTAAAAATTTTTCTAGCACGCTTTAGTTTAATTCCAGCTTGCAAAATTTTTCTGGCTTCCCAGGAAAGACTCTCAAAAATAAGAATCTTGCTGTCCAAATCAAAGCCAGCCCCTCTTAAAGTAACTGCAGCTCTAGCTCTCTTTCTGTACCCAGCAAAACCTTTGAGCACACGAGAACGATCAAACGGAGAGTAGAACTTAATAATTACAGCAGAGTTTGGATGCTGTATTGAGGGTATCGGACGGAAAATATCACGCACTTGAGGAGCCAGAAAATCAATGGATCGGCAGATCTGATTGAAGATGCTTTTCAAATTTTCACCATCAGTAAATGGCAACCCAAATAGAATAGCATCCGAAGTAAAATCTTTCTCTGCAGCTTTTGTATGCCCTTCCACTTTAAGTACCTCGACTTCAGTTTTTAAAATTTACTTTAAAATTATCCAAAATTGCATGTGCTTGTCTCCTTCGATAATTTTTGCGCATAAGTTCTACAGATTTCCGGTTTAAAACCAAACCGCTCACAATCACTCACCATCATTACATTCAGCTTGTTCGGAATTTAATTTTTTTTCAAGTTCGTCATCCCCTTCAGTGTCAGAGATGGCATTATTTTGAGATATAGCTGTTGTTCCGGCAACACGATACCATATTAAATAATTAAGGAATATACAAATTAAAATAATGCATTCTCATATTTTGTAATAACATACCTGCTTTATTATTATTAGCCTGATTTTTTCTCGTCTTCGTTCTTCCTGCAGAAATTTTACGATGCTCTTTCTGTGCTAAATTTTTATCGATTCCTACCATAGATCCAGGCTGGCCTTTTTCTCGTTGCTTTAGAAGAAACTTTTTATCTTCTTCGTTTTTTATTATGTTAAGTGCATCCGAACTGGCGATATCGAACAAATCGTTCAGTTGTTCACTAAATTCGTTTTCTCTTTGCCGATGAACTTCCGAAGTACTGGCTAGACGCTTTAGTAGGGTTTTCCATTCTTTGTGCAATTTCATCAATTTTTTTTTGCAATTCTGTTTCCCGTACGTTGGAATGTGAGGCTTCTGCCAAAATTTTTGAGTTGTATTGATAACCGAAAGTAAACTTTTGTTTAAATTCTTTTTTTTTTATGCGCGTTTGATAGAACAATAGTTGTAAACTTGCTGTTTTGAGGGTAACTTCGAACCCATGATTTCCTTCAGGCAATTTCCAATTAAAAACACTTTAGAATCAGTAGAAAGAAGTTGATTTTTCTGACATGCCATTGCCCTTTTCAATGTTATATATAGCTGCTTAAAGCTGTTGTGTTTGTTAAAAGTAAAAGGATGCGGTGGGAAGAAGATAGCGCCAATTGTCAAATATCGTCTCAAAGCCAACTAAATTTTACTAAAAGTGTTTGTATACGAATGAAAGCACAACAGTAATTTGTACAATTGTGCGATTTTGAGCGCTATAAAATGTCACCTATTAAATAAAATTCTTGCAAAAAATTTTCATTCAGTTGTTTTTTTTTACAAAACGAAAGCTCACATAAGCGTTATTAATTGCTTTATATTTTTTTTATTGACCGAATTAGGACTTTTAGGGCTTTTTGGAATGGATAATACATGCAAAATGCAATACATGTTTATTTAGGTGAATAACTTTCAACTTATTACTCCACTCTAATATGCATTCTAAATGCATTCTGATCATGCAAAAAAATCGGTAACAAACCCTCCCACGCGTCCTTCATTCTGACAGTTGCAGCTGAGGAGTTTGCAACTGTTCTTAACTCTAATTTGTGTGCCAATTATATTCTAGTTTCTGAGTTTAAGCCTAAAAATAAGTCCAGAAGGTCCCAGACGAACCATACCGTCCGTCAAACACAAAAAAAACTAAATAGGTTATCCCTTACTATCAAAATGCAAGGGGATTACGTTCTAAAACGCGTGACATATTTTTGTCAACTCAGCATTTTTCTAAGGATATTATTGCGTTAACTGAGACATGGCTGTGGCTGAACGGTAGCATTACTGACTTTGAATTGTATTCATATATAATTGATTGATAAATGGAATTGATACATATTTCGTAATGTGCAGCAAATAGATGTGTTTTTTTCGGTGTCTGCAACTCAACATTTTTTTAATGATATTTTGAAACTTTTGAGCTAACGTCTTTTCACTATTGTATAGCGCGCAAAATTTTAAATCGAGTGACATATTAATTTAAAAGAATCAACCAATTTGTGCGTGTTTTTAATTAAATTAAAATAATGTCAACAACAACTTAAAACACTCGTATTGCAGCTTTGAGTCGAAAAATTGCCGCCCCACTGACCCCACTCGGTACTTGCAGCTCTAGAATGTATGAGTCATCAACTGCAACTACACTTTCTCTCTCTGATGTAAGTCTGACCACTAAACTAAACTGCATTAGACAAAGCATTGTTGAGCAGCTCACGGAAGCAATAAATTCGTCGGAGGGAAGAGTAATGCAAAGGGTCGGCGAAGTTTCAGCTGAATTAGCAAACATGAAAACTACTATTAAGAATGTTAAGAATGTTGCGCTGAATTTAGTTTGCTAAAAGAAGAAGTCTTAGAACTAAAGCAGAAAATTGAAAATCGGCAGATAGACAAAACGATTGATGCCGGTCTCTCGCCTGCGCTGAATGATGATATAAGATTGCTTAAAACTAAAGTAGAGCATATGAAAATGATGCTGTTTCAACTAACGTTGTTATGAACAGAGTTCCATTTGCTGCGAATGAGAATCTTGCCGAGATGTTCAACAAAATATGCTCTTTATTGAAGTGTATCACGATAAGGCTGCGCAATATATTTAGAGTACGTGCCAAAAGCAACAACAACATTTACTGTAAGTCCAGTCTCAATGTAAAATTTGTAGATAAAATTAATGATGATGTTTGTGAGTATCTGAATGTTGAATTATTTGACCATAATAAAAAAATTCTAGTCTCTTGCGTTTATAACCCTCATAGAAGCAACAGTCCTGAGCAGTTTTTCTCATGTCTTAATACTAAACTTATTGATTATGATTTCATTTTTGCTTGTAGTGATTTTAATATAAATTTACTTCGGAAAGACTCTGCTACAGACAACTTCCATTACTTGTCTTCGATGAGCGGCTTACATATAACCAATTCTGATATACCCACTCGTTATATGAACGGTAGTGAACCTAGCCTTCTTGATGTTTGTTTAGTCTCTGATTGTTCTTATGTTTTAAAAACCCACCAAATGAATTTCTTGTCTGACCATGACTTAATTTTTTGCTGTCTTAATATAAATCTTGGTAGTACTCCTCAGGTTGATTTTTTTTTACCGTGACTATAAGTCAATAGATTTTTCTGCACTTTTTAATGACATATCTGCTATTAATTGGTCTGACTGTTGATACTTTAGCTCGGTGAATGATAAGCTTTGCAGCTTCATGAATAGTCTTAATGTCTTGTTTAACCGTCATGTTCCACTGCGTAGAGTTCGAGTTAATAAAACTTCTTGTCCGTGGTTTACCAGTCGTGTTACTTCTTCTATAAAAACAAGAAATAAGCTATACTCGAAATGAAAAAACAATTGTACTAATTGGAATTGGGACAACTTCAGAAGAGCTCGCAATGAAGCTACCTTTATTGTTCGGCAAGAAAAGACTAAATTTTTTAGTTCTAAACTGAACCCCGGTTTAAGCTCCAAATAATTATGGCAGAACATTAAAAGATATCGTGTATTCAGCAAGGAACCAAGTCAGAGTGATCTTGACCCTAATGTACTTAATAGTTCTTTTTTAGCGGATGAATGTCCAAGTCCTATCAATAATGATGCTTATAATGAATTGCCTGCTCAAACAAATAATTTAACCTTTCCCTCGTTTGAGTTTTCTTCTGTAAGTGAAGACTTTGTTGCCAAATGTGTCAAGAAGATTAGTTCGAATGCAGAAGGGATTGATGAAATGCCCATTTAAAGCATTAAATTAGTAATACACTTCATTTTAGCGCCCCTCACTCATATTATTAATCACTGCATAACTTGTTCTCGTTTCCCTGAACTATGGAAAATAGCCACGGTTTTGCCAGTTCCAAAATCTACCTCTGCTTCGGATCCCAAGGATTTCAGACCCATTAGCATACTTCCAGCCTTTGCAAAGGTTTTCGAACGGGTAATGTCAGATCAAATGTCTGAAAACATAAATTTAAATAAACTTTTATCGCCGCTTCAGTCTGGGTTTCGCACTGATCAAAGCTGTGCGACAGCTGCTATGAAAATAGTGGACGACATAAGAATACGTTATGATAACACTTGTGTTTCCCTTCTTTGCCTCATTGATTTTTCCAAAGCGTTTGACTCTGTAAATTACAATCTGCTTTGTCGTAAGCTTAAATATTTGTTTAAATTTAGTGATAGTGCAGTTCTACTTTTATCTAATTACCATGTGGGAAGGAAGCAGCACGTCAAAGTTGATAACAATTTTTCTTCCTTTCAAACTGTCTCCGTCGGGGTTCCCCAAGGGTCTATCCCGGGTCCCTTTCTTTTCTCTATATTCTTAAACGACATTTTCTCTGTCTGTAAATTTTCAACAGTTTATGCTTATGCTGGTGATATTCAGCTCTACTTGTCTAGACCTATTGGATTTTTAGAAGATTTAAGCTGTGATTTGGATTTACTGAATTAATGGGCTTTAGCCAACATGCTTCTAATAAACCCTCTGAAATCTAAAGTACCTTTGATTGCGAGAATCGATTCTTTGTGGATGTCCCACCTTTGTTTATAGGACATGGCTAATTGGAGTTTGTTAATAAAGTGAAAAACTTTGTTTTTTTTGTGAATTCAAACCTATCTTGCACAGATCACATAAACTACACTATTGGTAAAATTTTCGGTACTTTGCGATACTTAAGAGCTTCATCTGATTTTACCCCGCTTGAAACTAGACAAAGGCTGGTAGTGCAATTGATTATGCCACATATAACGTTTGCTGATGTGTTGTATAGTAAGCTTGACTCTCAGTCCCAGCATAAGCTTCTTGTGGCATTTAACCATGCTGCTAGATACGTTTTTAAAATTCATCGCTTTGATCATATTTCTGTGCGTAGTAGGGATATTCTTGGATGCAGTTTGCTTCAGTATTTAGATATGCGCAATATATTATTCTTGTATGGTCTTATTAATTCGCAAAAACCCGGATACCTATATGAAAAATTACAGTTTTTAAAATCTACTCGGACGACCAACCTTATGGTTCCCAGACACAGCTACCTCAACAGTAGTAGATACTTTTTCATTAGCACCATTAGACTTTGGAACTCTTTAACCAACTACTTAAAACAAATAAATATTAGAGCCAGCTTTAAACAGGAAATTTTTAAATACTCTTTAACTCTTAAATTAATTTCATCTTTCTGCCTGCCCACTATTATCTTCTATTCTTCCTTATTTATTATTATATACATATACTCTAAACTCTATTCTTACAGATTATTATCTTCTGTTTTGAATAAAATGTTAAATTTAACTTATTTATTTAATTTTTTAAATGTATGCATAAGTTTAGGGCCGTTTTCACAATGTCCGATTAGTCTAGATCTTAACCAGCAGATAGCTAACCGTACGATAGCTAACAAAACAATTTCGTTATCACCAAGTGTTGGTTAAGCAACTGCCGGTTAGAACATTAATTGTGAACTTTTTCAATTGTGAATACTGAAAACTGCACATCAGCTGTTTTGTGTTTACTTTTTTTGATATTCTGCCGTGAAAAATGTAAATTTAAACAAAAGTTAAAATTTAAATCCAATTGCCCAATTAATCAATAAAGTTAATTAAGAATTATTAATAAAAATTTGCATCTATATAAGCCTTTTATTATTTCTTTCAATGTTATGTTTTATTTCATGCAAAATTGTTTGCTCAACCCAGCTGTTCTTCCGATTAGCAGCTAACCGGGACTACAACTTGCCGTTAACTTAATCAGCACTTAACAGACAGATAGGTCATAATCGAACATTGAGAAAATGCTTTTTTGCTAACCATTGGTTAAAGTTCCGAATAGTGCTTAACCGGACATTGTGAAAACGGCCCTTAATATCTTATAAGAATAATTTTAAGATTAATTTTAACGATATAATTAAATGTTTAAAACTTGTTTTTCCTCATTGATGTACTATAAAAGAATATTCTTAATGTACAATTTTTAATGTTTTAAAATAAATGAATAAAAAATAAAAAAAAAAAATGTATAGAAATAATCTTGATGACTCCATTAATTTATTTTAGATGGAGCTCGTTGCACCACCTAGCCATGACGAGGTTAAAGTTGCTATCCAGCGACTCAAAAACAACAAAGCCGCAGGAGCTAATGGCCTGGCTGCTGAATTGTTTAAAACCGGCGGCGGTGAATTGATAAGGTGCATGCATCAACTCATCAGCAAAATATGGCTAGCGGAAAGCATGCCCGACGATTGGAATCTCAGTGTGCTTTGTCCTATACTTAAGAAAGGAGACCCGACAATCTGCGCCAACTAAAAAGTTATCAGTCTTATTTCCATCGCATACAAGGTTCTTTCGAGCGCATTGTGTGAAAGATTGAAGCCGCATACCAAAATACTGATTGGACCTTTTCAGTGTGGCTTTCGTCCTGGCAAGTCCACCATAGACAAGATTTTTACACTACGCCAAGTCCTAGAGAAAACCCACGAAAACTAAATCGACACTCATCATCTCTTTGTTGATTACAAAGCTGCGTTCGATAACCCAATTCGGGATTACCAGTACGCAACAATGTCTGAGTTCGGTATACCTGCAAAGTTGATAAGGTTCTGCAAGATGACGTTGAGCAATACATGCAGCTCCGTCAAGGTAGAAAATGACCTCTCCGAAACCTTTTATACCGAACGAGGTTTCAGACAAGGCGACCCACTATCATGCGAAATCTTTTGTCCTGGTCGAGTTGGCGACGACTATCGCATTTGAATGAACCACGAACTGTACGAGCTCTACGACGAGGAGTTCGAGTTCGAGGTGCTCTACGACGAGCTCTACCAAGGATTTTGGGACGAAGGAATGATGGGCGACTATTGTTGGTTTCTCATCAGAGAAACCGATCCCGAATTAAATACACGACAAAACCAGAATTCTTATCATTTTGAAATTCTGAATGATAAATAAAAATTATTTACAATGTAAATAACAATATAAATGATTGGGGCCACTTTACCCTCATTACTTGTCCAAAAAGTTTAAACAACACGAAAATAAAAAACTTTAAGATGACAAGAAATATACACAAACTGTATCGCGGGGTGAAAAAACACCCCAGACGCACTTCTAATGTTCACTGCTTGAGCTACCACGTGGTACGGATGCCGCGAGCGTGCTCCCTCTACTCTCAGACGTTGAAACAGAATTATGGTTACGGTCCCGGGTCGTAAACGTAAGATGCTTGTGTCTGGCTCGAGATTTAAACAAGTCTTTGTTGTTTTTTTACCCCGCGATACAGTTCTAGGGTTAAATCAATGGGATTTCCTCAATACTTTGTTAGCTGGATTCAATCGTATTTGACAAAACGATCTTATCAAATAAAATTTCGAGGGATTTTGTCGTCTGCATTTGTTGCGGAACCAGGTGTTTCTCAAGGTAGTCACCTAGGTCCACTTCTGTTTATTTTAGCAATTAAAGATGTTACCCACATTATTGAACATTCTCATTTGTTAATTTATGCAGATGACATGAAAATATACAGAACAATAAATGCTAAAGATACTTCCGACCTTATCCAGATCGACCTGAAATCCTGTGCAGTTTGGTGTTCTAAAAATAATATTTTTCTAAATCCAGATAAATGCCAAACTTTGACCTTTTCGCGAAAAAGGAACGAATTAATATTTGATTACAATATAAAAGATACTGCTTTAAGTCGTGTACATGTTGTCAAAGACCTTGGCATATGCATGGATTCTAAGTTATCGTTCAATATTCATATATATAATATTTGTAAAAAAGCGTCTTCAATGCTTGGCTTTATAAAACGCTGGGCCAAAGAATTCAACAGCATGATTAAAACCACCACGTTGTATAATGCAATTGTGCTTCCTCACTTGGGGAACACATTGAAGTTTGGTCCCCAAGCTACAATGTGTTCGTATTGTTGATTGTATTGAAAGAATCCAAAAACTTTTTGTTTAGTTTGCTCTAAGGGGCTTAAATGGAACTGACATTTTAAACCTTCCTCCTTATGAAGATCGTTTGAAACTGTTGAAAATGCAGTCGTTAAATGAAAGAAGGAAATCTGCTGATATCGTCTATTTACACAAACTTATAACCGGTGTATTCGATTCTCCAGAACTCCTTTCTCTTATTCATTTTAACACTAACCGTAGAAGTAGTAGAAACTCTAACAGCTTAATTTTTTTACCATATAGTAGAACGAAATCCGAGACAAGGGGGCTATCTTCACATGGCAACGTGTCTGATTACCTCAACTTGGCGAGGCCAGCATTATCCATGTCGCAATCATCTCAAGTCGACTCAAAACCTCCAAGTGGTGTCTCCTGGAAACGTCAAACTAGCACCCGTTTAGTTGTCGGCTTATTTGAGCGGCGATGTCTCCACTAACTATAAACTTGAGGGGTCTCTACAAGACCTTAAAAATGGATTGTGCGTAGGGTTTGGGTCCCAACCACATTACTAATTTCCCAATGAAAACCAAATCAGCCTCGGATATGAACCCCTACTACGTTGACGACCATCGCAAACGATAACCGGATAATGATTTACGGATATGCACCTGGAATGTCCGAACCCTTTATAGGGAAGGTGCCGCTGTCCAACTGGCTGAAGCCCTCGAAAAAATAAAGGCTGACATCACCGCATCCAGGAGATGCGATGGAAAGGACAAGGCTGCTCTAAGAGAGCAGACTGCGATATCTATTACAGCTGCCATGCGGAGAAGCGCGAATTTGGATGCGGATTCGTCGTAAGTCGGAAACTACGGAATCTTGTTTCCCGGTTCACACCTGTAAACGAAAGGCTGGCGACAATCCGCATCTACATCAGTCTTATGTAGATCATCAGCCTACATCAGCCTTATTTGTGCACATGCCCCGACGGACGAAAAGTACGATGCTGTCAAGGACACCTTCTACGCGAGCCTAGAGGACGTGTATGATCGCTTCCCGGCCCATGACGTGAAAATAGTTATCGGCGATTTTAACGCAAAGGTCGGAAAAGAAGGCATCTTTAGCTCCACTGTCGGTCAGTTCAGTTTCCACGAGCCCACTTCGAACAACGGTCTAAGACTGATCGACTTCGCCGCGGCACGAAACATGGTAGTTAGTAGCACCAGATTTCAACACCTCGATATCCAAAGGGCAACCTGGCTGTCCCCGGATCAAAAAACGCGAAACCAAATTGATCATGTTGTGATCGACGGAAGGCACGCTTCAAGCTTACTGGATGTGCGCACATTTCGGGGGGTCAATATTGACTCCGAGCATTATCTTGTTGCAGCCAAGATCCGCATGCGATTGTGCAATGCGAAGAATTTACGCACAGGTGTGCAACGAAAGCTTGATGTCGATAAGCTGCTATCACAACGGACCGCCGAGGCCTACTCCGCTCAACTCTCGGTTAAGCTCAACCAACCTTACTCTTGCCTAGATGACGCTGGCGGGCATTGGGCGCATATATCCCACTCCATGCGCACTGTTGCTGAAGAAGTCGTTGGTTTTCGGCGCCCGCAACCTCGCAACCAATGGTATGACCAGGAGTGTCGTGACGCGACAGCAGCAAAATACGCCGTATATAAAAGGACGCTGTAGTCAGCTGCAACGCAAGGCATGCACGAAAACTATCGCGATAAGAGGAAGGAACAGAGATGCCTTTTCAGACGTAAGAAAAGAGAGCAAGAAAAGCGTGAGCGAGAAAAAATTGTGGTATACCAGGGAAAGAAGGATGCTCGAAAATTCTACCAGCTCTCTTTGTTGATAACAAAGCTGCGTTCGATAGCCTGATTTGGGATTGCATGAACGCAACAATGTCTGAGTTCGGTATACCTGCAAAGTTGATAAAGCTCTGCAAGAAGACGTTGAGCAATACATGCAGCTCCGTCAAGGTAGGAAATGACCTCTCCGAAACCTTAAATACCGAACGAGGTTTCAGACAAGGTGACCCGCTATCATGCGATCTCTTCAATTTCATCATGGAGGGGATCTTACAAAAGGCAGGTGTACATCGAAATGGTACCACCATTTTCTACAAAGGTGTCCAGCTCCTTGCGTATGCTGATGATATCGATATTATCGGCAGAACAAAGAGAGATGTAACTGCTGCTTTCGCCGCTATCGAAAATGTATCAGCCAAAGTGGGTTTGACGGTGAACGAGGGCAAAATAAAGTATATGTTGTCTGCAAATAGGGAAGCGCGGCGTCTAGGCTCCCATGTTACAGCAGGCAAATATATCTTTGAAGTTGTCAAGGAGTTTACATAATTTGGCACCGCCGTAAACAGCAACAGCAATGTCAGCCTGGAGATAAAGCGAAGAATAACAATTGCTTATAGGTGCTACTACGGGCTAAGTAAGCAATTAGGTTCAGAGCCCTCTCTCGATCGACGAAACTAACACTCTACAAGACGCTCATCATACCTGTGCTTCTCTATGGCGCTGAGGCATAGGTGGTATCGCAAACACATGCAGCCGCTCTTGGGGTGTTCGAGAGGAAAGTTCTTCGTAGAATCTTTGGTCCTGTTCGAGTTGGCGACGACTATCGCATTCGAATGAACCACGAACTGTGCGAGCTCTACGACGACATTGACTTAGTCCAGCGTATAACAAATCAGCGACTACGTTGGCTGGGTCATGTCTTTCGTATGGATGAAGAAGCTACAGCGAAAAAGGTGTTTGAGGCGAAAGCCGAGGGTCGATGACGAAGAGGAAGACCATGTCTTCGATGGATTGACCAGGCCGAGGAAGCCTTTACCGCGCTTATTGAAAGAGGTTGGAGACGGCACGCGCGAAGCAGAGACGCCTGGCGAGAGCTGATGAAGTCGGCCGTAACCCGACAACGGGATGTCATGGCTTCCTAAGTAAGTAAGTTAGTAGAACGAAATATATTTTAACTGCTCCTTTAAACCGCATGAGTACCTTTCTTAACAACTGTAGCGTTTTTGATGTTAACTTGTTTAAAGGTCAACTTAAAAGTAAACTAAAAGATATTATGTAATTAGAGATCTTTGTATGCATGGTTAGGAGTTATGTCCTGTGTTGTCCCTGAGCCCAATCCAAACTTTGGATGGTAAATTTTTTCCACATTTACTTGTTTTTAGCTACTGGAATCTTTAACATACAATTTTTTTATGCTCTGGGTCGTGGTTTCAAATGGGTTAATACTGAGAAAGTGCGAAATAACTGTAGTAGCTGAACTCTATTGTTATTGTATGAAAACTATAAACCTTCTGTTAAAAATTGTACTGGACTGTGCAATCCAACAACAACGGTTAATTATTCTTTAATATTTTCTTTATCAGCTTCAATATAATTACTATCGCAGGCGATTCACAAAAGGCAACGTTTTTTCCATTCTTGAAAGCATTTATGGTAGACCGATTTCGGAAGGACCTTTAGCTCCCTATGCGAATTCTCTTTTATGACTTCAATCGTTTCAAAATGTTTTCTTCGAAGCGAAAATGTAAGTTTGGGGAATAGAAAAAAGTCACACGCGGTTATATCTGGTAAACATGGTGCTTGTTGTACGATACTGAGATTGTTTTTGGTCAAATAATCACCTACAATGCGAGATGTGTGAGCTTCGTGACAGGAATTACGTGACAGACCGCAATACAACTCAACAAACAATCCTATAGTATTGTTACCATGCTTCAAAGAAAACCATAAGCTTTATGATAACTGTATTTGATTCACTCGCACAGTCGGGTTCAATTTTGAACATAGGGAACAGTAGATCAATAAAGAAGTCGGACAAAAGTGTATCATTTTAAAATTGATGTATATAAAATATCAACTTTAATATATGCTAGAATGTTTTTAAGCTTTATTATTTGATAGCCATAAACAAAAACTAAAATAAAAAAACATATATATAATTTTTAAAACAAAAACCCACACTTAAAAAACAAACAAAATTTTCATCAAAAAGAACTAGAACATTTTATTCTTACTGAACATTAAATTATTTGATTATTTAATGTTCATTAAATTATTTAACTAATATTTTGTTGACAAACCTTTGGCTTTTTAACCGCTTCTAATTGCCTTGGCATAGATTGAAAAAGATTTTGACAGACGATTGATCGATTTTAATCCATTCTTCCCTTAACGCAGTTTCCAATTCCTTTTCATTAGAAATCGTTTGCTTTTTCAGGTCATTTTCCAAGTGTGCCCATAAATTTTCAATAATATTAATATCAGGTGCTGGTGGCGGCGTTTCAATAACATGAGCACAGTTATAGCTGAACCATAGTCATACATTTGGTTCATCTGTATATTGGGTTATCTTGATAAAATCCAAATGTACCTTTAAACGTCCAAGGTTCTCGAGCTTTTGCAAAGGCAAGAAGAATCCTCAGATGGCAACGCACACACTAAGACTTCTGTTGTCTTAATGATACGTTACTTTTATTAAAAATACCCATTGTACATGCTATCAAGGTCACATGCTGTCTTTATAATTTGTTACATTTATTTAAAAATTTATTATTTATTTACCCGCTGTCTAGGCGTAGCTGCGATCTCTAGAGGTGATTTTAGATCTTCACGTTTCTACGCTGATATTTAAGGGGACGTGACGCCTTCAAAATATTCTCAGTAATACCCACCAATCGGACTAAATGAAATAAGTTTTTATTTCAACCCAAACATCCTATTTAGAAATTTGCTTTTGTACCCAAAAATCATGGAGTAATAACATAAAAATGTTAGAACCTGTTAAGCCATTGGCTTATTATAAACAATAATGTTGTATATTTAACCTACATTATATTCTTTTGTACAAATTTCTTCGTTGTTTACCAGTGGCGTTACTAGATAATCAAGGGCCGTGTGCGAAATTGAAAAAGGGCCCCTAACAAACAAATGAAAAAAATCCTTCAAAACAAAAGAAATGCAGAAACATTTTTGTTTTATTTTATTTACTATATTTTTGTCTTGCTTTATTATTAGCAAAAGTTTCACTTAATGTGTTTAAATCCAATTCAGACGCCTCACAGTGGTCGGAATAGAGGGAAAAGCTAGCTATTATAGAGAAAAACAAGGCTGTTTTATTTAAAGTATGGTATTCGATTAAAAACTAGTCATTGTGCCAAATGGCAATAGAATTAAAATCTTTTTTTCCCATGTGGGCTTTGAGAGAGCCTGAAAGAGAGCCTTGCGCTAAACTTGCTCTAGACGTGTTGAAACGTAAAATCGAACGCTCGGTTACAAGTGCTATAAAATTTGTTCTAAGTGACCAAATTTTATTGATGGTATATGAAACGAACTGTTGGAGATTTGTTGGTCAGATTTGAATGCCAGGTATGTGGTAATCATGCGTGATAAATTGTTATAGTGGCCTCAAAGAAACCTTAAAACTATCAAATTACAGTTATGTCTGATCATAACGCTGAATAACTTTTTTTGATGAGCTTGATGCAAAAAATCCGGGTGATATCAACCTTAACATTAACAGAACATTAACAGAACTCCGTTAAGATTTGGCCAGCTTTTGCCTTTATTCCGACCACTGTCGGCGCCTGTTTGTTCTCCATTGCAATGAATGCTAAATTCGAAAACCTGGATTGGCTTGTCTTATTTCTTGATAATTTTTAATTTACTAAATGACCGGTCTGCACTTGTGGAGATCACTGGGATTGTGAAGAACAACAGCATAGCTGTGTAAACTTCTATAATGTCACATTTAATTGCTTCAAAATTTGTAATGATTTTTTGACACAATTGATTAACGGTGTCCAAAATATTGGGTTAATATTTCACAGTATTTGTTTGAAAGGTATCACATTTTTTATTATATCATATTCATAACCATTTGCTATTTGTTGTGTCAGCGAAGGGCCCCTATCGATCAAGGGCCCCGGTGCTCTGCACCGAATTGCACCTATGGAGTTACGCCACTGTTGTTTACCTTATAACAAAAGTGCTGACTCTTAATCAGTACTGTTTATAATATTGCACCATAGTATGGGGATCAGCCTTTTTAGAAATTCCCGGAAAAATTCCTTTATGGAGGTTAGCTACACATAATTTAGACGTTTCAGCTCTTTGATATGATAGAAACATTCAAGAGCATCAACTAATTAAAGCAAGCGTTAAGCTAATATAAAGATTAGCCCACGCTATCTTTAAAAATGCACTTCCCCTAAACCTTGAAAGCCAATGAATGTTTTCGTTGCTTAAGGGCCCATTAAAGTTTTTTTGTATTAATTTTTTCCGGGAAAATCACTCTTAAATCAACTAAATCGAATAAATATTCTTCATATTTATTTTTTTTTCGTCGCTTAGGGGCCCATTAAAGTTTTTTTGTATTAATTTTTTTCCGGTAAAATCACTCTTAAATCAACTAAATCGAATAAATATTCCTCAAATTGATTTTATTTGATGTATATTTGTGGATACAATGGTTATTCTATCAATTTATGTCGATTTAATTTTAATAAATTGTAAAAAATAAAATAAATAATTGCTTCCGTTTTATCCTTAATAGTGATATTTTGTTTTTCGAATAACTCGAAAACTAGAGCTAACTTGAAAAAACGCATAGCACCATTAGGATCAGCGGACTCGAATTATGTTATCCCCCTGGGTCCTCCGTTTGATGGATTTTGCAACTAGCACAGTGTAATTGGTCTCTTTGCTGTATTTTTTATTTGATTGGGATGAAGAAGACGAAGATGGAATGCAAAAAATTTCATAAAAATTGACAGGTGTCAATTCTTCAAACTCGTTGCAGTTGACTGATAATTCATTGTTTTATAAAATGTTGACTTTTCTAAAACTTTGTTTTAAATCTTTGGATGCTATGCCATCCCTAATTGTGAGTAGTATATATTCCGCTGGAGCTTTTGCAACTCGGAATTTTTCCAGATTAAATTCTAATTTATTCGTTGGTCAAAAGTTTTTCGACATCTTAAATTTATTTTTAATTAATTATCACTATCACTTGAGCTTTCAATTTTCTTGGCATTGAAGTGCAGCTTGACACATTCTTATGTGCTTGTCAAGCAGTTAAAATCATTGTTGAACAATAAGGTTGCTGCAAAACTGACAGTACTCTCTTTCGCATTGCCGGAACTGTCAAAATCAACTGGCAACAAAAAAACATTTTTTGAAGTGAAACTTCTTTGGCGGCGAGTGAAATTTCAAGGTCTCTTATTCGTGACGCTAGGCTAACGTTTTGAATTCATATGAACATTTCAAAAAAATGTTCATCGCCTACGTGATTAGAACCCGGACTTTCTATTATGCATCTGTTTAGAGTCAGAAGCTCTATCACTATGCCACATAGCACATGTTAATCGAGCAAACAATAATACAATTAGTATTTAACGGGTCTTGTATTCCAGAGACACACCCTGTCTCAAACTTTTGATCCGTACCGTATTTGATTTTCAGCCTAAGAGTATACACGAAAATTTTATTTCTTTATGCTTGGAATGCTGTACATTGCGTAACAAATTATAACAACTGTGTGGGAAAAAAAGCAACAGACTGACAGATACACACTTCATTGCTGCAATATAACAACTGCAATGAATGCTTTAATAACATTAGTGAACTAATAATTTTATTGCAACACTTCTGCATATTTTTTTTGTTGAATATCAAATCCTAGCTTAAAGCTACAAATGTCCTCAGCGTCACGAATATTAAGTGCCTTTTCAATTTTCGACTGAATTTTTAAAAATTAAAAGTTAACTGTTATTTTTCGGGAAAAAATAGAGGTTACTTTTGACTTTTATTATATCGGTCAAAAGAAACAATTATTTTGTGACTTTTATTTTTTCGGTCAAAAATATCAGGCAATTTTGTTTTATCTGAAAACCCCATATCCATCATCAACAGATGGCAAAAACTCAAATCTATACATCAGCTGTTCTGCTCGCGATGGAAAACACAATATTAAAAAGAATCGCATAAGAGATTTAAATGGAAGAATCCCCAAAAAGACCTAGAAATAGATGATCTTGTTATAGTGAGTGAAGAAGGTTTACCCCCTAATGAGTGGCGAATAGGTAGAATCATAAAAACGTATTGTGGAAAGGATAGCAAAGTTCGAGTGGCTGATATTAAGACAGCTTGTGGTGTGATCACTCATCCTATACTTAAACTTGTTGTCCTTCCCACGTGCTAACCTAAAGTCAAAACATTTTACCTAATGAGCTTTTTCCAGATAACTTGTCGGAATGCGGTTTTAATGCAACCGGATCCAAACTTAGAAGGTTGTTAAGTCCGGCGCATGTCGTCTGTGTGAAGGAGTACACCCTCTCCGATTTTGTAATCAGTTCCGTCCGAAAAACCTGGAAGAAAAACTGCGTTTGGTGTTGCTCTGGCGATATTGCTCTAACTGTCTGTCTTCTCAGCATACCCTGAACAGATGTGTAATGAGAAGAGTTGCAAGCATTGCCAAGAGAAGCACTACAGTCTGCTCCACGTCAACTCCCGTGATCAAGCTCCACAAAGCCCGACTACGCCGTTTAAGGTCAAAAATATCAGGCAATTTTGTTTTATCTGAAAACCCCATATCCATCATCAACAGATGGCAAAAACTCAAATCTATACATCAGCTGTTCTGCTCGCGATGGAAAACACAATATTAAAAAGAATCGCATAAGAGATTTAAATGGAAGAATCCCCAAAAAGACCTAGAAATAGATGATCTTGTTATAGTGAGTGAAGAAGGTTTACCCCCTAATGAGTGGCGAATAGGTAGAATCATAAAAACGTATTGTGGAAAGGATAGCAAAGTTCGAGTGGCTGATATTAAGACAGCTTGTGGTGTGATCACTCATCCTATACTTAAACTTGTTGTCCTTCCCACGTGCTAACCTAAAGTCAAAACATTTTACCTAATGAGCTTTTTCCAGATAACTTGTCGGAATGCGGTTTTAATGCAACCGGATCCAAACTTAGAAGGTTGTTAAGTCCGGCGCATGTCGTCTGTGTGAAGGAGTACACCCTCTCCGATTTTGTAATCAGTTCCGTCCGAAAAACCTGGAAGAAAAACTGCGTTTGGTGTTGCTCTGGCGATATTGCTCTAACTGTCTGTCTTCTCAGCATACCCTGAACAGATGTGTAATGAGAAGAGTTGCAAGCATTGCCAAGAGAAGCACTACAGTCTGCTCCACGTCAACTCCCGTGATCAAGCTCCACAAAGCCCGACTACGCCGTTTACCGAGAGTGATGGTCACAATCGATCTGAGCCCAGACCCCGCCCGTCCAGGCCACGTCGTTTAACGGATCATCCCACTTCCGAAAAAGATAGCGATGAGCCCAGACCTCGTCCGTCTACGCCATCGATCCTTGCAGAGGTTATGGAGACAGACACGGCAGTTGAGCTCAGTCCACGTCCGCCTACGCCAACCGTGAGAGTAGAGCGTTCGCTAGAGCATCCATTCCGTTGAGCGTTAAATTCTGAGCCCAGACCATGCCCGTCTATGCCAGAACGATATCGACGCTACCGAATTCAGAAGAGAAAAGAGCGACATGCGCAGTTGACGAATGCGAGAAGAGAGGACGCACGGATGCAAATAGCCAGAACGGCTCCTCCGATGTTAACGCAGCAATTGGTGCTTATTAGCCCCACTGCGATGGTGAAAATTTTGGCGAACGGAGAAATGCGTTTGGTGCGAGCACTGATTGATCCTTGCTGCGACATGTCAGTGATCTGTGGGTCATTGGTACGTCGCATTGGGTTGACAACTGCGCGCACCAAGCGCAGTGAACGCATCTCAGTTGATGCCCGAGTGCAGAAGAGCTTTTCGCGCGTCACTTCCAGCCGAACCTTGGATGCCAGAACCCAAGAGGCATGCTCTTATATTGTGCTGGCAGATGAAAAGTTTCACCAGTCGCGGCCAGTCCACATTATTTTAGGTGTAGACGTGTATGCGCTCATAATGAAAGCGGGACTCCTTCCAAGTGCAGCCGGCCAGCCAATCGCACAAAATACCATGTTTGGTTGGGTGTTGTACGGATCGTGCCCCATTTAAATCTATGTCATTAATCATATTTCCTTCACCATATTTTTGTCTATCGTACTCAATATGAATTTAAGTGAATTATAACGACATGATTTTTTTTTTATTAAAAGTACACTGGATCACCAAAAGCATATGTAACGTGTTTTTACTTTATTTATTGTACGCAGATATAAGTTTTTAATTTGTATGGTCTTTACCAGTCTATATTTCTGTTTTATTTTGTAACTGGATTAAAATTAATATGGCTCTCAGGTTCTCATTACTCTCGGAGAACCCAAAGTTTTTTGTTGTTAAAGCGAACATCAATGCTGTTGATCTTCGCAGGCGCCATTCTTTGAAATACCTCAAACTGGTAAGATCGCTCCTGACAGTTATTTAATATTAATAAACATAGTCCTGAACCCGTCCAGCAGACATTTATTGGTCCAATCGAAGCGGATTTTTTTTCTCAGAGACTAAATAGAAAATAATTGGAATACGTATAGCGATCATCGCCAGATGTATTGAAAAAAGGTACGTGCAATTTAAAAAAAAAAATTACTTAAATATACTCAAAAGGGAAACCAATTACAAATTACTTGCTATTCGTTTGCAGGGCTTGTTAAATTTCACGGTTCTCTGCGCTCATTTCGTTATACACGCGCAGGCAAAAAAAAGTTGACTTGTCCGTCCGTCTATCTCTGATAAAAAATTCATTTGCAAAGATAGACTTGCGCGTAAATAATAAAATAATAAAACCAAAAGTGTTAAAAATTGTGTTAAAATTGTGTTATCTTAAAAAATAAATTCTTGCGAAAAAATTTCTCAAAGCTGTGTTTGAGAAGATTAAAAAGAGCACAATAATTTAAAGCTTTGTACAGATTAAAAAAAAATATTGAAGCAATAACTATTCTAATATAATCAAAAATAAAATTAATAAGTAAGTGTTAAATAAGAAGAAAGAGTTTGTTGTGAAAAAGTGCCAAAATAAATAAAAGATTTTAACAAACAACTAACAGCTAAAGCCGTCAGCGCTCAGTGCAAGCAAAAATATGGTGGTTTTTTATTAGTGGAGTTCACGATCTGGTGCAAATGGTCTTGCATGAGTGCATTTGCAAATGTTTATTGCATATTCTTGTACTACACTAACAAAATACATACGTTTGCACTTGCTACGTTGTTGCAAATATGCAACACCTTAAACATGTAGGATATAAATGCTACATACATGCAACACTAGGTTGCAAACTCAAGTGTCAAAAATGTATAAGAATTCAAAATCAAAGAAAAAAATTTTGTTATAGTGCAATGGATTAAAATGAAAAAATTTAAAAACAAATTTTTTTTTTATTTCTTTTATAAATCAGCTGTGTTTAGTTTTGCATCAAGTGTTGCAGAGTTATCGAAAAAAAGATGTTCACCATTGATAGCAAATGTTTGCATTGCATAGTTTTGCAATCAGGTGCAAATAAGATCGTGAACTGCCCTATTGTCTTTGTTGTTGTGAGCGCACATCTAGTGTTGCCTCTCATTGCACTTTTTTGCAGGGTGCGCGTGCTACACCTTTCGTACTTTTGCAATACTACTTTCTTGCTACTATTTTTTATAGTTAGCCATTTTATACAGCACACTTTTTAACACATTTTTTACTAATACTCAATTTATTTAAAGACTATTTACACACAATTTTTTAATTATTTGAAAAAATTATATTCTTTTTAAAAAAAAATCCTATTTTTGAAAAACATTTTTTTTTATTTGGTTTTATATATGACCCTAGAACTACTCTGTTTTCAGATAAAGCGTTTTTCCGCTGATATGGTAACTCCCAAACAAGTTATTTCGGAATGGGGTAAAAATATATTTTTTTTGTATCTAGATTTTTGTTTTATGTTCAAATGCATGTACCTTTAGATCTAACAGCGTCTTTTAAAAACTAAAAAATGGAAAAAATAGTAATGGTTAGGTTAATATTTAACAATATAAAAATTATATTAAATTGAATGGTTATCTTAGAAAGTGAATTTATTATAAGCGACCTTTGAGAGAAATTGTTTAAGTTTTAAAAAAAACTTAAGTAAAAGTTAAAACAAAAAAAGTTCAAGAGAATTCAAGAAAAACTCATCATACATCGATGTAGCAATAATTTATGTGATGTCGCCAAAACATCTTATATTGGGATTTCGTACAATATTAAATAAAATCGCATTTTTCTAAGGTAAAAATAACAACTTTTTTGAACTCTTTAACTCCCACCTGCATAAAAAGTGGGCGTGGCAAGAACATTTTTTATTGTAAGCTTAGTACTTCTAACCCAAGTGCTGGATCAAGATTGAAGTTGATAATTCAACACTATACCTCCCACCTATAGAAAAAGTGGGGGTGGCAAGTCTATTTTTGTTGGACAAGCTACTTTTTCTAACTTAAGTGCTGGACCAAGTTCTAAGTTGATACTTCAATTTTTTCGAATTTTTGGCAACAAAATAGGGTAAAATTTCCCATAGTGCATAGCTTGCACTAATCGATGGCCCTGAAGTCGGTTAGCTTCAATCACTGTTAAACTTTATCCGTTCCAGTGACCATGGGATTATATAGCCAGTTTGGAGTTTATTGAAAGCAACATTTTCCTTCCCTTTTCTTGGGAGAGAAATATTGCACTTTTTAAAAAAAAAAAAAACAAAAAGGAATATTTCTCGACAGCTGTCGTTCAACAGCCCAAGTGTGTCACTTGAACACTTAAGCAGTTGTATAGTTGTGTACATTGAAAAATTTGACAGCTTTGAAATAGTGATGCAACATTGAAGAGTTGAATTACCAATTACTTGATAAATAATAATCTCATTCAAATTATAATAATAATCTCAATAAAAATCATAATAATAACCTCAGTTAAAAGTGTGATGAATTCACGAAAACCTTACTGCACAACTGCATAAGTCCTCAAGTCCTCAACTACACTGGCAAGTGCACTGAACCGTGAATACCCCTAGTATTTCGAAATAGATATGTGCCCACTTTATACAACAAGAAGTTTCAATAACTCGTTGAGCATGCTGTGGCCGAATGGTAAATTTGTTTTTCAGTTAATTTCTTTATTTAAAATGTATATTTTTAGGCATTGAATATGGGAAAGTGCTGGTGCTTGTTACGGATGCAGCAGCCTTTATACTAAGCGCCAGTGCGTTGCAGGTTTTATATCTAAAGATGATCCATTTAACATCAAATTGCCGAGTTTATACGCGTTCAGTTTCCAACAGAAGATTCTGACGCAATCTAAGTGGCCAAGGAACTGTTTCAATCCAACAGTTTAAAATTTAAGCTCGCATTGATTAAATGCCATTTTTCCTCAATAGTTCGTTCAATCGAAAAACTTGAAACCCAACGACTTGAGTTGAATGAAAGCATTGGCATTGTAAAGAAAACACGGAAGTTTTTGACCTCCTTGGATCACGAGGAGTTTATGCAGAAATATAAAAATTTCCTTCAGAGAAACAAAGAATATCCCATAATTTTAGATATATACAAAGTTCTCTATAAAGGTACTGATTCAAGAAATAAGTTTCTTGATTTGTATTCACCGGAAGAACTTACTCTCTGTCTGGTTACATCTTTGGATGTTGAGCGATCATTTTCAAATGATCATGAAAAGCGCCGTTCATTTACCTTTGAAAATTTAAAGCAGCACCTAATAATACCCAACCAGCAAGGAACACTCAAAATAAGGATTATGCAGCGAATTGTCTAAGCTGCAGTGTAAGCAGCCCCAAATTTAAGTAATTTTTCGTACTTTGAGATGCAAGCTAGTACGTTGCATAGACAACTAAGCAGCGTTCTGATCGAACTCCGAAAATTTTCAAAGATCTGAAATAGTCGTCCAAATTCGAATAGGCAAAGCTTTTTTAAAAATATATTTTTTTCCTTGTTTTATTTCTGATATTCGTTTTTATTTTTTTTAATTTATTTATTTTCTTCTTCTTTCTTCTTTTTCTTCCATTATCGCGTTTGTTCTCAACTTGTTATCATTTGATTCGCTGTGAAAAAACTTTTTTATTAAAGTTTTGCCTTTGCCAGGGTTCGATCCCTTGTCTCGCAGATTTGTAGTCCGACGCCTTAGCCATTCTGCCATGTCGCTTTATATTAAAACAAAGATTTTTTATTTATACAGCTAGTTATTTCGTAGGTACCAAAAAGCAGCGTTAAGGTGCAAAATTAGGCACAATCGAACCATTAAGCAGCTTTCAGTTATTATCTTAAAGCTGCATAGAAGTAGAACTTATAACTTTTGGGACTATAAAGTTTATTGCCTGAAATTGACACGATAAAGCAGCCTTAGGCGTGGCAAGTTCCACAACGTACCTTTAAGCAGTTTCGAAGAGCCATGGAACTTATTTTGCCTTTTTAAACAGCTTAAAAGGGAACTCTTAAGGAAATTTCTACACATTTTGCTGGTTGGGATACATAGCATCCTTTTCTAGACGAACGATGTTGTGATTCAATTGAAATCTGTATCCCTAACGAACTTGCTCGCCAACCCTTACGGCAAACTTATGCTTCTTACGTTTATTCAAACTGTTATACACAAACATTTGTCAAATTTAGCATTGCAAGATCAAACATATCCGAAGTTTTCTAAATTTTATCCATTTTCTTAAAAATTTTGTAAACTTTTTTCTTTGTTTCTTGTTTGCTGGCAATTCTTTTTTTCAGTTTATTTATTTTTAAAGACAGCTGTTCGTGTTAATTTTTTTTTTTTTTTTTTGACAAACAATAAATTCCACAAATTTTTTGTTTATGTAAACATGATCAATTACTTAAATAAATATGAATGCAGTGATTGCAGTTTCATCTGATTGAAGATAGTTCAGGAAAGTTGCAAGGCAAACACCTCGAAGCAGCTAACAAATGCTTGGAGCTAGCAGAGTCTGAGTAAGTTTTGAAATTCATATATTTTCGAGTGCCTTTACTGCTTAAGGCCACTTCACGGGGAGTTTTACCTTTATCAAGCCAAAGCCACTTACACGGAGTGCAATACTCGTGATTTTATCCATTTTTAACAAAATGTTTATCAACGATCGCTGCACAACGATAACATAGAAGTGATAACATAGAAGTGAATTTAAAGTTTCTCTTCGTGATTTGACTCACTGCTAGAAACACAAATTTCACATATTTCAGAATTTTACGACATCGTTCGCCAGCTGATCAGCAGTGTCTTCACCGAAACGAGTGTTCGGATACGGATACAGAATGAAGCTAATATTCTAATATTCATTTATAATTTATTCAAGTACGACAATGTTTTCATTCATCTTCTGAAGTTAAGGTTTAATAACAAAATGTTTAAGAGACTTTACTGAACTGATTTTTAAATATGTTTTCTTTTAATGTTTACGTCAAAATGTACCTGATTGGATTTGAACTTATGTTTTGGAGTATACATTTTTTATTTTATTTTTATATACATACATATTAAAAATATTTGTTTTAATTAGAAGGTTTTCAGTGCTTAATTGTGCTGCTTTGAAATGTTTTTTGGAAGAAGACGTTTTTTTCGTGCTGTTTCGGTCTGCTCTAGTCATGACAGTATTAGATATACATTTGATTTTTATAACTTAATTATATAAATAAATTATATAATGTATAGATTAATATATGTAATCATATAATAAATGTATGTCATTCATAAAGGGTGGTTAAATTTTAAGAGCCAATGTTGATTTTGAATAAAACACAAATTATTTAGGAAATTATTGTCACTTCTTATTATTGTGATAATATTGGTATGGTTCAATTATATATGGAACAAAATATCGGCCAAATGGCCGCCACACCTTCATACGATGGTCCAAATTTTGGATGACACTGAGGCACAGTAACTGCCTGACCGGCCTCATTTTGAAAAAAATACGGCCCGATGATGCCGCCAGCCTATAAACCGCACCAAAGAGTCGCTGTTTGTGGGTGCATTGGTTTTTCGACAATCACTCTTGGATTATCATTCGCCCAAATGCGGCAATTCTGCTTATTGACGAATCCACTAATAAGCCATTTTCATAATAAGCCTGAATAACTTTAATGCGTTGCTCTATTGTGTATCTTTCCATGGTTCAAATTGAATTGGTCTGAAATTAAAAATATTAAATGAAATGCAAAAAAAAAAACTTGACGTTTAAGTGTGGTTCACATTCAACATCGGCCCTTAAAATTTAGCCACCGTTTATATGATTATGAATAATCGTAATATGTGTAAACATTTTGTTTTGTTAATATAGTAGACATTTTTTTTTAGGTTTCGCTCACTAATTGGAACGACGTTTTTGGCGTAATGGCATTGATCTTGCTTATGGCTTTCCTGGTTTAGGTGTTATGTGAGGGTTAATGTCTGTAGGAGTTTAAGCCTCCTGAAGCTGAATATCTACAAAAGGTACTTCGGGTATTTTTTTTGGTGTAGTTTTCCTTTTAATAAATTAATGATATTGTAAGCAATGTACATTGTCAGTAATAGTATAAGTTAGCTTGAAAAAGAGATTGAAGTTAGTGCAACGTTATGCTGGTGTGAGGCGCTTTTTTCTTTCTTTAATTGAACTAACTTTTTGTGTACTTCTTCTAATGTTTTTGAATTTTTTTTTTCTTGTAAATTCGTTTGTATCCTTGTCCATTAAGATTTGTATTGATCTGTTGCCTTTAATTAGTATAAGAGATTTGGTAAAACTTGTGTTTAAATTATTTATTTCTGATTGTTCTAAAGGGAAAAAATCGGGTTGTTTTATTTTGAGTGGATGTCTGTTGTGTCCTTGAAACTTAATTATATACTAGCAATACCCGGAGCGCGTTGCTACGCCTTAAGCCGCGTGCATATTAAACGCCGATTCAGACTGCCTGCCTGTGTGTGCAGAGTGTGTGAAAAAGCAAGATAGACAGATATTTGTATCTCATTTCTTCACACAGATTTTAACCTGCCTGTCTTTCTGAATCGGCGTTTAGACAAACACATGTACTTCATCTGTGACTTCAAAACCTATTCGACCAAAAATGTAGCTTGTATGGGGAGGCGCACCCACTTGTCCAAAGCTCAGCCCAGTTTTCTAGTAGAAAGACATTACGAAATGGCAACTCCATTCTGAATTTCACTGATCAGCGACTTTAACTTCCAATGCTATTTGATATTAAAAATTTGGCTTGTATGGGCGGAGTCACACCGCGTTTTCCAATGTCTTTGCTTTTTTTCTAGTCGAAAGACATTTCCAAAAATTAACTTTATACTGAGTTTAAATATTATGAGACATTAAGTACCACAGTTATTCGATATTAAACATTTGAACTGTATTGATGGTGCCACGCCCCATATTCCAATGCTTGCTGAATTTTTCCATTCGATTGAAACGAATAAATGTTATATTCCTTCCGAGTTTCACAAACTTGTGACTTATGTTTCGAAAGTTATACTCAAAAGTTTGAATGCCTAAAAAGTGTCACGCCCCTTCTGCAACGGCTTTAAAATGTTACCAGTAAAACAGCACGTAGAAATTGAGTTCGAATACAGAATTTTGGAGCTATACAACATGTAATTCTAAAGCTATTCGATATCGAAAATTATGGTTGCATGGGAGTTGCCACGCCCCCATGTTCTATCGGTACCAAACTTCACAGGAGCACTCTCAAGACTTTGCTAGAGTTTTCCTGAAAATTTCATAACAATTGGTTTAGCGGTTTTGGAGTCTACTTGTAACATACACACAATCATGTTTATATACATAAAATATGTTAACAGATCATTTAACATATGCTTAACTTAGGCAGCTTTTAAACGCTTAAATTTGCGTCCAACATGCGTTTTCGATGCGTTTTACATGCGCTGCGTAGCTTATGCCAGGCTGTCTAATATAAAGGAAAACCATTCAAAAGCTCAATTATAATATTATGGTTCAACTAAAACAACCGGAGACCAATGCAAATGTATTATTTATAATTATATTATAAAAAACAGAGAAACTAATCAACTTGAGATCCTCTTAGAAGCATTTGAGCATATGCAATGGAATATTTGTATACTGAAAAAACTACAACAATAAAAAATGTCCCCCATTTCATGGTGAGATTTTAATATATTTATATTTCTCTCTGAGCAAGAAGTTGACTGCAAATAAGATAGCTAGTGGTGCCATAAAAACAAATTTTTAAATCTAAACTATTGTATATAGCTTTCAATCCGTCGAGATTGCGTTATTGTCGATGAATAACATTTGCAATAAATAACAAAATAATAATTCGGTTATATATCAGGCATAACAGGAAAAAGATTTTTTGACTGTAAATATGTATATACAATTCAAGTCTGAAAACCATAACTAATACGATGTCAGATTGTTGGCAACATTGCTCAAGAGACCAAACTGAGAGCAACTCCCTACACAACCTGGCAGCCGTGCTGTGTGATGAGTTACTCTCACAGCCAGAGCTTAAGCATTGGTTTTCTGATGCTTGTTGTGCTGCTTGTACAGCATTACCATGAATTAAAATACATGAATTCTTAAATAATTAAAGAAAAAGTTTTGTAAAAAACGTAGTACCCTATTTTAATTTCGCTTACCATAGCAATTGAATAGTAAAAAATTATAAAAATCCGTTCAGCGGTTATTAAAAACACGTCGGACCAAATCCGTGAGTCACCTTTATATAATAGTATAGATTATTCATTTGTATTTGGCAGGGTTGCGTTATGGTTATTATTCCTTGGTGTTCAGTCGAACACGTTTGACGTTGAAAAACTATTTTCGCACGAAACATGTAATACTTCTGGAGTTTTCACCGAGAATAACCAAGTGTTAGGCCTGTTAAGTTCTATTAAGGTGTCCTGAGGGGTTCTTTGAAGGTTTATAGGGCAGTCTATCTTATCGTTTAAAGGGCTTGGCAACATTTAAAGTACACACTCTTTAGTCGTTATTGCTTGTGCCATTGAAACGTCTAGTGGCCCGATATACGAGTCGAAACTTATATGTCTGCCAATTGGAATGTATTTCGATGGTTTTGTTCCTTTAATAGTACCAGAGTCTGGCTATTGTAGTTTATAGCTAAATATGAATATTGTATATTGGGTATAAAAGTCGGCTATTAGTGTGAACTGGATAGGACCATATTTGAAAATATTGCATTTTTGGATGGTCGAATATTGGTAGTTCAATTTTTAAAATCAGTTTGTCCTGATGAAGATGTGTTTTAATTTTGGTTGTCTGATATAACGTTGACAAGCAAACTTGGCAAAGAGATGTTGTTTTTAGATATATTTTATTAAGTGTTTGCTGAAATAAGTAATGCATGTATTTTGTTGTTTTATGTGGCTATAAAAACGTCAAGTAGTGTTTGCTGTCTTGATTATAGTTATATTACTTAAAGCAAGAGGGTGTAGAGGATATCTTGTCGTAGCTGTGTTTTATTTTCTATTTAATCGGTCACGTTTTTTAATTTGGTAATTCGATATCCTATCTGTTGTTGATAAGGCGTTAAAATTGATAAGGGTTGTTGTATTTTATTCAGAGTAGAGTTTACTACACTGACTTTCTATTTTTCGAGTTGAATTAGTTCGTTTTCTTTTTTTTTATTGCAGTTTTCTTTCAATTACCAAACATACTATATATCTTCCTATTTGTTGTCGCATTCGGAGGTCGATTTCCGTAAAAACACTCCAAGAACTTTGATTTAACCATAGTTCGCCAAGTTCTTCGAAAACAACCCCTGTGGTATACAGCTGGGTTACGTTTACGGGTTGCTCCATAGCAATTCCCTGGGTTAGGCCTTTCGCCATTAAAATCAAGTACCACTCCATTTTGAACTGTGAAAAATACGTAGATATGTTAGGCGTCATTAATAGAGAAGGTAAAAATATGCAAATGCATATTGCATATGTATTTGCATATTTTGACACTTTTTAGTCGTTTTTGCATATTTACAACGATCGTGCTTATTAAAGCATATTTAGAATGTAAAATTAAAAAAAAAGTGTATGGCAACTTTTTTCTAATTGTGTGAAAATAAATTCGAGTACATCTGGCAGCATATTTATATTTTCGAACTACCACATAAATAGTTGTCTCTTTCTTTCTTTCCCTGCAAGCACACTTAAATGCAATTGCGACTTGTAGCAATACGTAATATTCGAAAAATTCGAAAGCTATGGAAGTCTGATTGCATTAGATAAAAAAAAGTGAATGCATAGAGGTTTAAACGCTTTTTCGGTGGTTTATAAAAAATGCCAAAAATTAAAGAAAATCGTGGTTCATTCTTAGCGCGCATGGTACAAGAAAATAAAAACGAACTAAAGAGTGATGGTAGTGTGCTATATTGCAAAAGTTGCAATATTTCCATAACTGGAAATAAAACATTTAATATAAAACAACATTTCTCAACTTCAAAACACAAAGAAAATTCTAAGAAACGGCACGCAGAGTCACCGCAGCAGCAAATTTTAATTAAGGAATGTGCGGAAATATCTACAAACCCATTTTGTATGGATATATGTCGAGCTTTCTTGAAGTCAAATATTCCGCTCAAGAAAATATCAAATCCCCATTTCATTAAATTCATTGAAAAATATGCAAAGCAGAAAGTACCTAGTGAAAGTACATTGCGCCAGAAATACGTGCCCATACTATTCAATGAATGCATGCAAAAGATGTGCAATAAAGTGGAAAACAGTTATGTTTGGATATCCATCGATGAAACGAAAGATGTAGAGCAGCGCCTGGTTGCGAATTTTATATTCGGCATATTAGACGGAGATGAAGAAGAAAGGGGTGGATCTTATTTACTAAACGTATGTGAAATTGATGCAGCCAATGCAAGGAATATAGCAGCTTTCGTTAACGACTCCTTATTTCTTTTGTGGCCTAAAGGTATTTTTTTAAAAATTCTAAAAATAAAGAATAAAAAACGAATTGGCCGAAACGGTCACGGCGGCTTAAAATAAATAAATCTAAAAATAAAAAAATGATATTTCTTTTCTTTATTTAGGAATTCAATACGACCATGTTTTGGTTGCAATTACGGACGCTGCACCTTACATGGTGGCAGCGATGAGATCACTAAAAACTTTATTTTTCAAAATGCTACACATAACCTGCTTTGCTCATGGCCTTCACCGTGTTTGCGAGTACATTCGCAGCGAGTTCCAGGATGTTAATATTTTAATATCTTCCATTAAGTCAATTTTTGTAAAGGTAACATTAATCAATATTGGTTGAGAACACAATAAAATCTCCGCTAATATTTAAGGCACCATCTCGGCGAAAAAAATGTAGATCAGAATATCCTGAACTCCCATTGCCACCTGCACCTTCAACCGTTCGTTGGGGTACATGGCTGAAGGCGGCTGTTTACTACGCCGATAATTTCTTTCAAATAAGATCTCTTGTGGATACATTGGATGATGAAGACAGTGAAGCTATTCATACGGCAAAAAAATTATTTATGAAAGAAACATTATGTACCGATTTGGCCTTTATTAAGACCAATTTTTCGATAATTTATCGCTCCATTACCACTCTAGAAACAAAGGGTTTATCGCTCCAGTATAGCCTGAAAGTGGTTTAAGATGTTAAAAGATCTTTGAAAGAATTGAATGAACACAAGTTTTTAAATAAATTCAATTCAGTTTTTGCACGCAATGTAGGATTTAAGGACATTAAAATTGTCGAAAAAATTTTGTTTAAGAACAAACAAGTTTTTTGTGAGTATTTGAATAAACTAACGCCCGATGAATTGTCAAAATTGAAGTATTGCCCGGCAACTGCCTGCGATGTTGAGCGCAGTTTTTCTGCATATTCTTCGATTTTAACTGAAAAACGTAAAAAGTTTTCTATCGAGAATTTGAAGCAACATTTGGTTGTTTTTTGTTATTGTGAAAATGAATTAGAAAAAGATTTTTGATTCCATTCTTTTGCGTTCGTTACTTTCAATATGTAAAATAAGAATTTAAAACACTGTTAAAAACTGTTTTTCTTTTTATATAAATATTAACCCAAAGAATGCGTTGGCCAAATATCACATTGATATCTAAACTCGTTTTCATTTTAAGGCGCTAAGTGTCTCCCTACTTTCTATTTTTCTTTTTATATAAATATTAACCCAAAGAATGCGTTGGCCAAATATCACATTGATATCTAAACTCCTTTTCATTTTAAGGCGCTAAGTGTCTCACTACTTTCTATTTTAATTTGAGTCTCCCTACTTTCTATTTTAATTTGAGAGATAAAAGAACTTTAAAAACAAAAGTAAAATTATTTTTTTTATAAATTTATATATTTAAGTCCGTAAGTCTTAACATTAAATACAAATTTTTAAGTGAATATCTTTGATTTTTTTTCTTTAATAAATTTGAAGTTCCTTTTTAACATTTTAACCCGTCAATTAAAACGCTTCTTAATATCAAAATTTGTCTCTTTATGTTAATTTATTTTGTTTTTACTAGTCATTGCTGGTTATTTTATAAAAAGATGTATTTTGTACCTAATAAACATATGCGTCAGATATTTGATACATAAACAAGCTTCCTGCAAAAATTATTCCATACACAATTTATAATATTGAAAGTATAAATACATGTTCCGTTTCGAAAAACGAAAATCTTTGTTTTATTTTTAATTGTATAGTTTCTTGATCGAGCATATTTTCCGATTTATCGAGCATATTTTAACGATTTTTCAAGCATATCAATGTTCTTAAAATGACTTCTTTCGTGCATATTTTTATCATCTCTAGTCATTAAATTCAATTTTTAAAATTTTGGTTTTTAGTATCAAATATTTGTATTTATTTTGTTTTCTTTATTCGTTATATGGTTTTAATCTGTTATGTATACCTACCAGACCTGGGACTAATGCATTAAATGAGGTAATGCATTGACCATTATCTTATAATTAAACCAAATCAATGAAAATGGAAGTTTATTTCATTACCATTAATTACAGCAATTTGAATGCCTTTTTTTTGCATTACATTCATTTCTTATCAAAATAATGCATTAATTTTTCATTTCCGTTCAAGTGAATGGCAAATAATGCATTAATTTTGCATTATTATTAAAACGCATTGTTAATAATGCATTATTATTGCATTATCATCAAAAAAGCTTTATGAAGTAATATCATTTTTTATTAAATGAAATACAACTAAACAAACATAATTCAATGCAAGAAAATTCAAATATTTTTTAAAATAAATCTGATACTTCTAATCCAAATTATTTCCTCAGATTACAAGCGTTTGCTTAAAACGAATAAATCGTACCTATTGTTTTTATGTTTTTCTTTATTTTTATAATAACATTACTATCGTATGATTTGCTTACTTGTTACTTTTCTTTCTTATACTTACTTATACGTTAAGAAGTTGTATAAGTTAAATAAATTAGTTATTATATTTGTTTTTAAAAAAGCATCAGAGCGAACTCTGATGGCTTTGCTTTTATTATTGATTCTCAAACGTAAACTAAAGTACAAAATATTCTTAACTTAACTTATCACCTAAAGCTGCACTGTCGTTCCGCTGCCGCTGTTGCTGTTTCCATTGTTGGTTACTTTCTTCCAAATTCGCCTGCGTCGGCACGAATATTTTCCAGCGCATTATTATTGCGAAATTAATTGGAGCGGTCGATAACTTTGAAAAATGACAGCGCAGTATGATTGTGCAATATGTTAAATTAATATTTTATTGAGGTCGGTTATTGACCGACAGTTAGTGTTGTTAAGTAGATAATATAATGTTTATCGTTAACTCTTCCCCTCTTAAGAATGTTTGTCCCCAAACATTAATAGTAAGGGAGATCATTTAATTTTGATATAACAATATTAGTGAAAATTGGTTCAGTATTTGGGCTATTATCGATTTTACTCTCTTGTGTAGTGTTATAAACTATAACTTTTTCTTTAGTTTTAAAAATAAATTTAAAGATAGATATGAATAATATAAAGATAATAATCAGAATAATGGTTGAAAATTTATTTACAGTTGCAGCGGTCTCTAAGTATTCTATTTTATTTGTATTATTTAGATGTAATTGATTTAACATTTCCAATGAAAGCAGTTTAATATATTGCTTTTCTAGAGGAGTTTGCTGAACGATTTGAGCTGAGGCTACCATATCGGGAGCTTCAAAATTTCGATAAAGTCTATTATCAATTTTAATTGACTCGTTACGAAAGATAACTAAATATGTTCCTTTAATTGATTGATTATTTAGAAGCCCATTAAAGTCGTTTAATAGGATTATACCTGATTCTAATTGTTCTTTTGATGGTATATGAAAAGCATCAGAAATATTACATGATGGGTGGGACCCATCCAAAAGTAGTGAAATACAGGTAGAGTTAACAATGTTGCTCAAATCGCTTCTTTTACAAAGAGTAATATTATTAATTAGAGTACAATTTTTCTTAATGGCTAACATTTCTTCATTATTTCTTAAAATTTCCTTAAATTCTAAATTGACAATTTTATTATCTTTCTTTATAGGCTTAATAAGTATTCGATTATAAATTTCTTCCGTAGTGAGGAAATGTAAATTAAATAAAGTAAAGTTGAATTTTTGTATAATACTTTTACGTTAGCAAATTCTGACGCTTCTTCTATTGACATAAATGGAAATTTTTCTTCTTGCAATGTTTGAATAACTAGATTTATTTCTTTTTTGTTCAAAATGACTGAATTTATTACATTATTTTTTGCCCATTGCATGGCGTATTTTATGTTCTGTAGTTCTTCTTTAGCTAATCTTAATCTAGTTTGAAGACTTATTATAGCGGCATTGCCGATAGAATCGTGACTTTTAATAGCTCTGTTTATTTCGTTAGTGGCTTTGGTTAACTCATTAATTCTCTTAGTGAAACCTTCGTTAATAACTACTTGCTTGTTATTGTTAGCGTTTAGTTGATTAAGATCGCTTTTCAAAAGTTCGAAATCGTCATGATCTGGCGATCCAGCGACGTATTTCCACGCGGTGCCTAACACATTGATTGCTCTCTTTTTTCTAGTTTCGTTTGGTATGTGCAGTGACTCTAACATTTCTGCAGCTTGAATCATTTCATGTTTTAATGAAGGTATAAACATATTTTCGGAATGGATACTATTGTTAAGAAATGTCTGTGTTTCGTTAAGGAAGTTATGATATTCATTAAGCTTGATTATGTGCACGATTTTTAATGTGCCGTCCTGTATTTTGGCGATTCCATTCGACAATGTTTCCAGATGGGAAAGAGTATAGTTAAGGATTTGGATTTCGGCGTAGGAACAGGATTGATGGAAAAGGAGGGATCTGGAAAGATAATTATGTTTTGATTTTATAATAACATTATTTATTATACTTTACCTATAAAAAGTTTTTATATAGATTTATTTTCTGAAAACTCTCCATATTATCGGTTTACTATTCAATTAATTTCTTATACGGCTTTTATGGACTAATCTTCCTGCTTCTGTGAGAACTGTTGTCGAATTGTTTTGTTTAACTTTTTCTTTTTTAAATCTAGCACTTGTTTTAGTTCCGAGTCTTCGGTTAATTTTTACAAAAATAGATTCGCTTTGTTTGTATTCTTTTAACGGCTGTCTTGATTTATTATGAAACTGCAGGTCTTTCATTTGTTTTTCTTTTATTTTTGTAATGTTTTCTAATCTAGCTTGTTCAACTTGTTCAGGGCTGGTACTTACTGTTCTACCGAAGAATACTTCGATCGGTTTTTTCATCGTTGTCGAATGGATAGAGTAGTTGTATTCATAAACGGAAGAGTCCAATATTTCTTCAAAAGTTCTATGAGGGTGTTCTTGCTTCATGCATCTCATTATTTCGGCTAACGTGGAATGAAAGCGTTCCACTTTTCCGTTGATTGAGCTTTTGTATGGAGGAGTTTGGTAAATTTCTATGTTTAGTTGATCTTTCAGCATAGAAGTTATTGTGGCTGAATTAAAGGTTTTTTCATTGTCTATGACGAGAATTTTAGGAACACCGAATGAGAAAAGTAGCTCTCTTAAAGGTTCCTTAACGTCTGCTATTGCTTTACTTAGAAAATTTGTCTAGAGCTGTTAGAATGTTCTTGTTTTCTGTTTGGTAGATATCGACGTGAAGCTTATGACCGGGATATTGAGGGATCGGAGTTGGTAGCAATTTAGGATTGTTCGGATGACGCTCGTACTTACTTTCTTTGCAGATTACGCATTCTTTTATAAGTTTTTAATTTTACTAGCCATTGCGGGAAAATAAAAAGTTTCAAGTATTTGTAATTTGTTTTCCCTTGCATTTCTATGAGCGCGCTTATGGATCTTTAATATTATTTCAGTTTGTTCTTGTTCGTTTTTTATGTCTTCGACCTGTTTATTTGTAAACCTAACCTTGTAATTTCGAAAGTGTTCCGGAAATATTTCCTGTATTATGCCCATAACTGGTTCAGAAGTTTTTATGCAGTTTATTATTGATGGATATAGGTGTTTTTTAAGAATCACCACTAAAATTTGTGTATCGAGAAAGATTTGGTTCTTAAATGCATTTATCGGAACGTCTACATGCGATATTAGATTGTGCGAAGAGCTGTCATCGCTATGTGTAGCGATAGACAATTTATGAACGTTATTTTCTTGAGGTATTCTTGAGAGTGCGTCAGCGACTAAATTTGCTTTACCTGGCTTATAAAGAACCTCATAATCGTATTCTTCGAGGATTGCCTTCCAGCGTTTCATTTTGCTGTTGTTGTTTTTATTGCTTAAAGCATTTATGAGAGGCTGGTGGTCGGTATAGATTTTTACTTTCACTGAGCCGTACAAATAATTCCGGAATGAGTTCAGTGCCCAAATAATCGCGAGGAGTTCTTTTTCATTAGCAGCGTAATGTTCTTCTGCCTTATTAAGCGTTCTTGAAATGAATGCAAATTTAGAGGCGTCGGTTGTTAGTTCTAAATCTTTTGTGAAATCAGGGTATGCCAGTATTATATCTTCCGACACTAATGAGTTTTTTATTTTATTAAATGCTTCTACAGCTTCTGTATTAAGGGTTATTGTAACAGAGGAGGATTTCTTTTTTGAGATGCGTCCGTCTTCCCCTCTTAAGATTGTTGTCAAGGGTTTAGCTAGTTTAGCGTAATCCCTAACAAATCTTCGGTAGTAGTCTGACAACCCTAAGAATGACCGTAATTCTTTTAGAGTATAAGGCTGTGGAAAATCAGCTATTGCCTTGACTTTGGCAGGATTTGTTCTGATTTTATTAGCTGGAACAATGTACCCTACGAATTCGACTTGCCTCTGGAGAAATTTACACTTGTCTAATTGCACTTTTAATTTCGCATCTTCCAATGTTTTGAAAATTTTTTGTATATTGTCTAAATGCTCGTGCTCCGTTTTGCTAAAGATGATGATATCATCTATATAAACATAACAAATCTTGCTGATATACGCATGCAATATATCGTCGAGGGCCCGCTGAAATATTGATGGCGCATTTTTAAGGCCAAAGGGCAGACGTGTAAATTCGTATTTACCGTTGCAAACAGAAAACGCTGTTTTCTCGAAATCTTTTGGTTTTAATGGGATTTGGTGAAAGGCTGTTTTTAAATCAAGTACTGAGAAATAGGAGTTTTCGCCTAATTGAGACGTTACGTTATTAATTTCTGGTATAGGGTACCGATCTGAAATGGTTACAGAATTAAGTTTCCTATAATCAATAACCATCCTATATTGCTTATTGCCTTCTGAGTCCGGTTTTTTGCTAACAACCCAAATTGGGGAATTATAAGGGGAACGTGAAGGTTTGATGATACCATCCTGTAATAATTTAGCAATTTGTTTTTCGATTTCAGATTTTAATGATGTTGGATATGGATAGAATTTAGTGTACACCGGAGAGTCAGATTTCGTACGTATTTCGCCTAGAACTTTTGTTGTACAGGTAAGGCTTTCGTCGGGTTCTACAAAAAGATTTGGATATTTTCTTTCTATGTTGTGTAGTTTTTCTTTTTGTGGCAGAGTCAAGTGGTTGTCATGTATTTCCATTAAGTTGACTGGAGAACGGGATGTGAGCTGCTTAATTTTTATTCTCAGGCCATTCTTTATTTGTAAAATGTTTTGGTTGATATCAATGACGGCTTTGAGTTCTTTTAGTGTGTCATTACCGAGAATGCCGTTGAAAGATTTTAATGTTGGCATTAAATAAAATTTGATTCTTTTTTTAGATTTGAATAAGCTAATAAAGGCATGTTCCTTGATTTCTACATTACCTGCTACCGATTTTGCGTAAAAAATTTCTTCGTTAACTAATGGTTTCTTAATGAAATGTGGCTGAATATAATTTTTTGTTGAGCCTGTATCAATTAAGATTTTTAAGATTTCGCCGCTCTTCGTTTTGCATTCTATATAGGGTAACGAAGAGCTTAGCATCCTAAAAAATGAATGTCGCTAAACTCCAAAGGTTCATTTTCAAGGATTGCAGGTTCTTCTGTGGATGCTAGATAATCGTCCAAAGTTTGATCCGCTTGCTCGTTTGCTTGTTCTAAAGTTGTCTTATACTCAGGGTATTCTGAGTCAATATAAAAGTTTCGTGAAATTTGACGCTGGGGTTGGTTAACTGAAGGTGGTGGTCTATCCGCGATATAATTAGTTTTTGGTCTATTCATATAATCAATTTTCCTACTACGCATACTCTCGTCTATCTCCATTGGTTCTGGCCTGGGTTGAGGTTTTGCACCCTGGGGTCTAGGAGGTGGTTGTGGGTAACGGTGGTAACGGGGTGGTAACGGGGATAGTTGCGTGGTGGTAATAGTGGGGGTTGGGTTTTTTGGTTATTCTTTCTCTCGAGAAAGTTATTACTCTTGAAAACATGAGCCGTTCGGAGTCGACATAAAACATGTAGATCCAGTTTTCGGTCAATTGTGTGCAAACATTTAATACCACACACAACACAATTTCATTTCATTTATTTAGTCTATGCCAAAAGTAACTTACAGACTAGCTAAAACTACAGTGTATAATATGTAGAAATATATAAAAATATTAAAATATAAGTTATAAAATATAATTTAAAACATATCTCATTTCGTTTTTAGAAACAGAAAAATCTATATTATTATTAGAATTTAAAACATTAAACAATTGCAAAGCTCGATTAACAGGTGCATTAACTGCATAATTAGAGCGAAAAATTTCAAGGTAAAAAGGATCATAGTGTCTTAGCATCCTAGCAGGAGCATTGAAATTGACCATTTCCAATAATGCAGGGCAATCAATCAAACCATTTATAATATCAAAAACAAAAAGCAGCGATAAAATACTTCGTCTACTCTCTAATGTTTTTAAACCTATCAATAGACATCTGGTGTTATATGCCGGAGGAACACCATCTACATTAAAAGATCTCAACGCAAACCTCGTAAACGTTTTCTGAATTCGTTCAAACCTCAATTTATGAGACTCATAGAATGGGTTCCAAATAATTGCTGCATACTCTAATCTAGAACGCACCAAAGAAATAAATAAAGTTTTTAAAGTATGCGGGTCCAAAAAGCATGCACTATTTCTTCGAATAAACGCCCACATAGCATATGCTTTAGGAATTATAAAGTCTAGGTGCAGATTGAAGGTAAATTTACGATCAAATACTACACCTAAGTCCTTGAATTTATCAGCACATGCCAAAGTACAATTGGAAATACGGTAAGCAGACATTCTGTATGTTTCTGATTTAAAGAAAGTCATGGAAACACATTTGTTAAAATTAAGCAAAAGACCGTTATTACAACACCAAATATAAAGGTTATTTAGTTCATTCTGTAAAAGAGCTGTGTCATTTACATCGGAAATTTTTAGAAAAATCTTAAGATCATCAGCGTAAAGCAAGTGTTTGCAATGAGAAAAAACTGATGAAATGTCATTAATGAATAGAACAAACAGTAAGGGTCCCAAAATACTTCCTTGCGGAACACCTGACGTTGCTAAATACGTATAGGATTTAACATTATCAAAGGCAACTACACATTGTCTTTTTGACAGATACGATTCAATCCAACTTAAGAAACTGGAGTGAAAACCTAATTTACCAAGCTTCCTAATTAAAAGAAAATGACTTACTTTGTCAAAAGCTTTCGAGAAATCCGTGTAAATTACATCTACCTGGGATCCTTTACTAAAAGCTGAGATACAGTATTCCGAAAACAAAACTAAATTAGACACAGTGGACCGACCAGGAACAAAGCCATGTTGGTACGGAGAAATAATACTCTTGATTGCAAAGAAAACTTTATCTTTGATTATAGACTCAAAAAGCTTTGATACAGTTGTAAGCTTTGAAATTGGTCTATAATTAGCAATATTGTTCTTGCACCCAGATTTATGAATTGGTGTTATGACAGATATCTTCCAACTATCGATAAAAGTACCTGAGTGAAGAGAACTGTTGAAAATAAAAGTTAACGGATACACTAAACTAAAAGCACAATTTTTTAAAAGAATGGAACAGAGACCATCTGCATCCATGCGAGATGAGGGTTTTAACTTGAAAATTCCATTTAAAACATCAAAAGTTGTAAGAGACAAGGCTCCAAAATCAACCAAAGGATGTAGATTATCCACGAAATCATATGTATTGTTATTATAAGTCTTATCAAAATTAGATTGAAAGAAATCTGCAAACAAATTGGCAATCCCAAACGCATCGCTTGAGGTTCTATCATTTAAAAACATAGAAGATGGAATATTAGACGAACCCTTTTTGGACTTCATATAATTCCAAAAAGCTTTGGGGTTCGATTTAATATTAGATTCGATATTTGCAATAAATTGTCTATATAAAAATTTATCTAAAAAGTTAAACTCTCTCATATAATGCCTGTATTTAATGAAAAATGTATTCTGATTCGTTAAAACAAACTTTTTATAAAATTTATTACGCAGATTTTTTAGTATTTTCAGCCCACGAGTATACCAAGGAACTTTACTAACACGTGGCTTAATCTTGGGAATATGTTGCAAACAAACTGAGGAGATACGAAGCTTAAAAACATTAAAGCATGAATCAGTATTTAAATTTTTAAACTCACTCTGCCAGTCCAAGCGACTAATAGCATCATTTAAAAGATTAAAGTTACACGCTTTGAAATTAAAATTTGACTCCAAAACACTTGGTTCAGACAATTTGAGGTAATTATAGAAATTAACTTGAATATCTATAGGAATATGATGAGCACTTACTGCAGATATTGGAAATGGAGATTCGATTACACAAAAATTCATGTTATTAGTAATAAAAATTAAGTCTAATAATCTATTGAATAAATTAAAACAGTTATTAATCTGAGTTAGACCAACATTTAAAAAATTATCAATAAGATACATATCAATATCACTTATAACGTTTGACGGTGTAAGATAGTTGGCACCAGACTGAATGTTCCACGAAATGGTAGAAAGATTAAAATCCCCAAGAACAAGTAGTTGATCACCATCATTCAGAAGATTATTATTCAACGCTGATATATTGTCAACATGCATTTTATAAAGACCAAATGAGCTTTTTGGCGGAATATAAGATGCACAGACATAAAGAGACTCAGACGAGCCTTTAATTATTACAGCTATTTGGTCCAAAACCACATCTGTGTTAGATAACTCAACAGTCCAAGATATTAAGTTTCTATTGACAGCAACAAGAACGCCACCACCACGATGACAACCAGTAGCATGTGCATCACGATCGTTACGATAAGTATTATATAGATGAGGATCAAAAAATTCTTCGTTGTTAAAATTTTCATTTAGCCACGTTTCCACAATCACAAAAACATCGTACTCGCATTGGGAAGTGGCAGCAAAAATAGACGCAGATTTAGTTCTCAGACCAGATACATTCTGATAATAAATCTTTAATGCTTGGAAATTAGGAACTGCACGCGTTCTGGTTATAGCAACATTTGCTGTTGCACCGGCTTTTGAAAAAACTGAAAGTTCTTTATTTTGACATCAACTGGCCAAAGATTTGGATTCACAACATCTTTGTAGAATGTCTTAGATATTCCAAGCTTAAAATTTACAAAGCGTAATGATTCAGGCAGAACATCGCGTTTCACTAGCTTAGTGCAAGTTATATTATGCCTCGGAACATTGGAATGATTTACTATAAAATCAATAATTTCACCTTCAGAAACCGACGGCTTAAATGAAGATAAATGAAGAAAAATCTTGCGATCAAAAACAGCCAATTCGTTGTTTACATTTTTTCCAACAAGAATTGAGCGTTTATTTCGATTTCTTGTCTTTACTTGAGACCAACCATCATTTACTCTTTGTTCTGACTCATTAGACAGAGAGATAGCATTCAAGACAACAGATGAATTTTCAGTAGCTTTAGCCACCTGTGTCGCAGCAACAGCATCCAAACCGGTTTCCGCAGCAACAACAACATCAGCATCAACAGCAAGACTAGAGCGAGAAGCAATCGCATTGTGGTCAGTGGCACGCGACGCAACATCAGCATATAGAATTGAATTTGTAGTCGCTTCAGCAACAGCAGCAGCAACAACACCAGCCGTAGAACCAACTCGAGCTGGTGGAGAATCAGTCACAACAATCGTAGGAACAACAACATTAGGCAGAGCAAGACGTTGCTCATTAGATGACGAATTAGTGCACAAAGCAGCACGATTACGTTTTTTGTTAGGCAATTGCATTGTCTTTTTTGCGCTATTACCACTAACAATATTTAAATCATTTATTAATGTTTTTAATTCTTTTACTTCATTTACTAACTGAGCTACTGTACCACTCAAATTAAATGATGAATTCAAACAGTCCGAACAATTGAACACAATATTGTGACACGAATTTAATATATTAAAGATATTATTGTCATTAATATTAGCACATGACTTATGAAAAATGCCTTTGCAGTTATTGCACGACAAAGCACTGTCCTTTGCTATAGATTTATTGCACACAAGGCACCGTGATCTTAGCGACATGATTTAAGCAACCGAATCTAACGACAGTTAAGATTAGACTCTGAGCATAGTTTGCTCGGTATGTTTGATTTTCCAGTTTCAAACATAAGTGTAGGGCTTGCGGAAGGTCTGGTGGCTCTCTCATTCCAAGAAGCTTGGGGAGGTCACCATTCAGACCTCTGATAAATGTATCAAGGGCCTTATCCCTATAAGTTTGTGTTAAGAGGCATACATGAGTGTTAAGAGCTTTTCCTCCATGAGTTGAACTCACCTTGCGTCCCTGAGAATTCTCGTAGACATTTCACAATGTCGGGAATTTTATCGTGGTCCCCAAGATCGTTTCTATATTCTTCATTGATAACTTAGTCACTAACTGCGCTAGGAAAAGCATTGGGATTAAGAGCTGCCTGTACCAGAGCCGGTACATGCTACCTTAACATCTGCGAAGTGATTTCAGAAATTATTGGTGCTATTTCACCCATTGATATCATTCTTTGCTGAGGTTCAGCACTATTAGCGTTGTTAAGAACTGGAGGACGAATTAAATTTTTCGGATTTGACATTTTCTCTTGATTGGAAGTAAGTTCTACTTAATGAATTAAAGAGTTTGCCTTTTGTACAGAGTTGGTTTTAAAGCTTTTTTTTTTTTTTGATTAGTTTTGATTAGTTTCTTTTTTTAGGAATTTATATTTGGTTCTATATTCATATACTTCTGTATTTTTTGTAAATATTCAGTTAGGAATTTTTCTACTTTCTTAAAATAAATTTATTTTTCTTACAACAATAATTGCACTATTACTTCTTGATTGTGTTTAACTTTCTCTAGTATTTAAAATAGCTAATAACAATTTGTTTTTACATTTGTCATTTAATTTTTATAAATTTGTATTTATTTGACTTACAATTTAATAATGTTGACGAGCTGCATAGTGGTGTCTTCTAGAGATGTTTGCGCTGCTGTTTCTGTTTCAGTAATTTTTCCAGATTTCTTGCAGGCTATTGGTGATTTTAACTTGTTTTTGACGTAGATAATATATATAAAGATAATATATATATTAAAATATCAGATGTATCCTGCGCTGAATGAATATTTAATTTTGGATTTTGTCACTATTATATTAAAGTCACAAAATAGTAAAATATAAGAAGAAAAATGCATGTTTTTATATAAGAAAATCAGTCATCAGCTGCTTATGTGTCTCCTGCTTTCTTTGTTTTTCTTTCGTTGTTTATGCTTGTATTGCTTTTGTTTAGCACGAACTGATTGGTTCGCTTTTGCAGTATTGTAAGCATTGGGTTGTGTATTAGAGTGTATCGAATTGTATGGGAAAAATCTGACCCCCAATTCCGGTACCAGTATTAAATAGTACATGAAAAATCCTTTCGATTGGTGTACTTTTTTTTTATTTGAACCAATTTTGGCGTCCCCCGAAATGCATTTTTGTGCATTTTTTATCAACTTTTGTACTGGAGACCCATTAATGATTCATTTAAAAGGAAAATCAAGCTTATCAATCAATTCCTTTCATATAAAAACACAGAACTGCAAATTTTCATCCCTGTTGATAAATGCTCTGACGAGATATAACAGTTTTTTCCAAAGTGAATCCACTTGTTATTTAATATATGAAATGTTTTTATATGTTGTATGACAGTATTTTTAAAATTTTTTTTTTTTAATGCTTAATGCAAAAGTAACGTATTTTTTTAAACTATTACAGTTAAGCAAATAATAACAACAATTTTTTTAGATCCTGTAAAGGACTAAAAATCTCTTTTAGTTTCGAATTTTGGCTTTTTTGAACGATCCTCCAACATAGAAAACATTATTCCTTTTCTTCGTTCTGTTGAAGCAGCAGCCACTGACACCCCTGTGACGAGCTTAATATGCTATAACTTTCTAAAAGTTTAAAAATTACTTTCATACAAAAAATTATTTGAGCTGCATAGTTGTGGCTGCTGTTTCTGTTTCAGTAACGTTTCCTTCTTGCAGGCTATTGGTGATTTTAACTTCTTCTTTCCTGATTAATCTCAGTTTTAGCGTTGGCAGACAGGCTAGCACGAAATGCTTCCGTTTTACCGCAGTTACTCAGAGGCCTTTATCTGTACTTGTTTTTCGCACTACTTGAGGGCTTTGCAGTTTGTATTCTTAAAGTTTTTGCACTACTTGAGGGCTTTCTGTTTTTTCTGCTTTTTTGTTTCACTACTTGAGGGCTTTGCAGTTTCTTTTTTTTTTTTTTCAAAGTCTTGCACTACTTGAGGGCTTTTTTTTTTAAATTTACGCGCAGCTTTTTACGGCACTTTTTCCTTTATTGCTGCACTACTTCAGGGCTCTTGTAAAAAAGGATACGCGTGTTAAACCGATTTAAATTTGCTCGGGCGCCAGTTATTATATTTGTTTTTAAAAAAGCATCAGAGCGAACTCTGATGGCTTTGCTTTTATTATTGATTCTCAAACGTAAACTAAAGTACAAAATATTCTTAACTTAACTTATCACCTAAAGCTGCACTGTCGTTCCGCTGCCGCTGTTGCTGTTTCCATTGTTGGTTACTTTCTTCCAAATTCGCCTGCGTCGGCACGAATATTTTCCAGCGCATTATTATTGCGAAATTAATTGGAGCGGTCGATAACTTTGAAAAATGACAGCGCAGTATGATTGTGCAATATGTTAAATTAATATTTTATTGAGGTCGGTTATTGACCGACAGTTAGTGTTGTTAAGTAGATAATATAATGTTCATCGTTAACTTATATATACAAACTAGCAGGTCACAGTGGTCCGAGGCCACGGACATTTTCTCTCTAACAATAATATCTCTTAAAAAAGTTGCAATAATAAAAAACGTTAAAATATTTGCATATTATTTGTGTTTGTAAGCAAATTAAAAATTAGTATAATGATAATAAAGTGAAGATATTTTCATTTTAGTTATTGAATACTTCAGTATAGACAACGTTTTTTGATTCATTGGCATTACCAGGAATAAGAAAAGTCTGATTTTCTGCTGAACCGACTCGTGAGAGCGCCACATAAAGTTGACCATGGGTAAACACCTCATTACGAAGGTCTATGCCAACAGCATTAAAAGTTTGCCCTTGGGACTTATTGATTGTAATGGCAAAGCACGTCTTGACTGAAAATTGTACACGTTTAAAGGTAAACGGTAAATCCGTTGGGATCATTGGTATCCTTAGAATCATTGTAACTTCGTTCGATGCCGGCCCTGTCAGAATTTTTGCCTCTATGAGATTCGGCATGAAACGTATGATTGGAAGACGTGTGCAGTTGCATAACTTCGGTGGTTTCAGATTGCGCAATAAGATTATTGGGATGCAAGTTAAAGTATATTCCTATATATATATTCCTCACTTTATTATTCCATAAGTTTTTTAAAAATATTCATCTTAAGAAGTGCTCAAACATGCTAGTACAGTAGACATTTCATCCAGTATCCCAGCAAAATTTTTCGTTAGGTCTTGTTATACCCTAAACCTGAAAGGTCAGGGTATATTAACTTTGTGCAAACGTTTGTAACGCATAGAACGAAGCGAGTCCGGTATAGAAAAGTATATATATTCTTGATCAGCGTCACCACGTGAGTCGAGCTATCCATGTCCGTCCGTCCGTCCGTCCGTCCGTCCGTCCGTCCGTCCGTCCGTCCGTCCGTCCGTCTGTCCGTCTGTGTGTTGTCCGTATACACAGGATAAGAAGAAGGAGTTGAGATAATTGGATGAAACTTGGTACACGTGGTCACATGGACCCAAGGATCTGCACTATTGAATATTTTTGGAATCCGCCCACGGACACGCCTACCTCCCCTACAACGCGAAAATTGAAAACTGCATAACTCAGCTCATAGTTAACCTACAACAATAAAATTTGATATGTATGTGTTTTATACCAACACAAAGATGGCTTCGAAAAATGGACGTCATCCGCTCACGGACACGCCCACCTCCCATACAACCCAAAAATTGAAAACACAATATATAAGCCTCTGTTTAACCTACAGAGCTAAAATTTGGCACATATGTTTTTTGTGACAAAAAAAAGATGGTTTTGAAAAGTGGACATCATCCGCCCACGGACACGCCTACCTCCCATACAACGCGAAAATTGAAAACTGCATAACTCAGCTCATAATTAGCCTACAACAATAAAATTTGGTATGTATGTGTTTTATATGAAGACAAAGATGTTTTTGAAAAATGGACGTCATCCGCTTACGGACACGCCCACCTCCCATACAACCCAAAAATTACAAACGCAATAAATAAACCTCTGTTTAACCTACAGTGCTAAAATTTGGCACATATGTTTTTTGTAACAAAACAAAGATGGTTTTGAAAAGGGGACATCATCCGCCCACGGACACGCCTACCTCCCATACAACGCGAAAATTGAAAACTGCATAACCCAGCTCGTAATAAGCCTACAACAATAAAATTTGAAATGTATGTGTTTTATACCAACACAAAGATGTCTTCGAAAAATGGACGTCATCCGCTCACGGACACGCCCACCTCCCATACAACCCAAAAATTGAAAACGCAATAAATAAGCCTCTGTTTGACCTACAGAGCTAAAATTTAGCACGTATGTTTTTTATGACAAGACAAAGATGGTTTTGAAAAATGGACGTCATCCGCCTACGGACACGCCTTTTTCCCATACAACCCAAAAAGTTTTAAACTCAATAAATAAGGTTATGTTTGTCATAGAGAAATTAAATTTGGTATGGATGTATTTTATACCAAAACTAAGGTGTGTTCAAAAATTGGAAGTAATCCGTCCATGAACACGCCCACCTCCCATAGCGAAAGCACAATAAAGGCATTAACTGTGAGCTACAGGAATAAAACTTGGTATGTGTAACATTTAAATGCATATAAAATATAGGCTTCATCCGCCCTTGGAGACGCCAATAAAAATTTTTTGTTTCTGGAAAGTGGGTTTAGGGTATTTCATAGTCGGCCTAGACCGACTTTAGACTTTCTTTACTTGTTTTTTAATTAATTCTAAAATGCATTACATAAATGCTAATGCAAGAACTTAAATTTAATCCGTAATAAATTTACGGCAGTGCATTCAGATCAACTTGAAAGTTGTTATTCAAGTATTAATTTCGTGAAATAAGTTATAAACCATCCGTTTTAAGCGCTTAATCTTTTCAAGTGACAACGCTTTCGATTACATCTAATGTCATGGCTATATAAAAATAATGGATTCTGTAAGCGAGAGGGTGAGCGATGAATGAAATTTTCTGGATTACTTTTTCGATTATATGTAAGCGAAGATTTTGCTGGGATGTTCTCAAGCAATACATTTCGCCAGAGCTTTTTAGAAAAACGTGCTCATGTCATAAATGTCAGGAATAAAAATATACTTTATAATTTTGTGATTACTAAGGTCTGAGACTATACTTCGACAAACGAACCTTATTTGCAGCTCTTAACCTGCTAGAACATAATTTTTAATAGTAATATGTTTTTGGGTATCCTGTTATATAAAACAATTTAAAATCTCAATTTATTACTTGCTTTAAAAATTCTAAAAAAAAATTAAATTGATTAAAATTCATTAAATTTTTTATTTAAATTAAATAAATGGCGTTTTATTACAATTTTATGGCGTTCTGATGTTTTTTTCTTTTATTTTGAAGATGTCTATTTAAAACTCTAAGATGGTTTCCTTACTCCTTTACTTTACTAAAATACATAATTATTATTCTGTTCAAATCAACCAACAAAAACTGTAAAAATACAGTTTTTTAGAAAAAACTATTCTAAAAATAATTCTAATTTTCATGACTCTTGATCTTGGTCTCCCAGGGCAAGTTTGCTTTGGAAATTATGTAGATAATGACTATGAAACAAATTTCTGATATAAATTTGGTATCACTGTGATATTGTGATACTGTGATATATATGGTCGACAATAAGGCAGTCAAATGTTACAGACCTCAGTCTTGTCTATTAAAATCGAAGCTGAAATGTATAAAGAGCACTATAAAGATATTTATAAAAATTAGAAAAAAAGTTTATAAATTAATTTTAATATTTTGTTCTAATTTTCACTTAACTTTTATATTGAAGACGTGGATTGATTTCAAAAAAATATTTAAATTGATAGTTATTCAGGGTCACTGAGGGAAAATTTGTTAACGTTTTGCTTCCCGATCCTATTTTTTCCTCAATTATGCAGAATTATTCAAAATAGATCTTTGGGGATTTACTCACTATTGCAAGTCAAAATTTTGCGTAAACAAAAAATTTTTGAAAAATTCCTTGATTGCGGAAAATTTTTCAGTTTTGTATAAGTTACCAAATTATCTTTCAAATGATATCAAATATATTAATATCGATGAGATTAATTTTGTATATTGTTACCGACTTTTATGAATAAAACAATGAATTAAAATATGCTAGATGGAATATGTTTACTAGAGTGGGTCGCTTTATATGGGAGAAAAAATGAATATAAAAAGACACCCCCTAAAATGAATGCTTACATCGAAAGTGTTTCAGCACTGTAAAAATTTTTTTTTTTTGGTGTCCCAAAAAACAGCCAAAATGGTCTTTTAGTTATAACATTAGTATTTTAAGTCCGATTAACTGTGAGCTACAGGAATAAAACTTGGTATGTGTAACATTTAAATGCATATAAAATATAGGCTTCATCCGCCCTTGGAGACGCCAATAAAAATTTTTTGTTTCTGGAAAGTGGGTTTAGGGTATTTCATAGTCGGCCTAGACCGACTTTAGACTTTCTTTACTTGTTTTTTAATTAATTCTAAAATGCATTACATAAATGCTAATGCAAGAACTTAAATTTAATCCGTAATAAATTTACGGCAGTGCATTCAGATCAACTTGAAAGTTGTTATTCAAGTATTAATTTCGTGAAATAAGTTATAAACCATCCGTTTTAAGCGCTTAATCTTTTCAAGTGACAACGCTTTCGATTACATCTAATGTCATGGCTATATAAAAATAATGGATTCTGTAAGCGAGAGGGTGAGCGATGAATGAAATTTTCTGGATTACTTTTTCGATTATATGTAAGCGAAGATTTTGCTGGGATGTTCTCAAGCAATACATTTCGCCAGAGCTTTTTAGAAAAACGTGCTCATGTCATAAATGTCAGGAATAAAAATATACTTTATAATTTTGTGATTACTAAGGTCTGAGACTATACTTCGACAAACGAACCTTATTTGCAGCTCTTAACCTGCTAGAACATAATTTTTAATAGTAATATGTTTTTGGGTATCCTGTTATATAAAACAATTTAAAATCTCAATTTATTACTTGCTTTAAAAATTCTAAAAAAAAATTAAATTGATTAAAATTCATTAAATTTTTTATTTAAATTAAATAAATGGCGTTTTATTACAATTTTATGGCGTTCTGATGTTTTTTTCTTTTATTTTGAAGATGTCTATTTAAAACTCTAAGATGGTTTCCTTACTCCTTTACTTTACTAAAATACATAATTATTATTCTGTTCAAATCAACCAACAAAAACTGTAAAAATACAGTTTTTTAGAAAAAACTATTCTAAAAATAATTCTAATTTTCATGACTCTTGATCTTGGTCTCCCAGGGCAAGTTTGCTTTGGAAATTATGTAGATAATGACTATGAAACAAATTTCTGATATAAATTTGGTATCACTGTGATATTGTGATACTGTGATATATATGGTCGACAATAAGGCAGTCAAATGTTACAGACCTCAGTCTTGTCTATTAAAATCGAAGCTGAAATGTATAAAGAGCACTATAAAGAAATTTATAAAAATTAGAAAAAAAGTTTATGAATTAATTTTAATATTTTGTTCTAATTTTCACTTAACTTTTATATTGAAGACGTGGATTGATTTCAAAAAAATATTTAAATTGATAGTTATTCAGGGTCACTGAGGGAAAATTTGTTAACGTTTTGCTTCCCGATCCTATTTTTTCCTCAATTATGCAGAATTATTCAAAATAGATCTTTGGGGATTTACTCACTATTGCAAGTCAAAATTTTGCGTAAACAAAAAATTTTTGAAAAATTCCTTGATTGCGGAAAATTTTTCAGTTTTGTATAAGTTACCAAATTATCTTTCAAATGATATCAAATATATTAATATCGATGAGATTAATTTTGTATATTGTTACCGACTTTTATGAATAAAACAATGAATTAAAATATGCATGTTTACTAGAGTGGGTCGCTTTATATGGGAGAAAAAATGAATATAAAAAGACACCCCCTAAAATGAATGCTTACATCGAAAGTGTTTCAGCACTGTAAAAATTTTTTTTTTGGGTGTCCCAAAAAACAGCCAAAATGGTCTTTTAGTTATAACATGAGTATTTTAAGTCCGATCATGAAGTGCAGCATATCGTTGTATAGGTCTGAAAGAATACTACATCGTGTTCTTTGGTGTCGATGGTGTCAGAGGTCATCTTCAAGTAAATATTTTACAATTTGTATTTTTTTGCTCTAGGTACCCCATAACTTCGATTTAAAATTATTGTTTGAATAAACTTCACAAAAAATCAAAGTAATCTTGTGAAGGAATTAATTGATTTTGTTCACTACAAAAAAAGTTACAAAGGTTAGAAGTTTCAGTACAACTACTGTATTTCTATTATTGAAATATTCAGTAGTTCCTTATTTAACGTGATGCCGCAATAACTCCTAATCTCAGAAATACTTTACCTTTGGGTACTTCTTCTTTCAAAAATGATTGCAATTTGCTTTTATGAAACTTGTTCCGTTATATTCAGTACTTAATCGAAATCGGGAGCTGGCTCCACTTTTTGAGTGTGTCATAGTTTTTAAAAAAATTAAATTTGCAAAAGTGAAACATTTTGGTAAAAGTATATTCAAAGTTCCAGGTAAATATTAATGTGATTTTATTCAAAAATATTTTGCAATGATTTGGTTTTTACAGATTTCCTTTGCCACTCACAAAACACTGAGCGGTTTATTTACGTTGGGAGTGAATCTGCTGTTGCAAAACTCGATAGCCGCGAACGCTTTAGCCAACTGAAATCACGTCAAAATTAAATATAACTACTAAGAGAAAATTTCAATTGCTGAATGTTTCTTTATAGAAATACAGTAGTTGTACTGAAACTTCTAACCTTTGTAACTTTTTTTGTAGTGAACAAAATTAATTAATTCCTTCACAAGAGTACTTTGATTTTTTGTGAAGTTTATTCAAACAATAATTTTAAATCGAAGTTATGGGGTACCTAGAGCAAAAAAATACAAATTGTAAAATATCTACTTGAAGATGACCTCTGACACCATCAACACCAAAGAACACGATGTAGTATTCATTCCAGTGGCGTACCGAGAGGCTAAGCCGCCCGGTGCGGATTCCAAATTTGCCGCCCCTCTCATATGCAATAAAAAAAAATCTTTGATATTAATATAGGGTTTTGTATGCATAGTTTTCACTTTAGAATTTGGTCTTTCATTGTTCTCAATTATATAAAAAAAATTCTAATATACATATCATCAACCTATTTCTAATACGACGCAAGTTTGGGAAAAAATGGAGCAAAAAGCGCGCATGAGTTTATTTTTGCTCTCATTTCTCCCGTGGTTTTGTTGTTCTATCATGTTTAAAATCTAGAGCAAAAAGTCTACGAGAAACTTCAATCCATTTTTGCCTATCTCATTTCTAAACACTAATATTAAAAAAAAAAAATAAAACAAGTAACTTGAAATGCCTTGATTAGATTAAAATGGGTTACAACAAAACCAAGTTACTTCAGTACTTTTCAGCACTTTACTTAAACGAAGTTAAATTTTATGCGAAAAAATTCACTTCAAAATACCGCAATCGAAAAATTATTTCCAAAATTTATTGAAAATTTTTTCTTACAAGGAAAGGTCCCCAGGTGACAGTCTCCGATTTGAATGATTTTCGGATATGTGATAGAAGACAAAAATCTAAGGTCGACGTATTTTTTTATATGTGCTCAATCGATGGTTTAGGGTGTCAAACTCGCGTTCCAAAATCAGCGAAAATTTCATTTTTTTGCTTTAATTTCGCTATTTTCCATGGAAACATTTACAAATTTGGTACCAAACGAAAGCTCTTACAAAACCACACACGATGGCATCAATTTTTCATAAGAAATTTTTGTTGTAATTTTGTTGTTGTAAATTTTAGTAATGTTTAGTCGATATCATAGAAGTATGTTGACACAATTATTTCATATTAATTTATGTTGGATTTAAGGCAATTTTTAAACTTACCTTTTTTTTGTTTTTTAAATTTTTTTACTGTGTTTATTAAAATTTTTGTTTTATTGAAATGCATTTATTTACTTTAGAGAAAAAATTTTATTACACTAAAAGTACCCAATATGGGTATCAAACATTTTATTTTCTTATGGCCTATTCTTATGTTTAAATATTTTATCAAAAAAGTTGACATTTCATAGGGCTTCCATACAAAATGTGTGTTTTTCTTGTAAGTCTCATCGCACCAGTAAACAATAGTTTTAATCATCCAAAGTACCAAACATTTGGACATTTTTACGATATGCAAAAGAAATGGAATGCATTTCTTCATATTTCTTTAAAAAAAATTTTTTGATTTTTAACAGTAAAAATCATAAAAATCTTCTTCTAATTTCAAAACATCAACTTTGTGAGTGAATAACTCATCAGATATGAAAATAATTTTTTTTATTTAAATTTTATAATAAAAAACATTAATTTTAAAATAAGTTCACGTCCTTCAAAGTGCATTTCGGCATAAATTCGATTTGATATGGTTTTTTTTTAAAAAACATTATATTTTTGATAGATCTTTAAAAAAGTACCACTCACTGCAATATTTTTATATTAAAAATAAGTAAATATTTTTTAATTCAAAATTTGTATTATAATCTCTCATTAATATGGTTTACTGTAAAAATGTAAAAAGAGATAAGAATTATGTAAAATATTTTTTGTTTTAAAATTTGAAAAATTAACAAGGGGGTACCCATGTGAAAAGTGAATATTTAAGTCATTTTTACTTTTGTGCTTAACATCTGGTATTTAACACAATATTAATTAAAGCACATTAATAAAGGGTGAGATTCAAAATTTTGAATTAAAAAATAATTAATAAAAAATTGCATTGAGTGGTACTTTTTTAAAGATCAATCAAAAATATAATGTTTTTTTAAAAGAACCATATCAAATCGAATTTAAGACGCAATGCACTTTGAAGGACGTAGACTTATTTTAAAATTAATGTTTTTTATTATAAAATTTAAATAAAAAAAAATTATTTTCATATCTGATGAGTAATTCACTCACAAAGTTGATGTTCTGAAATTAAAAGAAGATTTTTATGATTTTTTCCTGCTAAAAATCAAAAATTTTTTTTTAAAGAAATATGAAGAAATGCATTCCATTTCTTTTGCATATCGTAAAAATGTCCAAATGTTTGGTACTTTGGATGATTAAAACTATTGTTTACTGGTGCGATGAGACTTACAAGAAAAACACACATTTTGTATGGAAGCCCTATGAAATGTCAACTTTTTTGATAAAATATTTAAACATAAGAATAGGCCATAAGAAAATAAAATGTTTGATACCCATATTGGGTACTTTTAGTGTAATAAAATTTTTTCTCTAAAGTAAATAAATGCATTTCAATAAAACAAAAATTTTATTATAAATAGTAACAAATTCAAAAAAACAAAAAAAAGGTAAGTTTACAGATTGCTTTAAATCCAACATAAATTAATATGAAATAATTGTGTCAACAAACTTCTTTGATATGGACTAAATATTACTAAAAATTACAACAACAAAATTTTCTTATGAAAAATTGATGCCATCGTGTGTGGTTTTGTAAGAGCTTTCGTTTGGTACCAAATTTGTAAATGTTTTCATCGCAAATAGCGAAATTAAAGCAAAAAAACGAAATTTTCGCTGATTTTGGAACGCGAGTTTGAAACCCTAAACCATCGATTGAGCACATATAAAAAAATACGTCGACCTTAGATTTTTGTCTTCTATCACATATCCGAAAATCATTCAAATCGGAGACTGTCACCTGGGGACCTTTCCTTGTTAGTCACATCTTCTTCTTCAAACGTATCGAATATAATTAAAAACAGCGTACAATGTCGTCACTTGAAAAAAATTTCGATTTAATTGAAAATTTGAAAGTAATAATCTATCAAAAATTAGTTCCTTGAATGTTTTTTTGGAAATTATTACAAAAATATTAGTATACTCTCCAGTGATTTTTGCGATAATAACGGAGAAAGTAAAATTGATTTTAGTCCTGCATCGTCGTACTATGATCCTGATTTTGATCCACAAATGAAAAAAGGTGACGAAGAAGAGCTCATGGACAATCATTTCATGGATACTCGATCTGAAGATTCTCAAACAATCTTTTCCAATCGTACTACAAAGGATTCTCAAACATTCGTTTTCAATCGTGCTACAAAGAAAAGATTATTGCATCCAGCATACAGCAATTGCCGAAAAAAATGAAATGCAAAATTTTCAGAAAAACTCGAAAAGGATTATTGTAATTTTTTATAAAACTTCCATCGAAACCGATGCAAAATTTTTTGAATGCACATTAGTTCATCAAAAAGATCTTCTGAAATTTTCAAATATGTACAATTAAAGGAAATCGTGAAAAATCCATCTAAAACGAAGGATATTATAGATAAATTAATTCATTTAATACATGATAACACAAAAATTCATTTTTGGGAAGATTTAAAGGAATGTGCAGATTCTAAGGATCTTTCTATTGGTTTTACAAGCCATGAGTAAATACCAACATTCATGAATTTATTTATATGTTCCATTCATTTTGTTAGAAATAGTATCAAAAGATTTTTTATTGAGTTTAATGAATAGATTTATATATAATTTACTTAATAAGATACTTGTGTAGATACTTAATTATAATAATAAGATACTTAATTAAAATTGTAACGAATGTTCAACTTATTTTCTAAACAATTGTGTTTTAATTGATATTATACAACAAAACCAAGCAACTTTAAAGTTACTTGATTTTGAAAAAACAGCAAAGAATAAAGTGTTCTAAGAAACATATAAATGTTTTATTTGCTTTCAAGTAACTTCATAGTTGCCTGGTTTTGTGAAAAAACAAAAATCTTGTTTATATGAAATGAAAAAATATGTGACAAAAATTTTCTCAGTATCTTAAGTTCGACTGAATTGTTAAAAAACTGCAACGCAAAATAATTTGGCTAGCACAAGTTTCAAAAATTTCGAAACTTAACTCTTAACTCTTAACTTTTCAATAATTTAACTCTTCAATAATTTGAAAAAACTTAAAAATCTTATATACGGAAAGATTATATCCTATAACACAATACCTCAATTTCTCACAATTTTCAAAAAACAAGTTACTTGGTTTTGTTATATCACGGGAGATTTCTATATTTACTAAAATATAAATATGATATATTGACACCTGAACAAGTATTTTTTAAGGAGTAACCTGGCATAATAAAATTTTGTCATTGCATACACACTATACTTATACCCTACAGTTGAAAATAAAATTTATTTATGATATATAAAGTGGTGAACAAAACATATAAAATTAAAAGCGCCATGAATTTTTTAAAAAAATTCCATCAGCAGTATATGTGATTAAAACAATAAAAAATTTTTATTGCGTAATATTTTTCCGAAAAATATATTTGTAATTTTTCAAAATTATATCTATTTTTATTGAACTTATACACATTTTTAAACATTAAAATAAACAAAATTTTGAAGGCGTCAGGTCCCTTTAAACGTTAATAATCGTTATTATTCCAAATGTTGACTTACGCCATATTAGAATTAGGCCAACGATAAAAAAGTTTATTCCTTAATGACACCGGAAAGGAAATTTATACAAATACAATTTTTTTTATATAATATTTTATTAAATTATTATTTTTCTTGTTTTTTTATTAGCAAAATCGGTAATTACATTTAGGGTGCTCACAGTTCTGTATTATCTGCTCTGTTTACTTTGCCGTTTATTAACTTTAGAACATTTTAGCACGTGTTAACTTTGATTGTTTTTGTTTTACGTACAAACTTGAGATACCACTTGTTGCTAAAGTTATCTCATAATTCTTCCTTTCCGTTCATTCGAGGCATGTTTATGAACAAATTTCAAATTTTTGAAAACTTATTTTGCAATTTAGCTCCAAAACACAAAAAGAGGTGCTCACAGTTCGATCTAAATATCTTTCTAAAGTTGTCAGGTGTTAACTTTAGAAGCAAACTATGAATTCCCTAATTGTCAAAGTCTATTTCATTACTTTACTTGTATGCTATAGATAATATGGCAAGATTTTGTAGGCGAGACGTTCTCATTGTAGTTCTAATGTAGGTTTTTATGAATAAAAGCTTAGAATAAAGCTTAAAAGTATAACAATGTTTGGAACTGCGTTTTCTAGACTTAATTTAAAAATAAATTTTAAAAGTTCAAGTGGACCTTTCATACAAGAATCAGTTTCTTTGTGAGCTATAGAAACAATATGCTGAAGTATTTTTCTCTCAACGAGAAAATCTTCATTGTCAATTTCTTCGTGACAGAATTCATTCAGTTTACATTCCAACTTATCATTCAGGAGAATCAAAGGAGTAAGAATTGCGAATTTTTCAGCAAGAGCATGAAGCTGCTGAAACCTTGTGGTCATTTCTCAAAATCAGTTCTTGAAAATTAATAATTAAATTATTAAATTAGAAAATGACCTAAATCAGTTTAGACCACGCCTAACTCCTCTCCAAAGTGATTTTATTAAAACAGTGAAATCCCTTAAAAAATCAAAAAACATTATAAAAGATACGACTTAAAATTATACGCATAAGTCTTATTTCTTAATATGCACTCTGAACTTACAATTCGCCATAATCAAACGAAAATTCCGCCTTTCTCCCACACTCAACACATCAAAGCACAAAACAGCTATTTTTACCAAATATACCTAAGTTGAAAAACGTTATTCTGTTAAACCACTTTTCTACTGGGCATTTCCACTGACAAGTTAAAGCACTTAAAAACTCAAAAAACTTTGAGTTACTCGCGAAAACACCAGTTATTCAATGCTTGTTTCAAGTCGCAGCCGAGTTATTCGAAAATTCAACTACTCGCACATGCCTAAATATTATGTCTTTTTTTATTTCTTTGGCAACTAATTTTGAGACTCGAAAAACGATTTTACATTTTGGTTGTGCTCAATACGAAGCTCATAAATATAGTTACATTTACTGTGGTGGCCAAATTTATTCATTAAGTTTAGTTCTTTCTTTTGTTTGTGCACCTTAAAATGATAATGTACACATATTTATTTTGTAAAAGGCTTTATTTAGCTTCAGTGCCGCCCCTAAACTATTGCCGCCCGTGTCGGACCGCCCCCCCGCCCCCCCCACGGTACGCGGCTGATTCATTCAGACCTATCCAACGATATGCTACACTTTATGATCGGACTTAAAATACTAATGTTATAACTAAAAGACCATTTTGGCTGTTTTTTGGGACACCCAAAAAAAAAAATTTTTACAGTGCTGAAACTTTTTCGATGTAAGCTTTCATTTTAGGAGGTGTCTTTTTATATTCATTTTTGGTGACCCGCCTTAATGTTTACTCATTTGCACTTCAGCAAAATAATCATAACAGTAAACTATTATTTAAAAAAATTATATTAATTTCGTAGTACTTTTTAAGCATTGCTTTTATGAAGTTAAGTATAACCTTTTTAAAGGGTGCACAATTATGTTTCGACCCCGGGTGCAAGCAACCCTAGCTACGCCACTGCTTCACTCCAATCGCAGTCGTGTTAGCAAATAACTGCATGCATAATTTACCAACAATTTTCTCTTTGAGTCGCTGCTCTTGCTCTCCTAGCACGGAGCATCGCTCTTGCATTTTCTGTTAAACTTGTCAAACTTGTTTTACGTCGAGGCATTTATTTGTAGTTTAAGGGAAATACGAACACTTCATTTTTCAAACTTTTAATTTATCTTTAATCTATACAAAATATGCTATTACACTTGTGAATGCCACATTTTGAAATATTAAAAATCTTTCTTTCTCAAGTGTTAACTAAAAAATTGGAAACCTACAATAAAAATATGTGTAAAGAAATTGCATGCGGCGAAACAAATATGCAATCATTGGTTTGCAGCTCATCATTCTTCAGCAACAACGGCACAGCAAGCTTTATTTAACTTGTATTCCCATCACGTCAAAGAGCGGCAACTGCTTTTGGTTACTCTTCGAATGAGTGTGGAGAGCGAGATCAATAAACTTTAAAGAGAAGGGTTGATAGCAACATGTAGTTAAAGCTCTCGTAACACAGACGCGTGAAAAGCAAGCGACCAAGCAATGCTTAGCATCGGTGGTAATTTCCTAAAAAACTTAACAACTTAATTAAATATATTTATTGGTAAATTTTCTTAAATAAACCTCACCTATGGCATTCTGTACCACAAATATGATATTTAAAAATTTTTTTCATAAAAATCGGTCCAGTAGTTTTGGAGTCTCTAGCGCACTTAATATTTCCACTTCAATTTTATATAATAGTATAGATGTTTTTGTGCATATATAAACATATGGCTTTGTTTTCTTAACCTTCCTATACTCGCGCATTGGTCTCTCAGACCGAAGAAACAATAAATCGGTGTTTTCTCAAAAAATTAACATCGTAAAAAACTGTGGTCTTTAGCAAATAAATTATAGGATCTAAAATTTTGTATGTTTCGTTTGTTCAATTATATCCTCTTCTTTACAATAAACACATACAATGCCAAAAAAAAAGTATACAATTGAAATAATGCAGACGAGATCAAATCTCGGTCTGAGGCACCGTGCGCGAGTATATATGTGATACTGTTTGGCGCGAGTATACGAAGGTTAATTGTAAGCATAGAATAAGTAAAAAGCCTCTTTAAACTTTTGTCTGAAAGATAAATTGATATAAAAAAGTCATTTACCCTTTCGCCTCGGAGTTTTATTTTAAAAACTGACAGCGACATGCAATTTTTGAGAATTCTCAAGCATAAAATTTAAAGTTGAAGTTCCACGATACAGCCTGCCAAATTTGCTTGGACATAAAATCGCAGTAGGGGCGAAAGAAAGCATATTGGAATTTTTATTTAATTAAAAAAGACATTGAAAAATAATATGAAGCAAATCTCCTTCTGTAATCTATACTGTTTAAATTAGCGGGATAGAGAAGAATATTGACTACTCTTATCTTTAAGTGGTATTCTCAACATCTTAGCTAGCAATATATGTCCTTAACTTTGACAGTTCGTTAACGTTATTTGTTGCAAGCTTAACCATGATTAAAAAAATAATTTTTTATTAAATTATATCTGTTAAAGCGAAAAATAATAAAAAATTTTATTTGAAATGGCCTTTGAGTATTTGGAAATGGATGCATCGTTGCTACAAGACGAAGTTTCTATGCGAGAAAGTTGCTGTTTTGCGAAGGGTAGGCAGTCCATTTAATTTGTATTCTTTATTGGATAAAATCCGAATGACTCTGTATCAATCCGTACCTATTTTAACAACTGTTTCTAATAAGATTAAAATTGAAAAAATTTTTAGATTTGATTTCATAAAATTGACACTGAAAAAAGAAGTAATTCTTATTTTTTCCATTAAAGACCATTTTTTCCCCTATATACATAAATCACATTTTCAACTAAATTGTGAGCACGGCGGTGCTAAGCATATTCGTATGTTCTATTTTGATAACTTTATAAACAATTTGTTTAATAAGCTGTAAAAAAAAGAAAGTGCTGCCAAATTTTCGATTGCTGTTAACGACGTTTGCAGCTTGTATTGTGAATAAATCGTTTTAACAATTTTGTCGCTAAGTACTGTTTTGAGAATACTTCATTCGTTATTGCAAACTGCAAACATCGTTAGTTAACTATAACGATTCGTATCATTAACGCGTTTGAGAATACCACTACGAGTTATTAACTACTCGTTTGTTTCCTACTTTAACCTGCGTATTGACAGGTCCTTTAAAAGCAATCATCCAGTAAGGTCCTCGCCAAATAGGAGCTAATTTACCCTTTCTATTTTTATTATTTACTAGGCCCTGATCTCCTACATGAAAATTCTGTGGTCGTATTGAATGATCGTAATAAGCCTTAGATTGTTGTTTGCTCTTTAATAGGTTACGTCTAGCAATATCATGTGATTTCTGGAGTTTGCGTTTGAGTATGTGGTAATAACTTTCGTGGTTGTAAAGAGTTAAATTACACGCTTTAAACTAGATGGAATATCCGATGTGAACCCATATAAGCACACCATAGGTGTGAGTTTAGTACTATCAATGAAACTGTTGTTATATACAAATGTTGCTGATCGTAAATATTGATCCCAGGATTGCGGGTTTTCATCACAAACGTTCGTAGGTATTCAATTATTGGTCTATGCGCTCGTTCAAGAGCACCATTGGATTGCGGGTGGTAGGCTGAGGTTTGTAGTTTTTTGATTTTTAATAACTTACATAGGTCTTTAGAGAAATTTGTCCCCTGATCGGTTACTAATTGTTTTGGAATGTCATAGCGCGTAATAATTTGGCCGAATATCATTTGGGCGACTGTTATGGCTGTTTTGGCGTTTGGGATGGAGTAGCAGCCTACCAGTTTGGTCAGGTTATCTTGAAACGTAAGAATATATTGATTATTTGCTAAAGTTTGTTGTAATGGTCCTTCGATATCCAAATATATCTTATTAAAGGGTTTTTCCGCCATGTCTGTTATAACCAAATGCATTTTTGTTGCCAAAGATGATTTCATTATTTGGTATTTTTGACATTTTTTATGTAAGTTTTAATGTCGTCAAGCATTTTTTTCCACCAATTTTTACGTCGGATTTTTTTATAAGTTTTCAGTACACCTTGATGTCCCCAAAAATAGAGTCGTGGTTGTCCTTAAGGATTATTTGTATCTCCTCAGTCTTACTCAGAACTTCTACTTTTCAGTTTTCCTTTAGCATGTTGGGTTCAGATTCTTTATTCACATTCGTGTTTTTCTGTTCAGTTAAACTGCTGTCTGTGACTGCCTTAGTAGATGTGTTTAAGCTATTTGACTGCGCTTGAGTTATGGCATAGCATTTTAATTGGTTTGTTTCAGATTTCGTAATAATTTCTTCTGGTCGAGTGTGTATAATGCTGTTGTAATAATCTTGGAACTATCGTTTATTTCCGTGGGTATTCGGCTTAAAGCATCCGCGTTGGTATTGTATTTTCCCGTCTTATATTCAATTTTATAATCACACTCCGAGAGCTTGTTATCAAACCTTACCAGTCGCGTGGTGGGATTTTTGGTGTTGAACACGCATTTGAGTGGTTTATGATCTGTATAAACCGTGAATGGTCTTCCCTGCAGGTAGCATCTACAATTTTTTATAGGCCATACAACCTCCAGAAGATTCTTTTCTATTGCCGAGTATTTCTGTTCGGCTTTGTTTAGAGTTCGGCTCGCATAAGCAATTGGCTCATCTCCCCTACTTCGCCTTGGGAAAGTACAGCACCAATTGCTGCATTGCTCCCGTCTGTTGTAAGATATAAAGGTCTGGTAAAATCTGAATAAATTAGGAGTGGAGGTGAAATGAGTTCATTTTTTATTTTATGAAATGCTTCTTGACATTTCTTTGTCCATTTAAATTAAACGTCCTTGCGGAGTAGGTTGGTAATTGGTTTTACTATTTTAGATAATGTTGGTATAAACTTTCGGTTATAATTTGCAAGGCCTATACACGATTGAAGTTTGCGCACCGTTTTTGGAACTGGGAAATTTTGAACACTTTCTGTTTTCTTGGGATCTGGGAGTGCTCCCTTCTTTGAGCAGATATGTCCTAAATAAACTATTTCCTTACATTAGAACTGGCACTTCTCAGACTGCAGGACCCGATAAATATTGACGAGCAATTGAGTGAAAATTTTGGAATTTCGAATTTACCCTCCGCAAGAGAGTTTATATGCAATTAAAATTATTTAACGAAGAACTGCGCTCGTGTGTGAGATAGGTAAAATCGTTAACGCCGGTACATTTTGATCTTCGTTATAACTCCGATTCAAAATTGTCGGAGCCGAAGTCGGAGTCGGAGGTGTAAAATCAATCGGAAGTTCCGGCTTTTCGGAAGCGAAGTCGAAGCTCCGTAACATCCCTAGTTTCTATTATGGTTGTAAGCCTGTTAATACATAGTTCACCAACCATTGAAACGTGGCTGGTGCTCTTTTTAATCCAAAAGGCATATGTTTGAACTCGTAATGCTCATTGTTTGTGCTGAAGACCGTTTTGGGTTGATTCTTGAGTGAACTTGTACCTGGTGATCCAGTTGAGTGAACCACTGGCGAGATACAGTGTAGTAAAGTAACGTGAATGACCTTACTGATCCAAGATATCCTCAATTCGTGGTAAGAGATAAACGTCTCCAATTGTTTTTTCATTGAGTCAACGGGTATCTACAACGACTCGCCATATTTTCCATCTCCATTTTGCCCTGCTTTTTTGGGAACTACTAAAAGAGGTGAGTTCCAAGGACTTTTGATCGGTTGAACTTTATCGTCACCTAACACTTCTTTTATTTGGTCATATATTAATTGTTTTGTGTCTCAGGTCTTTATTGGGGCTTGGGACAGTGATTGTCAGATTGTCACTTTTTATTTGGAATATGTCATTAAATTCGCGGCAAAGATATAGTATGGATTGTTTTCTTTATCATTTAAGGTGTGTCTTTTAATTTTAATTTCCTTTTCGAGATTAGTTACTCGTTAATTAATTTCCTCTGAGTATATTTTATTTGAAAAAATTTGTTTTAATGCAATCTGTATCAGTATGTTTCTCAACATTTATTTTTAATTTTACATTTGATGTATTGGTATGTTTAATTTCGTTTAGTTTTGGCTATCGAAAACTAAGAACAAAAACATTAAAAATAATACAAACAATTTAGAAACGCGTTTAATTTATTAATTAAAAAAAAAATTGGAAATTCATAAAGGAAATAATCGGGAAAACAAGTGTTAGGCTGGATGAAGCTTTGAAAACAAACTATAAAAACGAAGAACTCCAATCGCTAACAAACAAATTCGCAATAAATTTCAATGAAAATGTTAAGAAAACTATCAACGAATGTAACATCAAAACTATCCAAGCTACAGAATATACTCTGGAAAACTAAATTTTTATGGACAATGCTTTTGAAATCGAAGTTTTTAATATAATTAATTCTCTAAAGCATTTGATACGTTATCGCACAAAACACTGCTTGAATCACTTTATAATGCTGGATTTCGAGGTAACTGCTACAAATGGTTTGAAAACTACCTTACATTACGCTCCTATCGAGTAAAAATACAGGATAATCTAAGCGACGAAGTTGATGTAAAGCACGGCGCACAGTGTCGCGAAATGCTCCCTGGGTGACCTTACATTACGCTCCTATCGAGTAAAAATACAGGATAATCTAAGCGACGAAGTTGATGTAAAGCACGGCGCACAGTGTCGCGAAATGCTCCCTGGGTGATCAAAATTCTGTAACTTTTGAACGGGTTGAGATAATATCGACCCTTTGCGCGAAATTATCGTATGTGCCATTTTTTTCGAAATTGACTTTTTCATGAAAATTTGTTCTACATCCTATAGAATCCTATATAGGATTTGTTCTACATCCTATATATCCTATTTGCATCACCCTGTAAAATATTGTAGCTGAACTTCCTATAGGTTCTCCAAAAGCACATGCTAAATTTGGTTTTTATATTGCAAGCTAAAGCACAGAAAAGTAGAAAAAACGTTCTCCTGTAAAATTTGCTTTTTGACACATACGATAATTTCGCTCTGGTTTTTTTTGTTCTATTAGAAATCGATCTAGCTACAAAAATGTAAAATATAAGTTCAATTGAGCAGAGGGGAGCTTATTGCTGTTGCCCCAAAGTCAACTAAAAAATAAGTATGAGCTTCCTAAATAACAAAACCAGTATTTTATAAAGATATTTTCATAATACTATTTTTTTTTTGTTGAAAATCTATGTCACTATGAACACAGAAAACAAGCTTGACAAAAAAGCTTAAGGTGGGCTTTGCTGGGTTGCCCCATTCTCACCGAACAAAGGATTCCGTTGATTGCGTGATTGAAATTATAAAACTTTTTCACGGATGGGAATATTTCATTTCTTTTTTTTTTCTTTGTTGAATTCGATGTGCTTAAGAAAACAGAAAAAAAATGTTCAGAAAACCGTAGGTGCCTTGGTAGGGTTGCCTGTAACTTAATTAAAAAATGACAAAACTCATAAAATCCTTTTATTGCTTGTTTGAAACAATTGAAATGATATCATTTCTAACCAGAGACAGTAACTGTACTTTTTTCCAAAAAGTCAATGAATAATAGTTATTTTTTGATCGATTTTTTTTTGGTTAAAAATAAAAGTTAAAGTTTAACTCTTATTTTTTCAGTCAAAAATAAAAGTCAAAATAGGACTTTTATTTTTCCGGTGAAAAATGTTTAAGTTTGACTTTTATGTTTTCAGTCAAAAATATAAGTTAAAAATTTACTTTTATTTTTTCAGTCAAAAATATAAGTTAAAATTTTACTTTTATTTTTCAGTCCATAATAAAAATCAAAATATGATTTACATTATTCCGGTCAGAAATATAAGTTAAAATTTGACTTTAATTTTTTAGTAGTTGTTTTACAGACTGATTTTATTTGCCGTGCTTCTTGTAAAATTTAAAATAAAAAATTTCCATAATAATATGGTTATATTTTCCCGATTTCTCGCTTGTTTGAAAATGACCTTTTTTAATATTTAATTATTATACTGTGCAACACAACTTTCTGAAAAGGAACTAAACCACTTGAAGATGAAAACTAGATGGGAAAAAATTATCTTCGGCTTCCTTGGCTACAGTTATATGCTATATTAATAGTAATGGTAAATTATATTTTTATCACTTATTTACTGGTAAAATGAATTCATTTGAGTGGATGATTTTGATAAGACACCAAATGTAATTAAAAAATTAGCAGTACTTTTTCAACATTTTTATTGTTATTTAACATTTAACATAACATTGTTATTTTTGACTCAAAACTAAATGTCAAATTTTAACTTTTATTCTATTTAAAATACACCTTTAAAATATAAAGTAAAATTAGACGTGTTAATGTCAAGATTTTAACTCTACTTGTTGTATCTTGTTATGCTGAAATGTTAGAGGGCGCTTTTGTTTTTCACCACACTTTAAATTTATATTTGACATATTATTTTATACTTAAGTTAAAGTTAAATCTAAAAAAGAATTTGAGTTTCCGGTTTCTCTAACTTTTCTCGTCCACTTTCATTTCAGCATCCTCCTTGGTAAGACTTGTCCAGAATTCCATTGATATTATTTAAATAAACTTAAGTTAAGATTGAAATTAACTCAGCTCTTTCAAATCAAATTGATTTGCCAAACTTGATTTGGACTTTTATACAGACTCAAATTGCTGCTTCAAGGGTTCCAACCACCCAACAAAAATTAGAATCCTCGCATTTTCATTAGTATATTAGTACTTGTGCGGTGCATTAAAAAGAAATATCGTGGTCTCGATATATTTAATCAAAAATATAAATCGTATTTAGAAAACTAAAGGTTTTGTCTCAAATTACGGATTGAAAAGCGCTTGAATTGTTCTAAAAGAGCATATGTACCAAAAAAAGCTTAAAATAAGCTTTAAAATACAATACTTGCATAAAAATAACTTTACATTAAAAGCAAAAATTTGAATAAAAATACCTTATATACCTTATATAAAAATACCTTATATATAATACCCAATTTTCTTAAATATGGTGAGTTTCTGAAAAGAATTTAAATAATATAATAAAATAGAATAAAATCATTTTATTTTCATAAAATTAAAATTAAAGAACATTTTTAATATAACTTAAATGTTCAGTTCCGAACAATACAAATAAATGAAGTTATTAATAAGTAGGTTAGTCATACAAATATACAAGCATAACAGCAAAACACAAAACAACAAAGCATTCCAGTAACTACCAAAAAAGCTGGGCCTGCAAAAAACGACACATGAGTCTCAGTGCAATGTTCTGGACAAAGTCAAGGCCAGTTTGGCTATGTTTTAATTTGAATAGAATTTTGTAGTGCAATGTGCTGAACAATTATTTCAAGGGCAGCTTGGCCGTTTTTGTTGTGTGTGCATTTTGTTGTTATGCTTAATCATATGCTAAATCAATATATATACATATATACATATTACATATTTGTTTTATATATTCTTTTTCTATGTAAAATTGGAACAAATTTTGTATAAAAGGAATCTAAATAGTAACAATAAATGAATATTAAAAGTCAACACCTTTGAAGCGGTTCCTTTTTATTCCTCTGGGTTGAACAGGTTCAAGTGCCTGGTTAGCCAAAGCAAATAAAACAAACTATCGTTAGTTGAACAGGTTCAAGTGCCTGGTTAACCAAAGCAAAAAAAAAAAAACAAAAATAATTATCCATAGTTGAACAGGTTAAAGTGCCTGGTTAACTTTTGAATAATTATTTAAACAACTATTCCTTAGTCAAGTTAAGACTAAGGATTTGCAGTTGCGCCCATTAAGACGCAACATTCTGGTGACCCCGACGTGATCTGCAACACTTCTTAGGCAGATTCAACATATCATTCTGGTGGTTCAGTTTCATCAGCATTTATCATGGAAGATTTTTCATCATTGGTTGCCTTGCAAAAGTTGGCGGGCAATGAAATTCAGCAAATTGTGAAGAATTTCAAAAAAGGATTCTCCAGATCGAAAGACGACATCCATCTATTTTGAAGAGCGACTGCAGCGTCTAAATAAAGTGTGGGATCAATTTGAAGAAAATGACACGAAGATTCGTACGATAAAGGATCTATCATTAGATCATGAATACTTTAAAACAGACTACTATAACAACATTTTGACTGTGGCCAATAAGTACAAACAGATTTTTACAACCGAGATACAAAACCTGGAATCGAAGTCATCACTCCAATTGGAACCACCTACAAAGGCAACCCCAAGAGACATACGAGGATTTACAAAAGATGCATCCTCGGTCGCACCAACAACTCAGCAGGATCAGTCGTCATCAATTTCTCCAGTCCAAGTTAGTTTTGAGGCCATGTGTAGGAGACAAAAGGCGATGATGTCATCACTGGAATGTCTACTAGCGGGCAATTCAATACAAGAGGCTCCTTCACAGTGTCTGATCGTGTTAAGCAAGCTGTGGAGCCAAGTTGAAGAAATTCACTATAAATTATGGGAACTGTTCGAGGACCCGGCAGCAAAAGGATATGACATACTGGCATACTCAGAACTCGAAGCCAGAGTCATACACCGACAAGAATTGTTAACAAAACATAAGAATATCAATGATGAATTCCAGGCAATAAATCACCAATTGGTGCATCTACCAAAAATGTCAGTACCGAAGTTTGACGGAAACTACTTGAAATGGCAAACTTTCGCAGACATATTCACGCGAATGATACATCAGCAACAAATTCCAAAAATCCAGAAAATGTGGTACCTCAAAACCAATGTATTCGGGGAGGCTGAACGCGCGATTGGTCATCTCGAATTGACAGAAGATAATTACGACATCGCATGGGAAGCTCTACAAGATCGTTTTAGCAATAAGAGAATGCTTACATCAGCTATAATACAACGGCTGATATCCCTTCCAAACCTCACATCAGAAGCCAAGACTATTCGAAACTTTCATGACACCATTCATGAAAGCTTAGCCGCACTCAAGAATCTTGGAGTCGAGACAGATAGCTGGGATCCTCTGCTGTTGCACATTTTAATAAAGAAATTTGATCACCAAACCCATATGCTCTACGAGCAATCACTTCAAGACCCCAGAAAGCTTCAAGAAATAAGCACCTTTCTCAAATTCTTAAAGAATCGGTTCCAAGCATTAGAAGCCATAGGATGTAATATCAAAAGAGTGGTAACATCGACAGCAGTATCCAATCACAACAGTTGCAAGGTTTGTAAGCAAGGTGGCCATCCTCTTTACTATTGCCAACAGTTTCTCAAGATGTCCGCCGTAGAACGACTGAAATGGATACAGAAACAAAACCTGTGCGTCAATTGTTTCAGAGAAAATCACACAGCCAAGACATGTAAATCACGAAGCTGCACAAAATGTTCAGCAAAGCACAACACACTACTGCATTTACAGGGAGATGCTAAAATTCAGAAAACAACAGTAAATCATCAAGTTCCTGATCAGTCAAATAACAACACTGTGCCTTTCACGGTAGCTGCGGCTCAAAATGAAACTAACAAATATAACTACGTTCTACTAGCAACAGCAAAAATTAAAATCTCAGCAAATAATGGAAGATCGTGTGAAGTTCGAGCAATTCTGGATTCCGGCTCTCAGATTAATATCATAACTGAAAGACTGATTAAGAAATTATCGCTATCAACAACATCATCATCGCTCTGTATCGAAGGCATTGGAAAGGGTACTCATAAATCAACTCAGCGAGTAAACGTAGATATGCATTCAAGAACTGGAAACTTCACATCCAAACTCGAAGCAGTCGTCCTGTCTCACATCGTATCACCTCAACCAAGACTGAACATTGACATTTCAACCTGGTCACTCCCAGAAAACATTAAGTTAGCAGATCCTGAATTCTTCAAATCTGACAAGATCGATGTCCTACTGGGAGCAGAACTGTATTATCACTTGATCCGACCAGAACAAATCAACATCGGTGAACAGTTGCCCATACTGCAGAATACGGTGTTTGGTTGGATAGTAGCAGGAATGGTGGGATCAACAAGCTACGATGCTGTCACATGTGGTATATTCAGTCAAGAAGAAGAAACCACGAATGAACTGATAAAAAAATTTTGGGAAATAGAAGAAGTTGAAACAAGTAAGAAATATCTTTCACCAGCAGAGCAGCGATGTGAATCTCACTTTGCTCAAAATGTTCGTAGCAATGAGGAAGGCCGCTTTGTCGTTAAACTCCCCTTTATCGAAAACACATCAGCCTTAGGGCAATCACAAGCCATGATCCACAACAGATTTATGAGTCTAGAACGCCGACTTCTAAAAAATGATATCGTACGCAAGGAATACATTCAATTTATGAAGGATTATGAAAGACTTGGGCACATGAAAGAAGTGAATCTCGATTCTGTACTAACTCCGAATTATTTCATTCCACATCATTGTGTATTCAAGCCCGACAGCACGACAACGAAACTTCGGGTCGTCTTTGATGCCTCAGCCAAGACATCATCAGGATATTCACTAAATGATCTAATGTACACTGGACCAACCGTTCAAAGCGAACTTTTTTCAATTCTTCTTCGGTTCCGGCTACCACGCTACGTGTTCACTACAGACATCGAAAAAATGTATCGTCAAATTTTAGTAGATCCAGATGATCAACGATACCAATTAATTATTTGGAGAGAGAATCCAGCCTTTCCAATCAAATATTATCAATTAACCACTGTGACGTATGGAACAAGATCAGCACCGTATATCGCCACAAAATGTTTACAGCGAATTGCAACTGCAAATGCCAATAATTACCCGTTGGGAGCTCAAATTCTACAAGATAATTTTTATGTAGATGACGGTCTGGGAGGTTCTGATAGTTTGATAACAGCCATTGAAGCTCAACAACAACTGATATACATATTAAAGAAGCATGGTTTCAATTTGCGAAAATGGTGTGCAAACCATTCGCAGCTCCTAGAGAATATACCACAATGTGATCAAGAAGTGAATCTGGACTTTACGAATCTCAACAACGATTCAATTAAAACTCTGGGATTGCTGTGGCTACCAAAAACTGACTATTTTTGCGTTAAGGTAAAACTGGACCCAGTTAAAGTAGTTACAAAGCGAACCGTCAGCTCTGATCTGGCCAAGTAATTCGATCCACTAGGATTATTGGCACCGGTAATTGTCAAGGCGAAAATGTTTATTCAACAGTTATGGCAGCTTAACTTATCATGGGACGAACCGTTACAATCAGAACTGAAGGAAAAATGGTCCATATTTCGAGATAATTTGACAAACCTAAACAACCTCCAAGTTTCTAGACACATATTTCGAGGAGAAGTACCAACCTCAACTCAGCTTCATGTATTCGCTGATGCATCTGAAAGGGCTTTCGGTGCTGCAGCATACATTCGAGCAACTCTTAAGGATGGTAGAGTAATAGTCCGACTATTGTGTGCAAAAAATCGGATAGCTCCACTCAAAACGCAAACACTACCACGGCTGGAACTGTGCGCTGCAGTATTAGCCTCACAGCTCTCAACTCGCCTCAGGGATGACATGAAAACCAAGGATCAACCATTATTTCTGTGGACCGATTCAGAAATTGTGCTAAGTTGGATCAATGCTCAATCTTCAACATTCCAAACATTTGTGGCTAACAGAATAGCAACAATTCAAACGCTAACCCTGCCGGAGCAGTGGCGACATGTCAGATCAAGAGACAATCCAGCAGACGTGCTGTCAAGGGGATTAACAGCGAAAGCTCTCGCAGTATGTGACCTATGGTTTCAAGGACCATTTTTCTTACATGGGAGACAGGACTTGTGGCCTCCACGTTTTTTAGCTCAACTTCAAATTCCAAACGACCTGGAAAAAAGGAAGCAATTGGTAGTATTGCCCAGTAACGACGTCGCTATTGCTACAACAGAGATTGAAAAAGGATTGCTGCAACCACATATTAACGGAGAATTAGTGTATACAATAAGGCATAGAAACTCTTTCCGAACATTACAAGGAATCCTAGGGTATATTTTGCGATTTATAAGCCACACAAAAGTCAAAAAGAATCTGAGGCAACAACAAATATCGCTTAACCCCAAAGAAATGGATGATGCACTTTTTGTTATCATAAAAAGCATGCAGATGTCTGACTTTAGTTGCGAGTTAAAACAATTAAAAAATCATCAAGGACTTGACAAATCAAGTTCAATTAGCAGTTTGACTCCGTTCATTGATGATAAAGGCATCATTCGAGTGGGTGGACGGCTGGAAGCATCAACACTAAACTACGACTCTAAGCATCCAATGCTAATTCCTTACAACGACCCGTTAGCAAAACTTTTGTTCATTATGATACACAAGGACAACAAACACTGTGGCTTCCAGACATTATTAGCAACAATAAGGCAACGTTTTTGGCCAATCAAAGGAAAGTTAACAGCCAGAGCAACTGTACAACAATGCATACGATGTAGCAAGGCCCGTCCAAAATTATGTCAACAGATCATGGGTAATCTACCACACACCCGAGTGACTCCAGCAAGACCATTTATTAACAGTGGCGTTGACTACTGTGGACCATTATGGATTCATTATAAAATCAGAGGAAAAAGAGCAACAAAGGCTTATATTGCTGTATTTTGTTGCTTCGTTACGAAAGCAGTCCACCTCGAATTGGTAAGCGATTTAACAACGAATGCGTTCATTGGCGCATTGAAACGTTTCATCAGCCGTAGAGGACATTGTAAAACCCTCTACTGCGACAACGCTACAAATTTTGTTGGAGCTCGAAACCAACTCCATGAGCTTAATGAAGCAATCCACTCCCAGAAAGCCAATGAATCAATAGTAAGGTTATGCAGTGATAAAGGAATAGATTTCAAATTCATTCCACCTCGGGCTCCACATTTTGGCGGGCTCTGGGAGGCTGCAGTCAAATCAGCCAAGCATTTGTTAATAAGGAGTGTGTCTACAGTGTCGCTAACCTATGAAGAGCTAGAAACAGTGGTGGTTGAGATTGAAGCTATACTCAACTCAAGACCACTCACTCCAATGTCATCCGATCCTAAGGATCTTACTGCCTTAACACCAGGGCATTTTTTGATCGGCAAACCACTGACAACATCCGTAGACACATATGCCACGCCAAACAACGCGTCGCTACTAACAAGATGGAAGTTAGTATCCCATATGAAACACGAATTTTGGAGGCGTTGGTCGCGAGATTACCTTCAGGAACTGCAATATAAAAGCAAATGGAAACAACAAATGAACAACGTCAATCCAGGTTTAATGGTTATAATACAAGAGGATAACGTACCACCACTCCAATGGCCGCTAGGCAGGATCGTAAGGACATACACAGGTCCCGACAACAATGTTAGAGTGGCTGACATTTAAACAGCAGCAGGAACTTTAAAACGTCCGATACATAGGCTTGCACCACTACCAATAAAGAATTTTGAACAAGAAGACAGACTCATTCCATCAGATCAAAACGATGAAGGTAGCAAGCGCAAAGAAGACAGCTCTAAAACAAATGAAAGGAAGATTAAACACTCAGATCATACCAACTCTTCTCACCAATCAAAACGAACACGAATGAACACAAGTTCAGCATTTGTAACTATCTTGATGGCTTGCTTATTTATACCATACGCTTCCCCTGCGCCAATAGAGGTTCAGCCATTTGTGTCTAATCCGGGTATTTATTTCGAAAAATTAGGGTCGGTTGGAATAATCACCAGTGAATGGAACCTAATAACCTACATTAATATGCAAACATAGTGGAAGAATTTGGAATTAATGAATGGTTATCCACAAATATAACAAAAATCCTGCACAATCTTGCAAACGTCCAAACACTGTTCAGTAATAGTTATCTTAATTAAGCGTTTAATGGATGAAATAACACTGAAGAATGAACTCCTGAAAATACACAATGGACATCGAGCGAAAAGAGGTGCATTCAACATCATCGGCAACATAGCTAACTCTTTATTCGGAGTTCTAGATTCTCAGTATGCAGAAGATGTCGCCAGTACCATTGACAAAATATATCAAAATGAAAATTATCTTGAAAATAAAATCCACAACCAAACCTCATTTCTGGACAGCACAATAAACATCATGAAAAGGAACCAACAAAGTATTGAAGAAGAATTTGTAAAGGTCGAAAAGACATTGAAAACCCTGGAATTCCGATTTGAGAACGTGCAACAAGAAGTAAACAAACAAGGCATCGCTCAATCAGTTGCTGAACTAGCTCTTCAAACAACGTTGGAACTAATATACTTCCAACGCGTGCAAGATTCTCTTCTAAGCATTTTAATAGACACACATCATGGTAAATTAAGTCCCGAACTAATCTCACCTCAACAGCTACAAGAAGAGCTACTCCACATAAAGGCCAGCCTTCCCAGCCATCTAAGGTTACCTACCGAAGAATTGATACAACTATATAACTTGATGTCAATCGAAGGACGAGTCACTTCAAACTACGTTATTTTTAAATTGAAACTTCCACTAGTATCAACTGAAGATTTCGAGTTACTACAACTTACTCCTGTGCCGTGGCATCTAAACAATGAATTTGTCAAAATCCAGTCTCCCTTCTCATTTTTGATTGTAAATCTGCATCGTGATCAATACTATCCATTAAAGGAAGCTGATTCAAGGATATGCACGTCAACCGAAAGTGAGCACTATCTTTGTCAACAAATTCACCCACTTTATAAACGAGGATCCAACATAGCAATATGTGAGTTAAACTTGCTTAATCACATTGAAACAAACACGTCATGCTCCATCGAACATGCGGAAGCCGGCGCCCCCATTGGCTTCAACTACACAATCCTAACACATGGATATATTCTGTCAGGAGCGAAGTCGTGGTAAATGCAGTTTGTGAAGCAGTTCTAACGCAATTCACCATTCAATACTCAGGACTTCTATCTATGAATGAAAACTGCGTCATTAAACAGCCACTGATAACCATTCAAGGCCACAAGACATTAAAGTCAACCAATCACAGATCATATATCCCAACCGTTCAGACATCTGATTTGGTGTTCTCGTCAACAGAACCTCCAGCAGTCAACATTTCCCTTCGTTACAACTCCCATCAAGAACAACTATCCGCTATCCAAAGTGAATTATCTAAGCTACAATTGAATCTTCCTAACGAAATTCGACCACATGACATTCATCACTACTCAATAAGTTATTTATGTCTCTTCTTGGTTGGTTGCATTATTTCATTCTTTGTTTGGAAACGCATCAGGAGATCTCACAGCATCAATTGCTTACCACCACAACCCACGCCAAGAATTCATGTCATCGCACCTGATACAAGCCATAAAAGAGATTCGGATTTTACGATTGAAGTTTAAATTTCAGCTGTTGAACCCATGGTTCAACCCCGTTTACATATTACATATTAGTTTTATATATTCTTTTTCTATGTAAAATTGGAACAAATTTTGTATAAAAGGAATCTAAATAGTAACAATAAATGAATATTAAAAGTCAACACCTTTGAAGCGGTTCCTTTTTATTCCTCTGGGTTGAACAGGTTCAAGTGCCTGGTTAGCCAAAGCAAATAAAACAAACTATCGTTAGTTGAACAGGTTCAAGTGCCTGGTTAACCAAAGCAAAAAAAAAAAAAACAAAAATAATTATCCTTAGTTGAACAGGTTAAAGTGCCTGGTTAACTTTTGAATAATTATTTAAACAACTATTCCTTAGACAAGTTAAGATTAAGGATTTGCAGTTGCGCCCATTAAGACGCAACATTAAACATAAATCCTGTTTATAAAAAAAAATGTTATATACATAAATTTTTGTTGTAAAGCATACACACTTTAAACTAAATCTGAGCTTAAGAGCGCACAAACACACAAACTTAGAACAATATCTAAAGCTAAGAGTATAGCTAATATCTAATATCTAAAGAGCATGCGAATTCAGCAGCGGCTCTCGGAAAACGCCACCAAAGAAGACTCGATTACAGCAGCTGGCTGTCAAGGAGGGCACTCCTAAGCCCATCTCCAACGTGGAAAAACCGTCCACGCAACCCGAAATTTCATCGGGGAAGCGAAAGGTCGATACTTGGACCAAGGTCGTAAGCAAGGCGAAAAAACGCAAAAAACGTAAAAAAATCGCCCCAGAAGCTAGCCAGACCAGATGCCATCGTTGTAGCGAAAGCAGGTGAGCTCTCATATAGCGACATCATCAAGAAGATGAAAGAAGAAAAGGCACTTGAAGGGTTCGGTGAAAACGTCTCAAGAGTTAGACGCACTGAAAAAGGTGAAGTGCTTATTCAGCTTAAGCGGTCCACAACCCAGTCGACTCAGAAGCTAAAAGAAGAGTTCGACATGGTATTTAATGGCCAAGCCGAGACGAGAGCCCTAACAGAGGAGATGCAGGTCGAAATTAAAGACCTGGACGAAGTGACAACATCGGACGATGTGCGAAACGCCGTCCAGAAGTATCTGGGTGAGCCTATAGTGGTGAGCGTGAAGTCACTTCGTAAAGCCTATGCTGGCACACAAACGGCGGTTGTAAGCCTGCCTCTGACACAGGCAAGGAAGATGACCGAAACTGGCAAGCTTAAAGTTGGCTGGGTCATATGTAGGGTTCGAGAAAAATTTACTCAAACCAGGTGCTTCAAGTGCCTCGACTTTGGTCATAGCGCAAAAAGCTGTAACAACACTGACCGAAGTAAGCGCTGCATGAAGTGCGGTAAAGAGGGCCACAAGGCGAAAGAGTGTAGTGCGGAGGCAAGCTGCTTTTTATGCATGGCCAAGAAAAGCACAGAGACAAACCACCGTGCCGGAAGCTGGAGATGTCCATCCTTCAAAAAAGCTACGAAGCCTAAGCGAAGATGAGATTCCTGCAGCTTAACCTTAACAACTGCCGGGCAGCGCAAGACCTACTAGCGCAAACGGTCAGAGAACAGAGCACCGATCTTGCAATTCTAAGCGAACCGTATGCCTGCAAAAACCCAGGAGTTTGGGCCTCAGACAACACTGGCAAAGCTGCCGTATGGTCGTGCGGGAGGAACCCCCTCCGTATACACCTTCGTACACGCGCAAACGGCTTTGTTCGAGTCGAGGTAGAGGGTGTTCTACCTGGGAATGTTAGCAGCAGAATGTTAGCAGAGATTGTGAGCTGCTACCTTGCCCCAAGTTTGTCAGTTGAAGAGTTTGGCGAGACCATAGATGTCATAGTTGAGGACGTACATGGGACTAAGCCAGTTCTAATAGCTGGCGACTTTAACGCTGGGCTGTAGAATGGGGCAGTCAACGTACAAACCAGAGAGGCTTCATTCTTCTCGAGGCGTTCGCATCACTTGACGTGGTGCTGCTCAATACCGGATTACAGCACACATTTAGTAGTGCAGTAGGTAGCTCCTTTATTGATCTGACCTTCGCTAGTAGTGAGCTTGGTATGTAGACTGGGTGGATGGTGCAAGATATTTACACGCACAGTGACCACCACTCCATTACATACACGTTAAGTAGACAGCATCGTAGCTGAAGGAATAGTAGCGAAAACAGATCTGTTTATAAAACAGATTCGCTAGATGAAGACATCTTCAGAGTTATGATGGCCGACATACACCTCGCCGGCACAGCAACCGATATGGCAAGACAAGCTACTGACCAAGTCAGGAGAGCTTGCGACGCTTCCATGCTCCTAAGAAGACCAAGCAAACGACAGCGCAGTCCAGTTTACTGGTGGTCCCATGAAATCGCAGAAGCACGCAGAGAATGCATTCAAGCTAGAAGAAGATACTACCGCTCAAGAGGTACCAACAGATTCGAATTTCTTCGCGAATCCTACCGTGTATCCAAAAAATCCTTGAAAAAAGCTATAAATAGGAGCAAGCGCGAGTGCTTTCTGCAGCTATGTGATGAGGCAGAAGCTAGCCCATGGGGAACCGCCTACAAGATAGTAACAAAAAAGCTGAAGGGGTTTAGACAGCCCACTCCTACGGACCCACACCTGCTTGGTAACGTTGTAAAGACTCTCTTCCCGCCACAACCAGCAATTTTGCCCCACGATGCAGAATAAGACGATCTGAATCAAATAGTAAGGGTAAGCACTGATGAGGTGGTGACAATTGCCAAATCCGTGAAGAACGATAAGGCACCAGGGCCAGATGGTATTCCGAACCGTGCGTTAAAACTCGCCATCTTAGAGCAACCTCAGACATTTGTCGAGCTCTTCAACGCCTGTCTAAGGGAAGGAATATGTCCAGCTCAGTGGAAGGCCCAGAGACTAGTGCTCATACCAAAAGGCAGTGCCTCCACGGAAGATCCCTCAAGCTACAGACCAATTTGTCTGCTTGATACATTAGGGAAAATCTTTGAGCGACTGTTGTGCAACCGAATTGAAGAAGCAATTCATATAGCCGGAGGGCTATCCAATCGTCAATTTGGGTTTCGAAAACTGCACTTAACGACAGATGCCATAAAGCTTGTCACCACAACTGCGCAGGAAGCTATCGCAGGCACTCGATGGAGGAATGGTGCAAAACAATATTGCCTTGTAGCAACGCTTGATGTACGCAATGCGTTCAACTCAGCTAACTGGAGCAATATTTTGAAAGCTCTTAGGGAGTTTAGAGTACCAAGCTACCTCACGAAAGTTATTGCGAATTATTTTCATGAGAGAGTGCTGCTATATTCAACCAATAGTGGCGCAAGAACGTACAATGTCACTGGTGGCGTTCCACAGGGGTCAGTTCTAGGGCCCCTTCTGTGGAACGTCATGTATGATGGTGTTCTAAGGCTCGAGGTACCTACAGGTGTCAAGATCGTGGGATTCGCGGATGATTTAGCGGTTGTTGTTACAGCTAAACACCTAGAAGAAGTAGAAGCCCTTAGTAGTGTTGCTATTAGCACTATCTACGACTGGCTAAAGTCAGCCGGGCTTAGTTTAGCGGAACATTAGACGGAGGCGGTGCTTATAAGTAGCCGTAAAAAGTCCGAAATCGCAGTTATAAACGTGCGCGGGACGGAGGTACGCTCAAAACCATTTATTAAGTACCTCGGTGTGCTAATCGACTCTCGACTCTGTTTCAAACAGCACCTAGAGTATGCCCACAGAAAAGCAGCCACTTCATGCTTGGCGGTAGCAAGAATGTTGCCAAATACACGAGGACCAAAGCAAGCTCGCAGGACACTTCTTCTCAATGTCGTGCGTTCGATTTTGATGTACGCATCAACGGTCTGGGCTGCAGCGATTAAGGTGAAGTCCTACCGTCGAGGAGTAGAGTCGGTGTACAGACTAGGCGCTCTTAAAGTGTGCTGCGCTTTCAGAACAGTGTCTGAGGATGCAGCTCTAGTGCTCGCTAGCTCGATCCCCATCGACCTCTTGGTGGAAGAGGCCCAACCAGGAGCTGTTAGCGAGAGCGCATCCTCTCGTAAAAAACTGGCGCGAGAGAGAAGTATATCCCAGTGGCAGACACGTTGGGATAGATCGGCGAAGGGACGCTGGACCCATCACCTCATCCCTAACCTTTCCGTGTGGTGTGGTAGAAGTCATGGTTCAGTGAATTTCTACCTCACCCAAATTCTGAGCGGGCACGGTTGCTTTAGAGCATACCTGTATAAATTCAAGCATGCAAGTGACCCCTATTGCACTCATTGCCCTGGTAGCATAGAAGAAGACACTGCACACGTCCTCTTCGAGTGCCCTAGGTTCAACGAAGCAAGAACTGATGCTTCGGTCCGCCTGGGCGAAGTGGTGACACCCCAAAACTTGGTGAACCTCATGTTGAGAAGCGAAACCAACTGGTCAGTGGTAAGCTCTTTGTCCAAACGCATAATCGACGAACTTCGAAGAGTCGAGCGCACAGTGGGAAATTAGTGGCATTAAATATAATTTTTCAACATACGAAAATGATAATTTTTCTTTAAGATTTGCAAACAAGGAATATTACTGAATAGAGCACCATAATTTTTTTCTCAGGATTTGATAATTTTGTTATAAAAAAAGGACATCAAACTTGAAAAATATAAAAATTTTTTTTTTAAGTAACTAAAATGCATATATTTAAGGTCAATTATTAACCAAACCAAGCATTAAAAAATTGAAACTACTATTAGCTTCTCATAAAACAATGTTTGTTTAAGTTATATCCTCCAAAATATAAAGCCTATGTTTGCTTTGTTTTAAGAATTTTACATAGAAATATTCTTGTATTTTTTTTTAAAAAAATATAACTTATGTGGACCCGATCTTTCGTGCGGCTCATTCCGGCAAATGGTGACATATATCTGGATAATAATTACGATCTATTTAAATCAACTCATATGTTTTAAGCTGCTTCTATCTGCCGTTTTGGCGTAAAAACTAGTTTTAAGAACCTAACCTGAATTTCAATCACTTTTTCTATTCAACATAATTGCTATGCAATAGAGCACAATTCATTAAAACTTAACACGAAAACCCTTAATTTTGTGGAGTTTGATCAAAAAATGAATAAGTTAATTACTGGAGGAGGTAAGGAGATGGTTAGATTCTTGCTTGGATTTGTTGAAGTTAGTTTTAATTTGTCATTCACTACATTCAGAAGTGAAAATAGCTCAGTTTCTTAATATAAGCAAGAACAACTTTAATAATATGCGAAAATAATGCAGTAATAACGATTTTCGGAAGTTTTATCGTTTTATCGTAAAGAACGTACATTTGATTCATAGGAACAAATTCATGTTGAACAGATTCAACAACACGTGCAAGCAAGACACAACTGTTTTGTGTGTAAACAGCAATAGCTTAAACCTTTATTCATACGAGAATACACCGGTTATTTCTTGGCTAAGCTAGTGCTAATTAAGCAATACCTTAAGCTTATAAGGAATTGCTTGTAAGGAATTGCTTATTTTTTTATTCATTAGGCTCATTGTCTTATCGGTCTGAGAGACCAATGCGCGAGTATAGGATGGTAAATTGTGTTTGTTGTTTGTACTATTGCTATTCACTATTGTATAATTTTAACTGTTACTGTTATTGCATTTAAATTTTGGTTTTTAATTCATTGAAGCCAATACAAAACATTTGAAAAACCAATGAATTTGTTGACCAAATCTCTATATATTGTGAGTATTGTGATAAATAACTACAGTTCGCGTATAAACTTGGATCAAATACTTACATAAAACACTTACTTCGTTATATATTGATATTTCAAAATAAAAACATAAGTTTTAATGCATGAAGCAGTAGGCGGATAATCATAATTTTTGGTACGACAATGGGTACACAGCACCTAGGCATGCTCACGTAATTTTGTTGAAATACCTTAACGGGGCTCAAAGTTATTGATTTTTTTCCGCCTCTCCATACAAACTTTCCCACTGTGGAGCGTTTGCAAAATAGTTCAGCTTGAGATAGGGAACTATATTCGATGTTTAGGGTCAACTTGATGTCGACTCCCCGACCCAGAGTCGACATCAAGTTAAGGACAAAATTTAGGCTCTTAACTTGACAGTCATCCGACAGACAAAATTAGTCCATCAGTTTCAGCTTAGTGCTGTTCCTCCATCCCGCGAAGTTATGCTTTACGGCGGTTCCACGGGATTCATACTGGGTCGAAGATTCAATGCGGAGGTTTAGGTTTAGTGCGTAGGAATCGCACACTCCCACCTGCACGGTGGGGCCTTTTGAAGGTTCCCCCTTCGCGAATAAAAAAAAAAAAAAAAAAAAATCTTAAGCTAAGAGTTCCCAAAAAAAAAAACTCCATGGAGTGTTCATGCACACAAACAAAGAAACAAATTTAACGTGAGAGTGCATAAACACACAAACTTTGAACAAAATTTATATCGAGAGTGTACATTAGAGTGGGTCGAAAAAAAAAGTTTAAAAAAACCACCCCCTATTTTAAAGTTGACCTCGAGAGGATTCCGAAAACAAACAAAATTTTTTTTTTGGACCACCGGAAAAACAGCCAAAATGGTATCTTTTGCATAACTTAAGCATTACATGTCAGACCTTAAAAAATTATATATTGTTGAAAAGGGCGTTACGTGCACTACAATGTGTTCTTAGAACATATTTATTTTTGAACTCATATTCAACTCATATTCAACTAGTAAGCCCCATTAGCCCGATTTACCCCCCTTAAATTGTTTTTTATCTGGTAACTTAACTAAGCTCACCACATTAACAAAATAGTTAATATTAAACCTTAACAAACCTTAACCTTAACAAAACCTTGTTAAGGTTTAATATTCTGGCGAAAAATGTAAAGCTCTTTTCTTAACTATTTTGTTAATGACAGAAAGCATCTTGACAACGAGTTTAATTTCAATGTTTAGCAAATAAATTGATGTGGATATGATAAAATATCAATATTATATTCAAGAAAAATAAATTAATGTAACAATATTGGAGAATGGAATAAGTTTTACTTCTTTTAAGCGATAAAACTCAGAAATATGAATGAAAAAACTTCAAACGCATTAATTACAAAAAATTACAAAGAATTTAAGGAGATCTTAAAAATTAGCATTTAGAAGTATCACTTAAAACATAAAATATGAAGCAATCTTTAAATTTCTTACTTCATAACCTTTATTATTCTTCTTGCAGAAATAATAAACTCTGAAATAAGTAAGACACAACAGCTGACGCTTGATATGTATGCCATTGCATTTTCACCATGCGTGGTGAACTTTAAAAGCTTTTTAAAGCTTTCAAGTTGTTAATGATTTGTTAGAATATGAATATTTACATTACATAACAAGAACATTAACAAGAGATTCTTATCAACGCCGTGTTAAGTTAACAAGCAGAATAGGGCAGTAAGTCAAGTCTGATTACGAATCCTGCCTAAAGCAACTAGCTTCATCAAAGGATGAAGAAAACGAATGCGAATTTGAAATCGAAACTGTCAAGTCGCGTTATCATAACTGCTGCCAATGTTATGTTAGGTGTATTTCCAGGCTTACTGAGCATATACAACAGGCAGCAAACGTTCTTTATCCTAATTTTAAAGTGCCAGATTTATCATCCGGTCCAAATTTTCATTTGCCCCCATGTCACATTGGCCATGTGACACTGATATATTTAGTGGTGACTATTTAATGTGGCCTTCATTCCGTGATATGTTCATAATAAATAAATTTACATAAATAGCACGCGACTGAGTCCTGTTGAAAAGCTTTTTCATTTAAATAGTAAAACTCGAAGAGAGGCTCGTGATATTGTAAAAAAATCACCATTAACAAATGATGGTTTTATCTCAGCGTGGCAAAATCTGTGCGATCGTTTTGAAAACAAGCGAATACTTGTAAACAGCCAGCTGAAAATATTATTCAACCTTCCTTCAGTATCTAATAAATCCAGTCAAGCTATTAAACAACTCCTAAGAGACATTAATAGTTGCATATCAACGCTTCAGCTCTTTAACATAAAAATAGACGATTGGGACTGCATTTTCGTTTTCCTTTGTTCCTCGCGTTTGCCTGACATTACGTTAGCTCTTTGGGAACAATCCATCAACAACAAAACAGAAATTCCTAAATGGCATGATTTAAATGATTTTTTAACCAGTCGTTATCAAACGCTGGAGACTGTTTTAGATATCCGCAATCCAACTTCTTCCCAATTTCGGAACCAAAAACCAAATAATCCTTTTAGAACATCAAACTCAACTAGACGAGTTAACACTTATCATTCGATTATTTCCAATCCATTTTGCAAACTTAGTCCCAATGATCAGCATCCGACAATCCAATCTCGATTTCTAAAACTAAATATTGATGACAGATTGTCTCATATCAAGAAATATGCACTTTGCATCAATTGTTTTGCTCGTAGCCACGCAGTGAAAGATTGTAAAAGCACACATAATTGTTATTCATGTCATAAAAGCATAATTCACTCTTACATCGTTCTAATCCTCCATTACCTATTAATTCGTCGTTACCTGTCCATAGTTCTACTAATCCTAATTCCAGAATTAATGATTCCAACTCAAGCTCGGTCGTGCGAAAATCGCACGAAACTTCAATACAGTCCACTTCTTACTCTCGGCCTAGCAATAACATTCAATCTGGTTTTGCTAGGAATTCTAAAGGCATTCTTTTGGGTACCGCAATGGTGAATATACACCATTTGAGTACAATTTACACTGCTCGAGCCTTTATCGACTCTGGGTCGGAAGCTACTTTTATTTCTGAACGCTTGTTTAGATTACTAAACCTTTCGTCAACTTCAATTCAAGCACAAATTTCAGGGCTCAATAATTTCACATCGGCCAAAGTAGAAAAACTTTGTTCATTCATTTTAAGCTCTCCAATCAATCCTTCTATTAACATACAAGCTAATGCTGTAGTTTTGCCAAAACTGACAGGGAAGCTCCCAACATGTCAACTTGAATCTTTCTTTAAAAGCTCTCATATTGATATTTTGATTGGTGGAGATCTTCTTCCATTTGTCTTTTTAGATGGAATACAAAGAAATATTTGTGGTTCATTACTAGGTCAAGAAACTATCTTTGGCTGGATCCTTACAGGGCCAGTGTCCAGAAGTTCCATATCTTCGACAGTTGTTTCTTATTTTAATGTAGAAGCTTTAGATAAAGCACTCTCTCGATTTTGGGAGGTGAAGGATCTTCCACAAAAACGGTTTCTTACAGAAGTAGAGCGTTTCTGTGAAGAAAAATATGTTGAAACTACAAAAAAAAATAGTGAAGGACGCTATGTCGTTAGTTTGCCCTTTAAAGAAGGGTACCCAGAAAGCCTTAAGCTAGGTCATTCACGATCTATTGCACACGCCCAATTCCTAAAAAATGAAGCTCGTTTGTGTAAAAATCCAAAATTTAAAGCAGAATATGACATCGTCGTAAAAGAATACCTTGAGCTTGAGCACATGCAAAAAATTCAATCTCCTAAATATCAATGTTCTTCAAATCATTATTATTTACCCCACCACGCTGTCATTAAACCTGATAGCACCACCACAAAGGTGCGTGTTATTTTCAATGCCTCTTGTCCCACATCTAACGGTATAAGCCTCAATGATATTTTATATCGGGGTCCTGTACTCCAATCCGACTTAACGTTATAACTTCTAAAATGGCGTTTTTTTAAATACGTGTTTAATAGCGATTTACAAAAAATGTATCGCGAAATCTTAATTAATCCATCCCATAGTAAATTTCAGCGCATTCTATTTCGTGAATTTCCAAGCATGGAGATCTGCGATGATGAAATAAACACAGTTACATTTGGAGTGAATTGTGCTCCATATCTAGCCACCCGCACACTTCTTCAATTAGCTAATGATGTTGAACATCAAAATCCTCTTGCCAGCAACATTCTTCGAAACTGTATGCATGTAGATGAAGTCCTTGCTGGAGCTCATGATCTCAATACAGGGTTGAGATCTCGTGATGAACTCATTTCCGCACTTTCTTCAGCTGGATTTTGTCTGCGTAAGTGGACTTCTAATTCTGAATCAATTCTAGCTGGGCTTCCGCAAGAGCATCTACTCAACGAAAATTTCTTGCGTTTTGATGATTGTAGCACTGCTAAAACCCTAGGAGTTAGATGGAATGCAAATTCAGACTTCTTTTATTTTTCAACAAAATTAATGCTAACAATTCTACATTTACAAAACTTGAAGTCCTGTCACATATTTCAAAGCTCTTCGATCCTGCTAGATGGCTAGCGCCATGAAAAGTTAAGGCTAAAATTTTGATGCAGGATATATGGTTAGAGAAAATCGGTTGGGATGACAATATACCATTGGATTGTCTTCAATTATGGCATTTTTTTCTGTCCAATTACTCTTACATAAATGACATTAAAATTCCACGATGAATTTGCTATTCTCCTGAATGCATTATCCAATTCCATAATTTCTGTGATGCATCAGCGAAAGCATATGCTGCAGCTTTATATGTGCGTATTAATCTTCAAAACTCCATTTCCACTCATTTACTTGCTGCAAAAACAAGAGTTGCACCAGTAAAAAAAATTTCTATTCCAAGACTTGAATTGTGTGGTGCAGTTCTGTTATCCGAGATGATAGAATCCTTAAATCCACAGCTCGGGGTCAGTAATCACGAAGTATTCCAGTGGACAGATTCTTCAATCGTGTTAGCATGGTTAAGTAAGCCGCCATGCCAATGGTTCATATTTGTGGCAAATCGTGTTTGCAAAATCATTCAAAATGTTGGACAGTTAAATTGGTTTCATGTTGAAACAAATACCAATCCAGCAGACTTGGCCAGCAGAGGTATACCGCCTCAAGAAATTATCAACAATGACTTGTGGTGGTATGGGCCTGAATGGCTAAAACTTTCTCCCTCATATTGGCCTAATATAGACAAACAATGTATCCCTGAGACAACTGTGTAACCTAAGACCATTAAATCTCATTTTATCTATATTCAAAACTATGAAGACATACTTGATCGTTTTTCTGATTTTCCAAAAGCTGTTCGAGTACTTTCTTATGTATTTCGCTTCTATCATCGAACTCATCCAAATTATCGATCGAACTTTTCATTTCAGTCCAAAATTGTTACTAATCCCGAAATATGCCATGTCAAAACACGTCTGTCAATTAAATGTCAAAAAATATCATATGCTGAAGAATACCACAATCTCTCTATTAAAAAGCCTATTGCATCTTCTAGCAAATATTGAATTTGAATCCGTTTCTTGATCCGAAAGGTCTACTTCGAGTTTGTGGACGATAAGCGTCATCACCTTCTTTGACATATGACGAACTTCATCCCATAATTCTTCCACACAACTGCCAATTAACACGTCTTCTAGTTCGTTTCATTCACCAGATATCGCATGGAGGTAATCAGCTAATGTTTCGTTTAATCCGAGCGCAATTCTGGATACCCAAGGTTAAAAACTTAATTAAAAGTACAATTCACCATTGCAAGACACGCGTATTATATAAGCAAAAGTTCCAAACGCAATTAATGAGTAGTCCTCCAGAACGTACGATTTCAACACGTTCATTCGCTAACACTGGTCTAGATTTTGCTGACCCTTTTGAGATCAAAAATTATACAGGAAGAGCATGTTTAATAACCAAAGGTTATGTATGCGTTTTTATCTGCTTTTCCACAAAAGCAAAGCTTCATCTCGAAGCTACTTCAAACCTTTGCACTGCAGCATTTTTAGCTGCATTTCATCGTTTCGTCTCTAGACGAAGTTGCCCTCTTAACCTTTATTCTGACAACGGTACCACATTTGTAGGAGCTTCTCAGAGACTTACGCAAGATTTTCTTGTTACATCGCGAACAGCTCTTGTTTCCTATTTAAGTCACCGAAACATTTCCTGGCACTTCATTACTCCTGGTGCTCCACATATGGGTGAACTTTGAGAAGCAGGTGTGAAGAGCTTCAAAACACATTTTCGAAAAGTAGCCGGTTCTTTCTAATACACATTTGAAGAACTTTCTACACTTCTATCCAGAGTTGAAGCCTGTTTAAATTCACGTCCTATTTCACCCATGTCAGTAGATCTTGATGATATTTCTGCTCTGACGCCAGGTCATTTTCTAGTAGGTGGCCCCATTTTATCTCCAATAGATCCTGATATTCAAGAACATTCCATTCCCATAATACATCGAGGGCAGAGACTTAAGGCTCTGCACCAACTTTTTTGTAACCGTTGGAAAAACGAATACTTAAAAGAACTCCAAAAACAAAACAAATGGAAAAAATTATCTTATAATGTTAAAGAAAACTCTATCGTTGTAATTAAAGAAGATAATCTACCTCCAAACGAGTGGCCTTTAGGTAGAATTACCAAAGATTATTTTGGTAATGCCAATAGAGTTCGCGTAGCTGATATTTTAACTGAACGGGGTTCCATTAAAAGACCGATTATTAAATAAGCTGTTCTTCCTGTCCAATAATAAAAAAAAATAAAAAAAAAAAATTCCATTCAACACACATATTAATTTACAGCGATAATGGTCAACAGAAGGGATACATTAAAAGCAAATCAAAGCCGCAGACGTCAACCCAAAATTACAAATAACAAAAGAAAATCGCTCCAGTGCAAGATATGTCCACGTTATCAGGCGCTCCGATTTTGTCAACAATTCCTATAATAAATACTGAGAAGCGGATGCGTGTAGACCTTCTGCACAAATATTGTGAGAACTGTATGGCTCATCAACATTCCGAAAAATATGCCTAAGTAGTTCTGGATGCCATTATTGCAAAGAGAATCACCACACACTTTTGCATTTGCATGAGCGACTCCGAACGAACAAATCCAAAGCAACAATTGAAAGAACCACAGGTACACCAACTCTGTCTTCCATTATGACGCAGCACTCCATAAGCCTGTTTCCAACAGCATTGATCAAATTAGAAGTGAAAGAAAAACTCCACTATGCGAGATCGTTGATCGATCCTTGTGCAGCGTTCAGCAAAATTTTGTCAGCGCTAGTAAAGCAACTCGGACTTTCAACTACTTCAATAGAAAATGAAAAAGTATGCTCCGTTATCATCCGTTCCTGCTTTGATGTATCCATAAGAATTAAAGCTATCCTTAGAGTCCATAATCGTATAATGATCAATACTCCGTCAAAATCCATTGACGAAAACATAAAAGAAAAATTTTCGAATTTAATCCTGGCCGATACAAAATTTTATAAGTCTGCAACGATATCCGTTGTTTTAGGAGCAGACTTGTACCTAAAAATATTGAAATCTGGTGTCATTCCAAGCACTGCTGGTGTTCCAATTGCCCAAAACACAGTATTTGGGTGGATTCTGTTAGGACCATGTACTCTTTAAATTTTTATTATTTCTTTTATCTTGCGACCATAATAATAATCCTTAAAAATGCACGCACGTACTTTTGTATTTGAACTTTGAAATTTATGCAAATGCACTCTTATAAATATGCAAAAATTTTATAATTATACATTACTCTTATCATTATATTATACATTATAAGTTGATTTGAATTTTTTATTGAATTGTATCCTACTCAGAATTATTATATCCTCTAAGTTTATTGCAGCCGAACTGCAAGGCGGGCGGTATGTTTATGTCCAGATTTTAACTCTACTTGTTGTATCTTGTTATGCTGAAATGTTAGATGGCGCTTTTATTTTTCACCACACTTTAAATTTATATTTGACAAAATATTTAATACTTAAGTTAAAGGAAAATCTAAAAAAGAATTTGAGTTTCCGGTTTCTCTAACTTTTCTCGTCCACTTACATTTCAGCATCCTCCTTGGTAAGACTTGTCCAGAAATTAACTCAGCTCTTTTTTTTCTTATTTGGCCAAATCAACTTGATTTGGAGTTCTATACATACTCAAATTGCTGCTTCAAATGTTCCAACCACCTAACGATTCCGAAAATTAGAATCCTCGCATTATTCAAGATGATTTAATTTAATAATCATTAATGTACAATTTTATTTGAAATAAAAACCAAATTTGCCTTTTTCTCCGCTATTTCATTCTAGGTCAAACCCAGAAGCTATCAAAACTTTTATATATCAATAAAATAGAAATCAATAATTCATGCATTAGTTTAATGTTCCGTTCTCCTCTATAACCAAATTAATTACAACAAATTACTTTCAAGTAAAAAACAAGAATAACTCTCGAATTTAATATATGCATATCTACTTGTTTATGTCAAGATGTTTACTCATTTGCATAAACAGTCTAATTAATCTTGAATTGTAAGAGGGCCTTTCGCTTCTCACCACACTTTTTCTTTTTTCTTTATTTCCGTAAATTGTATGTTCGAAATCTGAAATCCAAAAGAAGTGACAGGTTCCTGCCTGTAACTGAGCGATTTCTCGTCAGGAGAAATTTTTCTGATCGGTCACCACCTCTCTGCAGACAATGGCAAACCTCAGAGAGTAAATAATGCCATGTAAAGCTTCTTGAGAACATGAACTTTAGCCGTTCGGAGTCGGCATAAAACATGTAGGTCCAGCTGTCGGTCAATTGTGTGCAAACATTTAATAACACACACAACACAATTGATCATAAGAAGCTCGGTCAAAGTCCTTTCAAGGGCTGAAATGGCTGAAATTTGTTTTTTTTTTGTTTTTTTTTTTTTAAAGTAGTACAAGTGCATTGCGTGTACAAGAAGACGAGCTTCATCTCGTTCGGCTTTAATTATTTTTATCCAATATCAGAACCCATGTGATCTTTGCAGCATTATTTTCTGTGCGGCTAAACAGTGCTTCTCAAACTATTGCATAAAAACAAACAAAAGCTTTAAGCATATCGAACAGCTGTTTGTTATTACAAGCAATGCAATGCTATTGAACCCATTACAACAGTGGTCATAGAGACCGTAAAAATTTCTCAAAATTGTGCACTACGCAAGTCATCATTTAAAAAATATAAAATATAAATAAAAGCAAATAAATTAATTAAAAATTAAAGAGGAATATTCAAAGCTAAATATTTAAATAATTTATAACATAATATAACAAAAAAAAAAAAAAAAAAAAAAACAAAAAATTACAAAATATTTAAACATAAAATAGCAATGTATCGAACATGTTATAAAAGTAATCAAAACAACATTTTTGTTGGATAAATGAAATCTTTACAACTCGTTTATTTCATTACGTTTAAAATATTTCTTTTTATCGAAATCATAACGGTATTTATGATCTTTTTGAAAGTCAATCTTTTCTAGTTTTAAACCTACTGTTTTTAATTGAAAAAAAAAGAAAAAAAGATATACGTATCATTCAAGTAAAAAGATTTTCTTTAAAATTTCCGTCGTGATGATAGTTATATTTTATCGAAATAAAAATCTTTTCATCGATTAGTTCGTGGTCATTAAACAAATTTTTTTCTTGAATTTTTTCGTCATCCGATTTTTGGATATTAAATATTGAATTCGTATTATTTTCTTTCTAAATATTAAGTTCGATTTTTTCCTAAATCCAGATTACAGATTTTTTTCCTATTCCGTTATGTCTTATCAATTTTCACGTGGTAAAGTTGATTTCTTACAAATCGGATCTTAATTCTATTTTTTTCAATTTCAATAGCAGAATAACAATAATTTCTTTAATTTGGATCAAGTTATCAAAGTTATTTCAATCCGCAGCTATTCCAAAACTGAACATTTTGGATTAATTTGTTTTCTTTCTAATTTTCTTATCAAAATCAATTTTAAATTAAATTTTTTATAACTATATTTTCTTGCGTCGAAATAGAATAATATTATTGATTTAAAAATTTAAAATCTCCTTTTTAGATTTGGCCTTGGTCATAATGACTATTGGCAGCTTTCTTATTTCGATTTATTTTTGTGTGATTGGTTTTGCTTGGAATTTAAATCCAAATAATCTTCTTTTATCTTCATCGACACTCTGCATCTACTTCTTTCGATTTCTAAATTCTTTGCTGGATCTTCTGAGAAAAAGTATCTGAGTACAATTCAGAATCCAATTCGTATAGTTTCTAGGCTTATATACATAAAAGCAAGTTATTTTTCTTCTGTTAAAACAAAAAAAAATTGGTCGCCACCATGAGTTCACTGGAATCCTTTATACGTCTATCGGACAGTTTAATTGAATTTGAGGCAGACATCAATGATGCAAATATTTCCCAATATTCAGCAGCCACCATGGAAGTACACAAAAGTGAAATGAAAGCCATCTAGATCAATGTGAAGTTAGCATATGAAGCATGAACTAGCTTCACCTAAGGACAAAAACACAGACTGCGAGTATGACAAATCGATATAATAGCTGCTATCAAAGCTATGTCCGGTGTATCTCAAGGCTCACTGAAAGTATTCAACAAATATCAGCTACGTCGCCTTCCTCTCCTAGGCCGCCTGATATTCCATCCAGTTCCAACTTCCACTTACCCCCATGTGACACTGATGTATTCAGTGGGGATAATCTAATGTGGCCGTCCTTCCGTGACCTGTTCACAGTCATTTATGTGAATAATACTCGGCTAAGTCCAGTGAAGAAGCTTTTTCATTTGAACAATAAAACTCGAGGAGAAGCACGAGATATTGTCAAAAAATCTCCTTTAACAAATGAAGGTTTCTCATCAGCATGGAGTAATTTACGTGAACGTTTTGAAAATAAACGTATCCTTGTAAATAGCCAACTGAAAATTTTGTTTAATCTTCCATTCATACCCACTGAATCTGGTCAAGCGTTGCAAAATCTACAAAGAGACATCAATAGTTGCATAACAACTATTCAACTTTACAATATAAAGTTTCATGATTGGGATTGTATATTTATTTATTTGTGTTCCACACGCTTGCCTGAAACGACTTTGGCTCTTTGAGAACAATCCATTCAAAATAAGACAGACATTCCAAAATGGGAAGCCTTAGATAATTTCTTGACCAATCATTATCAAACACTCAAAACCATTACAGATATTCAAAATTCGAATCTTCCAAAGTATTCGCCTAAAAAACTTCCTTTAAATTCATCTAATTCAAATCCACCACTTCGAGTGAGCACACATCATTCGAAGATTTCCGGTGCTTTTTGTAAGCTTTGTCCAGAAGAGCAACATCCAATTCGACAATGTGCTCGTTTTCAGGAACTAAATATTGAAGAAAGAATTAATTAAATAAAAACTACTATTTGCGTCATCATGCTGTCATTAAACCTGACAGCTCTACCACAAAAGTACGCGTTGTATTCAACGCCTTCAGTCCGTCATCCAATGGTACAAGCCTTAACGATGTTTTATACACCGGGCCTGTACTTGAAGCCAGGGGCGAATCTGGAAAAAATCTTGGGGGTGGTAAACTCAAAGACACACATTTTCGTTTTGAGAAAATTTTGTCTTTTAACAAATAGACAAATTTTACTTTTTTTAATTGAAATTATTGGATTGTTTAAGAAGAATTTTTCCCAGACACATACACGCACATTTCCGTACTTATTTATTTCTCCCTTTTTCTGGACTCCCTTACTTTTTCAGCGAAAAGTAAATAAAACTCTAAATTTAACTTATTTTAGAATTAAGGTTGATTTATTTAAAATTTTCACAATTATTTCATCATAAAAAAAATTAAAGGAATTTGAAACTTATTGTTCTGACGCTACGACTATGATATGGTACACTTTGAAAAATAAATGAACAATACAAAATGAATACTGATTACACTGCGCGACGGACGTTCTGGTGCCGGAGTTTTTTCAGCTGATTATAGACAAATTGGGTTTCTTGATTTCAAATATGAACTCCGTTTTTTCATCAGCTCGAGTTTTTGAGAAAATCAGTTCTTTTTCTGATAATTTCACTAAGTCTATTATATTGATCTACCGGTTTGTATTACTATGACTGATTTCAACGAAGACATAGTAGACCTTTCAATTTTTGCACATTCAATAACAATATCTTTGGCAGATTCGAAGATATCGACGTTTAAAGTCTAAAAAAATTTCACAATATCCGTAGGCTTTTATTAATATTACGTTATTTTTTTTGAAACCCTTGTATCTTTGATATTTTTGAACGAATTTACAAAAACTGTTTTTTACTTGGTAGAAAATCTTTGGAATTTTAATAACCTTTTTGGTTTTTTTATTATCTTGCATATTTTCAAAGAAATTTAAAAAGCAAACAGTTTTGTACGTTCAATTTTATTAAAATGCTCGCTTTTTTTATATAAAACTCTTTTCTACTTACGTACTTTTTGAATAATATGGAATGTAAAAATCAGTCAAAGTAATACAAATCGGTAGATCAATATAATAGATATAAGAAAACTATCAGAAAAAGAACTGATTTTTATGTTTTTGCCTTTAACTCAAAAACTCGAGCTGATGGAGAAAAACGGAGTCCATTTTTTAAATCAGCAGCTAAAATGCATTCGGGATTATTGATCGAGATCTCTGCAACTTTTATAAATCTTAATTTTGTTACTCTGTGTTATTAGGTAGTCATTAGATAGAGAAAAATTATATGACAAAATCATCGCAAAAGTATCAATAACTTCGTAAATATTTATTTTAATATCTCTAAGCATATGCAATAATGCGAGTCCATTCAATCGTTCTTGTTGCATAGTTGAACGTTACCATGTTTTTAATCGTCGCAGTGTAGAAAAACTTCGCTCAGCTGTTGCTACACTGATAGGAAGCGTGGCAAAGATAGCAAACGTTTTAGAAATTAGTGGAAAAATGTCATTATTACCAAGAGTAAAAACGGTGTTGATATCAATAACCTTAGTTTCGCTCACCTATATACACTGCCAAATTTAAAGTTCATGAAATAATTGAATTTGAATAGTTCCTTACTAAAAGTGGACTAAACGTGGCAGTTTTATTTCATGAAAGTCGGTTGTGGTAATTTGGTTGGCTTGTTGCAATTATAATTACTAGTACCGCCTTGGGTCGAAAATCGACCAATTTTTGTTTGTTTATAAATAATATAGTTGTATAAAATAGTCGGTGCACTCCTTCTCCGCACTCTAATTCATTTAAAACAAGAATTATCCAAATCGGTTGAAAAACACGGGAGAAAATCGTTCTTAACTGTTTTCCCTACGCCTATTTATATAAAGATGAACTTAAGGTAGGCTTGAAAAATTTCAGAATTCCACACAATTTAGAATTAACTCAAACAAAAATAATTGTATGCAACAAATTATTTGCGCAGTTGATACAATTTTAGCAACTTTAACCTAACATTAATTCACTTCAAAACAACCCTGTTATGTATCATATATGACAAAAGTATTACAGATGTATATAATATTTTCATAAGGACTATAGCTGAAATATTTCTAAAAAATAATTTAACTGATGATGAAATAATTGAAGTAAAAACAAACTATTGGATTTTACATTGTTTGAACTTTTTGTTTTGAAAATTTATAAAGTGAAAACTGAAAGTAACAATGCACGTATTGTTTTTTATGGTAAAATTTGTTGGCACATAGGTTGAAAAAAGTTTGGCAGTTTTTCAGTAAAAATTAAGAAGAATAAAATATTTTAAGTGGCAACTCTTGTTTGCATTACCAAAATCTTAATTCCGCTTATTGCAAATCAAAATCAATGCTGCTTGCTCAATGATTTCATATAAAGGACATTTTTAAACTAATCGTTAATATTTTGCAAAAATATAATTATTACACAGCAAACACTTACGCTGACTTCAAGTTTTTTTTTTAATTTTTATTTGTAAGAAAATAACGCGTCTTTAAAGTTGATTGTTTAAAAAATGGCTGTAAATTTGAGTACATAACGTGCTGTAACTTTATTTTCAGGCTCATTTTTAAAAAAAGGTGAAGTTACTTCATTGACGTTAGTGTTTGCTTTACATATAATTATATTTTTTTTTTTTGCAGATGACTACAGATTTTGTTATTCTACGAGCAAAATGGTCCTACTCTTCTCGCATCGCTTCATAAAAACGTCACTTACACGCAAATGACGTCACAAAACAAAAACAAAACAACATTTTTTTTTATTACTTTTTTAATTGTTGAAATCAATAAAAAAACTAGAGATAAGCAATGTCTCTGACCTTTTTTTGTAGTATTTTTTCAAAAAACGCCTTCAGAATCGCTTATGTTATGTAGTACCCTTAAGAGGTGGACACAATTATATTCTTCAAATAAAGTATTAACAAGTAAAGTATTTAAAAGTTCTTGGGGGGTCATTACCCCCTTTACCCCAATCCCCCCTTGTATCCACGCCTGCTTCAAGCCGACCTAAATCTATTATAACTAAAATGGCGTTTTTATCTATACGTTTTTAACAGCGATCTTCAGAAAATGTATCGCCAAATCCAGTTGACCATTGCCATTGTCCTTTTCAACGCATTCTTTTTCGAAAATCTCCCACAAAATTAGTTTGTGACTTTGAACTTAAAACCGTAACATTCGGAGTTAACTGTGCCCCATTTTCAGCCATCCGTACACTTAATCAACTAGCTAACGATGTTGAAAACATGCTCGCTGGAGCTCATGACATCCATTCCGCTTTGAGTTCGCGTAATGAGCTCATTTCTGCTCTGGCTTCCGCTGGATTTTCTCTGAAAATGTGGACATCCAATTCAAAGTTAGTTCTTCAAGGAATTCCCTTAGAACACCTTCTCAATTTAGATTTTCTGCGTTTTGAAGAATGCAGCACCGCAAAAACACTCGGCATCCGATGGAATGCAAGCTAAGACTCTTTGTTATTTTCAGTTCAAATTGCAAAGCTTTTAGATCCTTCTGGCTGGCTTGCACCTTGTATCGTACTGGCCAAAATATTAATGCAAGACATATGGCTAGAGAAAATAGATTGGGATGACAATTTACCATCCAACTGCCTTAAGAAATGGCAAACATTTATATCCAATTATCCGCGTATTAACGAAATGCGTATTCCGCGATGGATACGTTATTCTCCTGAATATAATATACAATTCCACGCATTTTGTGATGCCTCTGAGAAGGCTTATGCTGCGACTCTTTATGTGAGAGTAGATTGTAGAATGCCCACCTGCACTATCAAACTAATTTTAAGCACATCACTATGTTATGTTTATACTCAAAGTAGTATAACACTTTTGTTTATATAAAATTTTAGGCTCTATATATTTATTTTCAGTTATTATATATTTATTTAAATTAATTTGACTATTAGCAAAATACTGTTATTTTACTTTTTAAGGAGGTACAATCCTCGAAAATAAAACATTCAGTATCAAGCATTCATCTGCTACTTTTTTAATTCTAAAGCCTTTTAAAAGCCTTTTTAAATAATATAAATAATTAGAGCCAGTGGCGTTTTTAAGCGCCGGAAAACATTAAGGCAAGGCCTTATAAATTATAATAATAAAACACAAACTCCGCGTTTAAAACTCGCTACACTGTTCAAAAAGATCCTCCCCAACGAAGAACTTGTCAAGAAGAACGTGGAAGAGTACGTGCCCACAGGCGGAAACACCAACGCTCCAGCGTATACTCCAGCAACAGGCCCAAAAAAATTGACGGTGGAAGAAGCGGCAAATAAAAACTCAAGAAGTTAAACGCACCACGGTACCACCGACGACAAAGCCAAAACACCGGCGCGGAGGCAGACAGGTGAGGCTGCGTAAAAAAATTGCAGCTTTAAAAGCGGTCGTTAATTCAGAGCATCCACCGCCCTACCACACTGCTAACATTATTTGGCTGCAGATCGATGAGCTCGAGCGTGAGCTAGAAAACAAAGCTCCCACGCAAACGCAAAGTAAAACAGGAAAAATTTTTATTTTTTTTTAAACACTATTTGTTTTAAGTCATTATATTATTATTATTAAAGTATGGAAATAAATAAAAACATGAATTAAAAACTAAAACTATTTTTTGAAACACTTTAAATAAAACCATTTTTTTAATTCGCAAATTTTTATATATATATATTTTATAAACGACTCAAAACTCGCGAAAACTTTCATTCGTTTATACACACGCGACCGACATTTTGATTTTTTTTTTCTATTTCATTCATTGACTGAAAACGTCAGTCAATTGCATCTTGCTTTATGCTTCGTTCGCAGGTATAGTAGTAGAGTGCTACTATCAAAGGGTGTTTCATACATACTAAAATGTGTATGTCACTCTTATAGAATGAATTTACATGGAAGCAATAAAAAGAAGCATTCAAGTGTTGGAAAAATTTTAATTAAATGTAAGGAAAAGTAAAAATAGAATATACAGTAGTGAATATATAAGTAACAAATTAAAAACTTTTGAAAAATTAAAACTTGAAATAGAAGAAATAGAAAATAAAAAAAATTGTAGAATTTTAAAAGAAAAATTTTACAATTGCTATAAAGAAATAATTATAATAATAAATAGTTTAACTATAAAAGAAAAAAAAAGAAACTTTGTCGGAAAATAATATTGAAAATTTAGATTTATCCAACATTTGGGAAGAAGAAAATTTGCCAAGAATGTCTAATTTTGACATTAATATGGTAGGTAAAAACCTACAAATTTTCAAGGGTTATTTTAATCAACTGGAGGATTTCATTACGCAATCAGTGTTATTGCATGATCTTATTGTTATGCTCCCTAGTCTTATTGTTATGCTTATGATCTTATTGTTATGCTCCCATATTGTTATGCTCCCTAGTCATCGTATCTGGCATGACCCGCCACGACTAGCGTTACGGTTTCAGGGGAGGTTTTCCAACCCGTCAATGTCAGATCGAGGGGCACACAATAACTTCCGTTCACCGCCGGAAGTACATGTAAAAAAAACAATTTAAAAAAAAAAACTTCAAACACAGACTCTACGTTTAAACAAAATCGAACCAAGATAAAATCAAAACAAAAGTAATCAAAAGTGAACCGAAACAAAAGTGAACTGAAACAAAAATGAATTCCAAAAAAAGAATGACTTTCTGGGGGCTTAGATGTCAATTCCCCAAAGGCTCCCACCCAACCATGGTTTAAGTGTTTTTTAAATTTTGAAGACAACCCCAAAAACAAACACTTCACACCCCTCTCACTCACTCACCTTTCATTGCACCATGCACCTGCTGTTCGACCCCAAATTAAAGAGCTTATCTTTTCATTATCAATTCACAGTAAAATTTTATTACTATAAACTATTTCACATTCTTGATTTGACCTTAATTAACCTAATTTTTAATCATTTCTTCAGACAAAGTGTTAATAAAAAACAATAACCATGACTTAATAGCTAATAGAAAAATTTAAGTTGAATTGATGTTGATAAAAAAATGACTATACAATTATAAGAAAAATTATAAATTATTTAACTCAATTTGACTATTAGCAAAATACTGTTATTTTACTTTTTAAGGAGGTGCAATCCTCAAAAATAAAGCATTCAGTATCAAGCATTCATCTGCTACTTTTTTAATTCTAAAGCCTTTTGAGCATTCAACTGCTCAGGCTAAATAATATAAATAATTAGAGCCAGTGGCGTAACGTGGCGTATAATGGCCCGAAACACTACAAGATCATCAAAATTCAGTTTCCATTCACTTACTTGCGGCAAAAACAAAAGTTGCGCCAGTAAAAACTATCTCCACTCCACGACTTGAACTGTGTGGTGCAGTTTTATTAGCAGATATGATTGACGCTTTATTACCACGTCTTGACGTTAATATTCATGAAACATTTTTCTGGACTGATTCCACTATAGTCTTGGCTTGGTTACGAAAGTCACCATGCCAGTGGTCCACATTTGTTGCCAATCGTGTATCTAAAATCGTGCAAAGTGTTGGACAGTCTAATTGGTTTCATGTTTATACGCAAAGTAATCCTGCAGATTTGGCTAGTCGCGGTCTTTCACCACAAGAAATTATTCAAAACACTTTGTAGTGGACCAGGCCAGAATGGCTTAAACTTCCCCAATCCAAGTGGCCAAGTTCGCACGCAAACTCTGATTTCGACACTTCCTTAGAAAGGAAACCTTTATAATCATTCTTCACATATTTCGAATATTACGAAAATATATTGGAAAGATTTTCTGAACTCCTAAAAGCAATTCGAGTTATCGCTTATATATATCGTTTCTCTCACCGTATTCATCCCAAACATCGGTTATCTCATAACGGATTCTGAAGTAAGCAATATAAAGACTCGCATTATGATTCTGTGCCAAAAGGTAGCATATCCTTCAGAGTATCGAAATCTTTTTTTTTAACATTCCATTGGATCTTCTAGTGTCATACTGAACCTCAATCCATTCATAGAAGCTAAGGGTCTCCTAAGAGTTTGCGGTTGTTTATCAAATTCACCTTCTATTTCATACGATGAGCGTCACCCAATTATCCTTCCATATAATTGTCAATTCACTCGTCTTTTGGTAAATTTTACGCACAAGATTTCCCTCCATAAAGGTAATCAGTTGATGCTCCGACTAATTGGATTACAACTTTGGATACCGAAATTAAAGAACTTAATAAAAGCTAGTATAAACAAATGCAAAGCTTGTGTTGTCTTCAAACAAAGGCTGCAAACGCAACTAATGGGTAGCTTGCCGCCGGAACGTAAAGTTCTTACTAGGCCATTTGCACATACTGGTCTAGACTTTGCAGGACCATTCGATATAAAAAACTACACTGGAAGTGTGCGTCTTTGTATGTTTTGCTATAAAAGCCATACATCTTGAAGCAACTTCCAATCTTTCTACCGATGCGTTCTTAGGCGCTTTTCACAGGCTTATCTCCAGACGTGGATGTCCTATTCATCTTTATTCCGACAACGGAACGACATTCGTCGGATCCCCAAAAAGACTAACACTTGATTTCCTTCAAGCGTCACGCTCAGCTCTTATATCTAGTCCGAGTTTTCAACAAATTTCATGGCATTTCATACCCCCTGGCGCTCCCTACATGGGTGGACTCTAGGAAGCTGGCGTGAAAAGCTTCAAAGCGCATTTTTTCAAAGCAGCTGGCCACTCTAAATATACTTTTGAAGAACTTGCAACTCTTCTCTCCAGAATTGAAGCTTGTCTTACTTCATGACGAATATCTCCAATGTCCGAGAACCCTGAAGATACTTCCGCTCTAACGCCAGGTCAGTTTTTAATTGGTGGAACAATCTTATCACTAATAGATCCAAACATCTCAAAACAATCAATATCGATAGTTAATAGGTGGCAAAGACTCAAGGCTCTTCACCAAAATTTCTGCACTTGTTGGAAAAACGAATATTTGAAGGAACTCCACAAGCGTAACAAATGGACATCCCTTCAGAAAACATAAAAGAAAATACAATGGTCATAGTAAAAGACGATAATCTACCACCAAATGAATGGCGCTTAGGTAGAGTAGCAAAGGTATATTTCGTTCCAGATAATACTGTCCGAGTTGTCGATATTGCTACCGATCGTGGTTTAATCAAAAGACCAATAGCAAAACTTGTTGTGCTTCCAGCTTAACATTTCTTTTTTCTCTTATTTTTTTTTTCTTCTTATTAAATCCTAACACTTCGCAAGCTCATCTTACAGAACATAATGACCAACGACATGAAAAAATCTACAAAAATCCGGAGCAAACGAAGTTTGAGGTATCCAAGCAATCTCAAGTCCAAGTCATTCCACTGCAAAATTTGTCCACGTCATCATGCGCTTCGATTTTGTAAAAAATTTTTAACTATGACTACCGAAAAGCGAATGCGTGTAGTCCTTCTACACAAATACTGTGCAAACTGTTTAGCTCATAAACACTCCGGAGATTCATGCCTTAGTGAATCTAAATGTCACTATTGTCAGGAGGATCATCACACGCTTCTTTATCTTCACGAGCGACTTCGAAACAAATCTTCCAGATCAACCGCAGAACTGTCTAAAATTCCACCAACATTGTCATCTATTCTGACGCAACATTCTGTTATCCTTTTTCCAACTGCTTACATACAAATTGATGACAACATTCAACTTCATTATGTTCGCGCTCTGTTGCATACTTGTGCAGCACACAGTAGAATTTCTTCGTCATTAGTGAAGAAATTGAAGCTGCCGACAACTTCAATTGGATGCAAAGAAGTGTGCTCTGTAGCTATTGGAAATCGTTTTGATATGGCAGTGAAAATAGATGCGATCCTCCGTGTTGATAATTGCATAACTATGTAGACGCTCACAAAATCAATAGATGACAAAATAAAATAAAATTTTTCCAATTTGCTGCTTGCTGACTCCAAATTTTATAAGTCTGCGCCAATATTCATAATTTTAGGTGCTGACCTCTATCCGAAAATAATTAAATCCGGTGTCATACCTAGCACTGGTGGCCTTCCGCTGGCTCAAAATTCCGTGTTTGGATGGGCGCTTTCCGGCCCTTGTGCCCTATAAAGTTTATATATAGGTTCATTCTATACCTACATTTAAAACGCACGCACGCATGTACTATTATATTGAGAATTTTGAATATATGCAAATATACATTTTATAATATATCATACATTTCATACACTTTAACTATCAACTAATTCATATTATTTTATACATTGTCAATATTCCAATTTGAAGTACACTTTTTACACTTAATTATCTTATATCATGAATTTATAAAGCTCAATTATGTAAGAAATGCATACATATATATCTATATACTTTCAATTTTATTGCAGCCGTACTGCAAGGTGGGCGGCATGTTTATGTCAAGATGTTTACTGATTTGCAAAAACAGTCTAAATATTCTTGAATTGTAAGAGGGCGCTTTCGCTTCTCACCACACTTTTTCTTTTTTCTTTATTTCCGTAAATTGTATGTTCGAAATCTTAAATCCAAAAGAAGTGACAGGTTCCTGCCTGTAACTGAGAGATTTCTCGTTCACTTTTTTGACAACCACCTCCTTGGTAAGAACAATTCCATTGTTAATAAAAATTAATATTTTAGAAAAAACTTAATCCGCCTCTTTTTTCAATTTCACGCCAACCAAATCAAACGTTTTATTGATTTGGAGCTACGTTTTTGCAGTTTCAACTGTTTCACCATTTCCACTGTCAATCAATTAAATTTCCCCATTTTCACTACTTTTCAATCAAGTCTTCTATTTCTCTGAATATACCGTCATAATCTCCAGAGTATGGCATTTTCTCAATACATACTTCTAACCGATGTTATTAACGGATCTGCCGAAATCATCAAAATAGTTATGAGATCCATGCTCTGGTTTTTTCTGCTATTTTTGCTGGTATTAGATAATCTCAAATTTTTATATTCCTTATTTTTTGCCTCCTGGGAAGAAGTGATGGTTTATGATTCTCTCTCCATGACATAAGACTTAATGTATGGTTGGAGTAAGATTTAACTAATATTCATTTAAATTTAAATTTCTTTCACTTGTTTTACTTTCTATGCAAATAAATGATATATCTTCAATAGAAATTGTTTAATTATTCATCTATATAAATAAAAATCAAATGTCGTTCGTTGGTAATTGCATCAGTTGAGAACGGCTGGACCGATTTGGATAATTTATTTTTTTAAATCTTCGTCGTAGTCCAACTTAAGTTTTTGCGGAAAGAAAAATTGACCACGCCCACTTATTCGATTTATCTAAAATCGGAAAACGACTGCACCGATTTGGCTAATTATTTTTTTAAATGTTAGTAGTAATCCAATTTTGGTTTTTACGGAAAGAAAAATTGACTACGCTCACTTTTACGCGCACTTTTTTCGATTTATCTTAAATCGGAAAACGGCTACACCGATTTGGCTTTTTCTTTTTTTAAATGTTCGTAGTAGTCCAATTAAAGTTTTTCCTGAAAGAAAAATTGACCACGCCCACTTTTTCACCCACTGTATTGAAATATATACCTAAAACAACGGCGGAAACAAGGAAATCCAGTTCCAGGTTACCCCAATTTATTTTCCACCGACTCATTAGGTGGCATTTACACAGTCCATCCAAGAAACGATGAGTGCTTCTATTGACGCTTGCTGTTAGTCAACGTTCGTGGCCCAACATCATTCCAAGATTTGCGAACTATAAATGGTGAACTGTGTGACACATATAGAGAAGCGTGTCAACGTTTGCGATTGTTAGAAAATGACACTCATTATGAAAATGACTCACTCATACACACTGAAGTATTTTCAAAACAATTGCTGGACATTGGCAACGGCAAAATCCCGGTTGAAAATTCCACCGACTGTATTCAATTTCCCGTCGCTTTCTGCCAGTTTACCGAATCCAAATCCGAACTCATCCGTAAGGTTTTTCTAAACATTGCACAAAATTTCAAAAATCATGATTGGTTGAGCGAACTTGCTATATTGGCTGCGAAAAACATTGATGTCGACGAATTGAATTTTAAGATTCAATCTGAAATAGCTTTCGAATTGATGACGTACAAATTGGTGGATTCTGTTACTTCCCAAGATGATGTCGTCACTATCCAACGGAGTTTTTAAAGTCGCTGGAATTACCCGTATTACCGCCTCACAATCTCCGGTCGAATGTCGGGTCGATAATCATAATGTTACGAAACATAAACCAACCATGTCTTTGTAATGGCACCCGGCTTGCGGTAAAAAACCTGATGACTAACGTCATCGAAGCAAGAATACTTAAAGGAAAGTATAAAGGTGAAGACGTTTTGATACCACGGATCCCAATGATTCCGACCGACATGCCATTCGATTTTAAACGCTTGCAGTTTCCGGTAAGGCTTGCAATTGCAATGACAATTAACAAGTCTCAAGGGCAATCATTTCGTGTTTGAGGCATTAACCTTGAAAATCCATGCTTCTCGAATGGTCAATTGCCACCATAAACACCATCAGCATTATTTGTTTTCGCTCCAGATAACAAAAAAAAAAATGTCGTGTATCATAGAGCATTGCAGTGAACGAAATTATGTTATCACAGCTAAGCAATCGAAAAAATATTTTTTTTTTAATTGGTTACCTGACCAGAGATCTTTCAATCAAAATGTAAATAAAACACCATAAGATTCATTGTACTTATTTTCAAATCAAATTTAAATCAAACATACCCTAAACCTATATGAATAAAAATTATCATTCAAAAAAACGTATTTTCCCCCTTTTTAACTATTTTTTACACATTTGCAACATTTTTTTCAAATTCACAAGACAAACACAAATTTTTTTTAATAAGGACAGAACAACGTCTGTCGGGTCAGCTATCAAAAATAAAAATATACTTTGCCTAAAATTACTATCTTTTGGTATCAATAAATGACAATAAACAGTTTGTGCTTATTTTTAAGCACAAAGGTATGCAAAGTTGAAATATACACCAAAAAATGTTTAAATTACTGCACAAAAATGTGTAATGTTGAACTCAAAATTTGTAAAGCTTTAGATCTGACAAAAATGTTTATTAAAAAAAAAAAAATGTACAAAACTACACAAAAATGAGTAATGGTGAACCTGTAGTGTGTAAAAATTTTAATAAAGTGCTTTTGAAATTTTAAATTGATCATGATTCAATGATTAAAAAATCAAACAAGATCAGCATTTCTTTGTCATAAAATGGCATTTATTGTTTGCTTTTACATCTCCAGATTTCTTTATATCTTTTGCATTTGAGTATTTTTTATATATTTCAAAAATTTTTAGATAAAACAACTTAATTTCTTACCACCATGATGAACATCATAACTTATAACCAGTAAATCATAACCAGTAATTTTTTACTCTAAAATTGTTAATGGTTTAAAAGATGTTTCATGTCAAAAAGCCAACATTCCGTAAAAATTTAAAAAAAAAATATTTTTTGAATTTGGCGGTCAATATTTCCCAAACCAACATTGTTATGCCAATTATTAAATTTTTGTTTTATATTTGCAATATCTCGAGTGAAACTACATATCCAGCATTTTAATTTTTGCAATATTTTAAAAGAAATAACTTATTTTCTCGGTTGTATCCAAAAAGATACATTGGACATTTAAGGGCTAATAGTTTACTATTTCTAAAGAAAGTATTTATGATTTTACATTGTAAAAAAAAAAATTAAAAAAAAACATATAAATGCTTTGTTACTACCAATCGTCAGCAACGCTTTTCTAAGTGAGACAATCTAAATTTACACATGCATATTTTACACATTTTTGTTGAAAATTAAACATAGGACAAATTCAACTTTTACACACCGGTTGTGTAAATCGTTAAACATTTTGTATATATTATTCAACAAAAAATGTTTAAAAATGTGGATGTGTAAATTTAGACCCTTTAAGTCAGAAAAGCGTTGCCGATGATTTTCGTCGTAAAATTCTATATTTTAAATTTTAAAAATAAAAATAAATATCAACTCACTTTCAGTGAAAATAAAAATTGAAGGCAAAACAACATTTGCCGGGTCAGCTAGTTTTTAATAAAAATGTGCCACAAACTCGCACTTTTTTTAATTTTCAATTTTAAAGTAAACAAACCAACTCTTTTAAAGCTAAAAATCAGCTGATTTTTGGCAAAACTAATCCAAACGTATGAAAAGATAACCTACAGTAAACAATAATAACAACAACAAGAACAATAAAACAAATATATTAACCTATAAACAGCTGATTCATAACATAGCTGAATAGCTATGGTCAGTTAACCCTTATTTTTCATGATTTTTGAGGTTTAGGTTAGGATATAAAGTAAAGATTCCAAAAGATTCGTTAATGACACGCATAAAATGAATTTTTGGAGTATCCTCTTTACATCCATATATGATATCACAGTGCAACACCAAAAAAAATAACCATATACGGACACCACTACGTGATAAAAGACTAAAAAAAAAAGACCCGTGTCTCCCAATTTTCCCCAAAGTCATGCACTTTTTGTTTTATGGGCCACGCCTACCTCCCATACAACACAAATAATGAAAACTCTATAAAGAGGCTAATATCAAAGTTACAAAACTGAAACTCGGTATTTGTGTGTTCTATGTCAAAACTTAAGTGTGTTAGAAAAATGGGCGTTATCCACCCACTTACACGCCCACCTCCCATACAACCCCAAAATTTAAAACTCTATAAAGAGACTAATATTAAAGTTACAAAACTGAAACTCGGTATTTGTGTGTTCTATGTCAAAACTTAAGTGTGTTAGAAAAATGGGCGTTATCCACCCACTTACACGCCTACCTCCCATACAACCCCAAAATTGAAAACTCTATAAAGAGACTAATATTAAAGTAACAAAACTGAAACTCGGTATTTGTGTGTTCTATGTCAAAACTTAAGTGTGTTAGAAAAATGGGCGTTATCCACCCACTTACACGCCCACCTCCCATACAACCCCAAAATTTAAAACTCTATAAAGAGACTAATATTTAAGTTACAAAACTGAAACTCGGTATTTGTGTGTTCTATGTCAAAACTTAGGTGTGTTAGAAAAATGGGCGTCATCCACCCACTAAAACGCCCACCTCTTATACAACCCCAAAATTTAATATTTTATAAAAAGGCTTATATTTATGCTTCAGAAAAACAATTTGATATGTTTGTATTTTAGACACATAAAACTAACAAAATTTTCTAAAATCTCATACAAAAAGCTCTCTAATTTAAGATTATTTAACCCTTAAGAATCAGTCGTGGGGGTATTTTAACTTCGGCCAAGTCGAAGATATACCTTACTAGTTTTTTAATATTTTTGTAATAGATAGCATAGTAACTCAATGTTGAAGTAAATAAAAAACAAATGAAATTAAAAAACGGTGTTAAGAATCATCTCTAGGAAGTTTATATGTTTTAGAAATTTGTTTATTGAGATCTTAGGTACATTTTTGTAGTTGATTGTTTCCTTGAATTTTGAACGGTTTGCTACCTATGGACCTGAACACGGGAAAAAAGGTAAAAAAAAATCGAAATTTTTTAAGTTTTTTGCGATTTTGACCTGGAAGGTGAAGTTTTAGGATTTTATATGTTGGCAATTTTGTTCCTTATGACAAGAGCTACAACTTTGCCTCTGAGAGTAAATCGAAATTCTGAACGGTTTACAAGATATGAGCCTGAGAAAATGATCACATTTTTACGAAAATGATACCGAGGCCCCAAATCTTTGGGGGCCCATAAAACAAAAAGTGCATGACTTTGGGGAAAATTGGGAGACACGGGTCTTTTTTTTTTAGTCTTTTATCACGTAGTGATAAATATAAGCCTTTTTATAAAATATTAAATTTTGGGGTTGTATAGGAGGTGGGCGTGTTAGTGGGTGGATAACACCCATTTTTCTAACACACCTAAGTTTTGACATAGAACACACAAATACCGAGTTTCAGTTTTGTTACTTTAATATTAGTCTCTTTATAGAGTTTTCAATTTTGGGGTTGTATGGGAGGTGGGCGTGTAAGTGGGTGGATAACGCCCATTTTTCTAACACACTTAAGTTTTGACATAGAACACACAAATACCGAGTTTCAGTTTTGTAACTTAAATATTAGTCTCTTTATAGAGTTTTAAATTTTGGGGTTGTATGGGAGGTGGGCGTGTAAGTGGGTGGATAACGCCCATTTTTCTAACACACTTAAGTTTTGACATAGAACACACAAATACCGAGTTTCAGTTTTGTAACTTTGATATTAGCCTCTTTATAGAGTTTTCATTATTTGTGTTGTATGGGAGGTAGGCGTGGCACATAAAACAAAAAGTGCATGACTTTGGGGAAAATTGGGAGACACGGGTCTTTTTTTTTTTAGTCTTTTATCACGTAGTGGTGTCCGTATATGGTTATTTTGCCGTGACTTTAAAAATTACACACAGTGTATTCTGCCGGGCTCTGCCGGACGTTGAATAATCTAGTCGTTTGAAGAAAAAATTACGATGTTTACTGATTAAAGGGCTGCATGAGCAGTGGCGTACCGAGAGTCTAAGCCGCCCGGTGCGGATTCCAAATTTGCCGCCCCTCTCATATGCAATACAAAAAAAAAAACATATTTTATATTAATTAACGGTTTTATATGCATAGTTTTCACTTTAAAATGTGATCTTTCATTGTTCTCAATTATATAAAAAAAAAATTCTAATATACATATCATCAACCTATTTCTAATACGACGCAAGTTTGGAAAAAATGGAGCAAAATGCGCGCATGAGTCTATTTTTGCTCTCATTTCTCCCGTGGCATAACAAAACCAAGTAACTGCTAGTTAACTGCTAGTTACTTGGTTTTGTTGTTCTATCAAGTTTTAAAATCTAGAGCAAAAGGTCTACGAGCAACTTCAATCCATTTTTGCCTATCTCATTTCTAAACACTAATATTAAAAAAGAAATAAAACAAGTAACTTGAAATGCTTTGATTAGATTAAAATGGGTTACAACAAAACCAAGTAACTTCTGTACTTTTCAGCACTTTACTTAAACGAAGTAAAATTTTATGCGAAAAAATTCACTTAAAAATACCGCAATCGAAAAATTATTTCCAAAATTTATTGAAAATTTTTTCTTAGTCACATCTTCTTCTTCAAACGTATCGAATATAATAAAAAACAGGGTACAATGTCGTCACTTGAAAAAAATTTCCATTTAATTGAAAATTAATAAGTAATTATCCATCAAAACCAAGTATCTTGATAAGTTCCTTGAATTTTTTTTTGGAAATTATTACAAAAATATTAGTATACTCTCCAGTGATTTATGCGATTATAATGGAGAAAGTAAAATTGATTTTAGTCCTGCATCGTCGTACTATGATCCTGATTTTGATCCACAAAATGAAAAAAAGTGACGAAGAGGAGCACATGGACAATCATTTCATGGATTCTCGATCTGAAGATTCTCAAACAATCTTTTCCAATCGTACTACAAAGGATTCTCAAACATTCGTTTTCAATCGTGCTAGAAAGAAAAGATTATTGCATCCAGCATACAGCAATTGCCGAAAAAAATTTAATGCAAAATTTTCAGAAGAATTCGAAAAAGGATTATTGTAATTTTTTATAAAACTTCCTTCGAAACCGATGCAAAGCTTTATGAATGCACATAAGTTCATCAAAAAGATCTTCTGAAATATTCAAATACAATTAAAGGAAATCGTGAAAAACCCATCTAAAAAGAAGGATATTAAAGATAAATTAATTCCTTTAATACATGATAACAAAAAAAAAAACAAATTGGCCATTTCAGCCCTTGAAAGGACTTTGACCGAGCTTCTTATGATCAATTATGTTGTGTGTGTTATTAAATGTTTGCACACAATTGACCGAGAACTGGACCTACATGTTTTATGCCGACTCCGAACGGCTACAGTTCATGTTCTCAAGAAACTTTACATGGCATTATTTACTTTCTGATGTTTGCCTTGTCTGCAGAGAGGTGGTGACCGATCAGAAAAATTTTTTATTGAAAAAAACTTTTTCGCCGCGGCTGGGGATCGAACCCGGGCTCCGAGCATGCTAAGCCACACACTTAACCTGTATGCCACGGTCACCACATACATGATAACACAAAAATTAATTTTTGGGAAGATTTTAAGGAATATGCAGATTCTAAGGATCTTTCTATTGTTTTTACAAGCCACCACCACCAACATTCATGAATTTATTTATATGTTCTATTAATTTTGTTAAAAATAGTAACAAAAGTTTTTTTATTGAGTTTTATGAATAGATTTATATATAATTTACTTAATAAGATACTTGTGAATTATTTTTTTCATTTACCCTGAACAAGTTGCAAATTAAAATTGTAACAAATGTTCAACTTATTTTCTAAACAATTGTGTTTTAATTGATATAATACAACAAAACCAAGCAACTTTAAAGTTACTTGATTTTGAAAAAACAGGAAAGAATAGTGTTCTAAAATACATATTTGCTTTCAAGTAACTTCATTGTTGCTTGGTTTTGTGAAAACACAAAAATCTTGTTTATATGAAATGTAAAAAAATTTTACAAACATTTTCTCAGTATCTTAAGTTCGACTTGATTGTTAAAAAACTGCAATGCAAAATAATTTGGCTAGCACAAGTTTCAAAAATTTCGACTCTTAACTCTTCAATAATTTGAAAAAATTGTTAAAAATCTTATATACGGAAAGATTATATCCTATAAGGCAAAACCTCAATTTCTCACAATTCTCAAAAAACAAGTTACTTGGTTTTTTTCTATCACGGGAGATTTCTATATTTACTAAAATATAAATCTGATATATTGACACCTGAACAAGTATTTTTTAAGGAGTAACCTGGCATAATAAAATTTTGTCATTGCATAAACCCTACACTTGAAAATAAAATTTATTTATGATTTATAAAGTGGTGAACAAAACATATAAAATTAAAAGCGCCATGAATTTTTTAATGATTTTTTAAAAAAATTCCATTATCAGTATATGTGATTAAAACAATAAAATATTCAATACCCTACAGTTGAAAATAAAATTTATTTATGATTTATAAAGTGGTGAACAAAACATATAAAATTAAAAGCGCCATGAATTTTTTAATGATTTTTTAAAAAAATGCCATTATCAGTATATGTGATTCAAACAATAAAAAAATTTTTTTTGCGAAATTTTTTCCGAAAAATATATTTGTAATTTTTAGAATTATTTCTTATTTTTATTGAACTTATACACATTTTAAAACATTAAAATAAACAAAATTTTTTGAAGAATCAGTTTCTTTGTGCGCAATAGAAACAATATTCTGAAGTATCTTTCTCTCAACGAGAATCTCTTCCTTGTCAATTTCTTCGTGACAGAATTCATTCAGTTTACATTCCAACTTATCATTCAGGAGAGTCAAAGGAGTAAGAATTGCGTATTTTTCAGCAAGAACATGAAGCTGCTGAAACCTTGTGGTCATTCCTCAAAATCAGTTCTTCAAAATTAATAATTAAATTAGAAAATGACCCAAATCAGTATAGACCACGCCTAACTCCTCTCCAAACTGATTTTATTAAAACAGTGAAATCTCTTCAAAAATCACAAAAAATTATAATAGATACGACTTAAAATTATACGCATTAGTCTTATTTCTTAATATGCACTCTGAACTTACAATTCGCCATAATCAAACGAAAAGTCCGCCTTCCTCCCACACTCAATTTTACCAAATATACCTTAGTTGAAAAACGTTATTCTGTTAAACCATTTTTCTACTGGGCATTTCCACTGATAAGTTAAAGCACTTAAAAACTCAAAAAACTTTGGGTTACTCGAAAACATCAGTTATTCAATGCGAGTTTCAAGTCGCAGCCGAGTTACTCGAAAATTCAACTACTCGCACATGCCTAAATATTATGTCTTTTTTTATTTCTTTGGCAACTAATTTCGAGACTCGAAAAACGATTTTATATTTTGGTTGTGCTCAATACGAAGGTAATAAATATAGTTACATTTACAGTGGTGGCCAAATTTATTCATTAAGTTTAGTTCTTTCTTTTGTTTGTACACCTTAAAATGGTATTGTACACATATTTATTTTGTAAAAGGCTTTATTTAGCTTCAGTGCCGACCCTAAAATATTGCCGCCCGGGGCGGACCGCACCCCCCCCCCCCACGGTACGCGGCTGTGCATGAGTGCATTTTAAACAGGTTTCAAGACTTCTGTTCCTTTCACACTACAATCACTATTTTGGTCTCTGCGAACAAATCAAGTGTGTGATTGCTGCGAAGAGAAACAAAACAAATAAATGCAAATGAATAGAGACCTAAGACATTGTTGCTCTACGACACTGTTGTCATAGAGCACAATGCAGTCAAAGCAATTAAAACATGCACACGACAATAAGTGGCAATAGATGATTTGGCTCATCTGAAAGTTTGAAGGCGAGTTGCTTTCGTTATCTGACTCACTTATTTGAATGTTATTATTTGTCTTTTGTTTTAAGGTACTCAATCGGCTTCCCTTTAGTTTAGTTGCTTTAAACTAAGATGCTGCCATATTGTTAATTTGAAATTTTTTTTTTATGTAATGAAATTAATATTTGTTGTATTTTTATGTTGTATATGTTTTATTTAAAGAAATGAACACACTTAAAATACATTGAAATTAGTTACACTAAAAACAAAACAATAATAAAACCATAACAATTTAGTCTTAATTAAATATATGTTATTCAGTCTATTATTTAGGTAACTTTTCGTTTTTAGTTTATATTTCGAAAAAAATAGTCCTTCAGTTTTAATGAAAAAATCAATATAAAATCAGATCAAAATTAATAGGAACATGTTGATTTGACATGTACTTATATTCAAGCCTACGGTGAATAATTTTTTACATGGATTTGAAAAAGGAAGTTTCCGTTCTTAAGATAGCATATAAAGACATTAAATTTTTTTTATTACATTCATTAATATTGGTGATTGGTGAACAAATTTGCATTAAAAATTTTCAATAAGTTCTTAAGCTTTATCTTAAAAACGGAAATTCCCTTTACAAATCCGTGTGAAAAATTGTTCATGATAGGGCTGATTGGCATTGTCCGCATTGCAATGCAAAAACATAAAAAAAAGTTGGATTACAAGCTATTACGCTACGTTCTTCGGAGATCAGTTCCCTGGCATTTGAAAAAACTCTCTCGGAAGCCGCGCTCTTGCTGGAATTGCCAAAATTTTGCAGCTGACTTTAAAAAGCAAAGGAAACTCATGTTTATGTGAATGCCACCATTGTAGTACATTAAATTCGGCAGTATAGGTGATATTCGAATTTGCATAGCTGTTTAACTCTTTGCTGATCGTCTCTTTAGTGCTGCAAATTTCTGCTGGTTGTACAAAATCAGAAAAAAGTCCAGCTTCCAGTGTATTACTCGAGTTTGCAGTCATATGTTGATTTTCCTGTTCATGAACTTCAGTAATGTATGAATTCATCAAATGTTTGCACTTGCATTTTATTTGTTCTCTTTCGTTTTCATCAAAATAAATTAATTTGTTTGCAGGCGGAAACAGAAATACTGCAACTTAGTGGTAAATTGTTGTATTTTGCAAAACAGTTGTGTAAATTATTTTTAAAAGTTTGAATTGCAATTAAATCTGTTGATTCGACAATACAAGCTTTTTTTAGTTTATTGATATTAACGAGCGATAAATGAATTGTGGGATATTTTTCACCTTCCAACTGTTTCGAGGATTCTTCAAACGGCTTTCAAGTTTTCAGAAAGGCTTTCACATAGCTTAAGTTAATGTTGCCCGATCTGGCGATGTGATTTTTTTCTGTTAGAATATTATTTATTTCACACCAATTTTTTTCTATGGACTCAAGCATATAACAAACCGTGTTCCAGCGTGGGGGGCCTCGGTAGTCGAGTGGTTAGCGTGCTTGACTGCCAACCCAGAGGTTCCGGGTTCGAATCCCGGTCTAGCCATGGTCCTACGCTTTTAAAACAACAACAAACAAATTGGCTATTTCAACCCTTGAAAGGACTTTGACCGAGCTTCTTATGATCAATTGTGTTGTGTGTGTTATTAAATGTTTGCACACAATTGACCGAGAACTGGACCTACATGTTTTATGCCGACTCCGAACGGCTAAAGTTCATGTTCTCAAGAAGCTTTACATGGCATTATTTACTCTCTGAGGTTTGCCATTGTCTGCAGAGAGGTGGTGACCGATCAGAAAAATTGTTTATTGAAAAAAACTTTTCGCCGCGGCTGGGGATCGAACCCGGGCTCCGAGTATGCTAAGCCACACACTTAACCTGCATGCCATGGTCACCACGCTTTTACCTTTCTTTAATTCTTTCCTCATTTCTAATCAACTGAAATTAAATCTTCATCAATATATACGACTTTGGAAGTTGTAGTTGGTGGTAGAGATGTTTGTGGAATGAAATTGCTTGATAACTCGAATTGACTGAGGTAAAGGCATAACACTTGCCTCAGATTCAAATTCGATGTTGATATAGCACTCCGCCACACTAGAACATTCTACACTTGTTTCTCTTGATTTCCCCCTCTCTCCTACTTATCTATCACCCCATTTTCCGAACCAAGGCAGACTTGACTGAATAGGTTTGACACCTGAAATCCTTGGTTCAAAGCTAAAAAAAAAAATAAACTTTTAAGTGATTAAGTCAAATTCGAGTTTCCACCTGATTTTTTGAAAAACTTTACTAGTTTTTTTGATGCATCACACAGTTCTTTTATTTCGTAGGTGTCATTCACTGACTTTTCTATCGAGTTGTGCAACAAATGGTTCATTCAGTGCAGGTTGTCGTAGATACAAAAGGCTGATTTCATATTTGACCCCCTATCGGTAACAATTGTTGACTTTTCATCAAGCTTACAACCGAATATATTCAATATTTTGTCAGCTTTTTGTCGAATATTTTCACCTGAAAATTCCAATAATTTGAAAAATTAATTTTGTCCAAACAAAAAAAAAACTAACAGTTAAGGTAATAATACACGCAAGAAAAAAAAACGTTTATCGCCAGTTTGCTGTAAACGAACTTCGTTTGTCGTGCTTAAAATCATTTTTTGAAAACGTTTGGACAGTTGTCATAATAATAATCAGTTGCAGGAAACGCGTTATTTATTTGAAAGAAATTCATTTCGTTTGCCATTAACATAAGTTGTTTTTTAATTGCGGCTACCGAAAAATTCGTTTTGTTCAACTGAAAACTTCATGTGTAGAAAAAATATCCATTTCTTATGACACACACATTTGTAATCTTAAAAAAATTCATTCTACACAATAGCTCAGTGGAAGCGTGCTAGACTGTCACGCGGGGGTTCGAATCTTGGCTGTGTTTGTACCAAAAATTTTAATTTATTTATTGAAATTCTAATTCTGTTTCATTAACTGCTTCGTCAAAAATAATCGTCAAAATAAGTTTTGCTTAAAAAACATTAATTAAAAAAAAAAAAAATATTTGGTGTTCTTGTTGGGAATTGAACCCAGGTCAATTACTCGAATGCCAGTACACTCGGCTAAACTTGAACTTACAAAACAATGATAACATTTCATTAAGTTCTATGTTTTTTCGTTTCAAGCAAGAATATCTTTAAGTTGAATACAACTGAATATTTGTTTGCGGCAAATACAGTTCGCAAACGAAGTATAGTTGGTGAATTTTTCAGTTGCGGTTAGCGAAAAATTTCTTTGCATGTAATAATACTAGTAATAATAATAATTATAGTATAAAATTAAAATAAAAAACTAATAAAAAATAATAACAATGCAATAACAATAGAGTTCAGCCCATTTCACTGATTGGGGAAACAACCCACTGATTGTTTCATGTGTGTTGAAGAGTTAAAAAGTCTAAAAAGTTAAAATCAATTTAAAAGGTTTAACACCACTTATTAAACTTTTTATGAGCCTGAGGTAACATTGACACCGTGTGGCCGCTAAGGATAATGCAGGAAAAAATTTACCCACGAAAATTGGGTTGAGCTCAGGGACAAACACAAGACGTAACTACTAACCATGCATACATAGATCTATTTAAAGAATAGCTCTTAGTCTACTTTTGAGTTACCCTTTTGACAAGTTAATATCACAAATCCTACAGTTGTAATAATGATAATTTATGATAGTAATAATGATATTGCAATAAAAAAAATTATAATAATATACCGTATTTACTAGTACATCTTTCCCCCTTCAGCGATGCCAACCATAAGAGGCGGTTGTTTAATCTCCCATCTTTTTTGTAGTGTATAGTCAATGACATGTACGACGTCCTTATGTAATTATCTGTCCAAATGTCGGAGGTTATACCGAAACCGTTATCCTTAACATCGGATACTTCTTTTTTGATTTTTTTCCAATTCGGTGTTATAAAGTTTTCCAACATACTCCGCACGCCACTTTATTCGGTAATTTTAAGCCACAATCATTAATTATCATACCGAAGGTATTCCATACATTACTTCTCCCTCTTTTGGTACTGATCGTGTAAACATTTCTTAAAATTTTGTCTTTTATGACTATAGGGTTTTCCTCACGGACAGATTTCTTTAGAAAACACAAAAAAAAACATTCAAAACTCCTATGCTGAAACATAATAAGGTGCTTCATGTTACTTCGTAAGTGCTTCGTAAGCTCGTATTTCGTAAAGATTTACAAAACGTCATAATTATTTCTATGCATATTGAGATACGAATATTTATCAACTATACGCAAGAAATTTTATACTTATGTCGTAAATAAGTTTTCGTAAACTTGTTTTATTTGTCAAAATAAAAAACAAAATAATTAGACTTCAAAATTTGTTGTTATCAGTGAACGCATTCAGCTTAAAATCGTATTGTCCAACAACATTTCCTCGTTATTTGGCGCATCTTAAGATAATCTATATAAAGCTGACGAAATAGATAAGCGATCAGGAAAAATTAGCGACAAAGCTGCTGTGGTCCAGAGACAACACAACATTTCTTGTCGGCGCAAATTGTTACCACAAGAGATCTATATAGCTGCAGTTTCAGCAAAGCTGCTACTTCCGTTTATTCCCGTTTAATTGATCATGTGAAGCTCGGGCAAAGTCCTTTGAAGGGCTGAAATGGCCAATTTTGTTTTTTTCCTTGTTCTCAAGCACCGTGGCAGACCTCTGGGCGTTCGCATGCAAGTCATTTTAGACGAGGTGTCTCGTCGGACGGTTTATTCAACATATTTTGCTTACTATTGTCATAAGTTATGAGTCGTACATGTACTCACTTCCAAGTGTTCATGAAATAAGTTTTCAATATAGAGTCTATCTGCGGTTTTGCTTTCCTTTTCTTCATTTTTATGCTGGCTTCTGGACAGCTCCACTGTTTGCTCCTTATAAGCAGCGCTTCTATTTAATGTGCTTTTTGTAGTTATCTTGAATTTGCCATAGTTTTATTTATTAGGCTCAGGCGCTAAAAGTCATGGGTGTGTCGAACTCCACCTTCATTTCATTTGAAGAAGGTTTCTACCAATGAAAGATGTATGTACTTGTTCACCTTGATCTCGCGGAGGCACGTTATCGATAAGAAGCAATTTATTTTAAACGACGAAACGTCTGAATTTTTTTCGCAAATCGGAAAAGTTTTCAGTACCATGGCAGCTTTCTTGTATTAGCTTACCTTACCCAACCTTATCTTCTTTCTATAATTTTTTTCATTGGAACAGCTATTCTTTCCGGGTAGGCTAGGCTTCTTTGAAGTCCTGAATTCCCCTTTCGCTTGCTCCAAGGAGTAGCGGTTGAATAACCATCTGCGGACAACGCATCATCTAAAATTTAACGTGTTTCCTCCGGGGCCCCCCAGTCATATGATTCTTGGGTGATTCTTGATAACATGATATTCGGATAAAATTTGCTTTAGATAAAAATTTAACTAATATAAGCGCATTGTGATACATCGCTATCTGAGCGCTCAATCATGCGGAATGCGATCAATTTAAGTTTACAAAAAAAGATACGAGCGTTCAAAAAGTTCGTTCATGTCAATTTCAAATACGAAGAATACGTTTTACGATATACAAAATCTTACGAAGTGACATGAATCACCTTAATTATTTAAACAGGGTGCGAAAAATGTTTTAAATACGATTGAATACAACTCCAAACTTAACAGCTACGCATTTTTTTGGTAGAATTTTTTACACAACCACAAAAAGCAACAACCTTTCCATTAAAATCGTTCCCGATTTGTAAATAAATTAAAAAACATTTGCCTGGTTAAATTTTGTCGGAAATGTTAACGATTTTTTGATGCAGTCAAAATTTTACAAATAATAAAAAATTATTTAAAGCTTTTAAAAAAAATATATTATTAGGTGGCAACCCTGTGGTAAAAAATCATAATTTTTCAATTCTTACAAAGGATTCCGATTCAGAGATCCATTTTTACCTAGAGTTCGCCCCAACACAGATTTCGTAAAAATAAATAAATATTAGTGGCAATCCTAAATGTCACATGGAATTTTAAAATTAAAGTTTAATTATTTTACTTTGTTTTTACTTAATGTCAATTTAATTTTTGCCTTTTTTTGCAAAAGGTGGTAACACATGGGAAAAAGTACTCAATTTGGCAAAGTTTGTCAAATCGAAAATTTGTTGTTGTTCGAAAAATTCGTAAAAAAAATAAATTGACAAACGTAGCAGTGAAGAAGAATTAAAACAAAGCCATCAGACACAAAATGAAACAACAAAATCGTTCTTTTATAAATTGTGCACGAATTTTTTCTCATCCCAATTTAAATTATTTAAGCTTAATATTTAAATAAACATAAAAAGCTTACATCTTCGATCTCCATAGTAGAAGCAATTTTTATTTTAATTAATATTAACAGTTTTTCTCTGTTCACAGTTTCACTGCGCTTTTTTGTACCTCAATAAAATCAAATGAGCCAAATGATCTATTGTCATCTATTGCTTTTTACTGTCTTCTCACTCGTTATGAGTAAGTTCCATTGCATGTAGTGTTGCCGAACATAAACAAGTCGTACATTGATTGTCGAGAGAAGAAAGTGGATAGTGCTTGTTGTTGTCTGTTTTCGTTTGTTGTTGAGTAAATATAACTCGAAAGTGTTTTGGGATGGCAAAGAATTCAGAGCAATGCAATGATTCACAGTGTGTGTACGTTCAAATAGATGCACCTACGCAGGGTTTATTACTGATATGTATTGTGTTTTCATAATTTACTTATGCACTCAACAAAATAGTATCACTTGGAGCTTAAATAACATTATGGTATATAAAAAAAAAATTATTTTTGTCACCAATTTTCGAATTTTTGCAAATATCTTCAATTTTCTATGGATATAGCGTCAAGTTTACTTTTAATTAAAAGTTTGTTATTATGTTTCCTTTACGACAGTTGTTGACTTAATTCTAAATATTTTTTTTTAAGATTCTTAATAACCATTGCATTTAAAAAAAAAATCAAATATATTGTTCCAAATAACAAAGGTAGTATTTTTTATCAGTCAACTTTAATTGAATATAATAGATTTCTGCTAAAAAATCCAAACTTCTAATGCTAAAGAATCAGCTGTTTATAAGTTAATAACTTTGTTTTGTTGTTCTTGTTGTTGTTGTTATTGTTAACTGTAGGTTATCTTTTCATGCGTTTGGATTTGTTTTGCCAAAAATCAGCTGATTTTTAGCTTTAAAAGAGTTGGTTTGTTTACTTTAAAATTGAAAATTTAAAAAAGTGCGAGTTTTTTATTTTTTATTAAAAATGAATAATTAAACAATTTCTATTGAAGATATATCATTTATTTGCATAGAAAGTAAAACAAGTGAAAGAAATTTAAATTTAAATGAATATTAGTTAAATCTTACTCCAACCATACATAAAGTCTTATGTCATGGAGAGAGAATCATAAACCATCACTTCTTCCCATGAGGCAAAAAATAAGGAATATAAAAATTTGAGATTATCTAATATCAGCAAAAATAGCAGAAAAAACCAGAACATGGATCTCATAACTATTTTGATGATTTCGGCAGATCCGTTAATAACATCGGTAAGAAGTATGTATTGAGAAAATGCCATACTCTGGAGATTATGACGGTATATTCAGTGAAATAGAAGACTTGATTGAAAAGAAGTGAAAATGGGGAAATTTAATTGATTGACAGTGGAAATGGTGAAACAGTTGAATCTGCAAAAACGTGGCAAAAAAAAAGAAATATAAAAATTTGAGATTATCTAATATCAGCAAAAATAGCAGAAAAAAAACCAGAACATGGATCTCATAACTATTTTGATGATTTCGGTAGATCCGTTAATAACATCGGTTAGAAGTATGTATTGAGAAAATGCCATACTCTGGAGATTATGACGGTATATTCAGTGAAATAGAAGACTTGATTGAAAAGTAGTGAAAATGAGGGAAATTTAATTGATTGACAGTGGAAATGGTGAAACAGTTGAATCTGCAAAAACGTAGCTCCAAATCAATAAAACGTTTGATTTGGCTGGCGTGAAAATGAAAAAAGAGGCGGATTAAGTTTTTTCTAAAATATTAATTTTTATTAACAATGGAATTAATTGTTCTTACCAAGGAGGTGGTTGTCAAAAAAGTGAACGAGAAATCGCTTAGTTACAGGCAGGAACCTGTCACTTCTTTTGGATTTAAGATTTCAAACATAAAATTTACGGAAATAAAGAAAAAATAAAAAGTGTGGTGAGAAGCGAAAGCGCACTAATGACGAAGAAATTCTACTGTGTGCTGCACAAGTATGCAACAGAGCGCGAACATAATGAAGTTGAATGTTGTCATCAATTTGTATGTAAGAAGTTGGAAAAAGGCTAACAGAATGTTGCGTCAGAATAGATGACAATGTTGGTGGAATTTTATACAGTTCTCCGATTGATCTGGAAGATTTATTTCGAAGTTGCTCGTGAAGATGAAGAAGCGTGTGATGATCCTCCTGACAATAGTGACATTTAGATCAATTAAGGCATGAATCTCCGGAGTGTTTATGAGCTAAACAATGTGCACAGTATTTGTGTAGAAGGACTACACGCATTCGCTGTTCGGTAGTCAAAGTTAAAAATTTTTTACAAAATCGAAGCGCATGATGACGTGGACAAATTTTGCACTGGAATGACTTGGACTTGAGATTGCTTGGATACCTCGGACTTCGGTTGCTCCGGATTTTTGTAGATTTTTTCATGTCGTTGGTCATTATGTTCTGTAAGATGAGTTTGCGAAGTGTTAGGATTTAATAAGAAGAAAAAAAAAATAAGAGAAAAAAGAAATGTTAAGCTGGAAGCACAACAAGTTTTGCTATTGTTCTTTTGATTAAACCACGATCGGAAGCAATATCGACAACTCGGACATTATTATCTGGACCGAAATATACCTTTGCTACTCTACCTAAGCCCCATTCGTTTGGTGGTAGATTATCGTCTTTTACTATAACCATTGTATTTTCTTTTATGTTTTCTGAAGGGATTTCCATTTTTTACGCTTGTGGAGTTCCTGCAAATATTCGTTTTTCCAACGAGTGCAGAAATTTTGGTGAAGAGCCTTGAGTCTTTGCCACCTATTAACTATCGATATTGATTGTTTTGAGATGTTTGGATCTATTAGTGATAAGATTGTTCCACCAATTAAAAACTGACCTGGCGTTAGAGCGGAAGTATCTTCAGGGTTCTCGGACATTGGAGATATTCGTCGTGAAGTAAGACAAGCTTCAATTCTGGAGAGAAGAGTTGCAAGTTCTTCAAAAGTATATTTAGAGTGGCCAGCTGCTTTGAAAAAATGCGCTTTGAAGCTTTTCACGCCAGCATCCTAGAGTCCACCCATGTACGGAGCGCCAGGGGGTATGAAATGCCATGAAATTTGTTGTAATTCGGAATAAAGATGAATAGGACATCCACGTCTGGAGATAAGCCTGTGAAAAGCGCCTAAGAACGCATCGGTAGAAAGATTGGAAGTTGCTTCAAGATGTATGGCTTTTATAGCAAAACATACAAAGACGCACACTTCCAGTGTAGTTTTTTATATCGAATGGTCCTGCAAAGTCTAGACCAGTATGTGCAAATGGCCTAGTAAGAACTTTACGTTCCGGCGGCAAGCTACCCATTAGTTGCGTTTGCAGCCTTTGTTTGAAGACAACACAAGCTTTGCATTTGTTTATACTAGCTTTTATTAAGTTCTTTAATTTCGGTATCCAAAGTTGTAATCCAATTAGTCGGAGCATCAACTGATTACCTTTATGGAGGGAAATCTTGTGCGTAAAATTTACCAAAAGACGAGTGAATTGACAATTATATGGAAGGATAATTGGGTGACGCTCATCGTATGAAATAGAAGGTGAATTTGATAAACAACCGCAAACTCTTAGGAGACCCTTAGCTTCTATGAATGGATTGAGGTTCAGTATGACACTAGAAGATCCAATGGAATGTTAAAAAAAAAGATTTCGATACTCTGAAGGATATGCTACCTTTTGGCACAGAATCATAATGCGAGTCTTTATATTGCTTACTTCAGAATCCGTTATGAGATAACCGATGTTTGGGATGAATACGGTGAGAGAAACGATATATATAAGCGATAACTCGAATTGCTTTAAGGAGTTCAGAAAATCTTTCCAATATATTTTCGTAATATTCGAAATATGTGAAGAATGATTATAAAGGTTTCCTTTCTAAGGAAGTGTCGAAATCAGAGTTTGCGTGCGAACTTGGCCACTTGGATTGGGGAAGTTTAAGCCATTCTGGCCTGGTCCACTACAAAGTGTTTTGAATAATTTCTTGTGGTGAAAGACCGCGACTAGCCAAATCTGCAGGATTACTTTGCGTATAAACATGAAACCAATTAGACTGTCCAACACTTTGCACGATTTTAGATACACGATTGGCAACAAATGTGGACCACTGGCATGGTGACTTTCGTAACCAAGCCAAGACTATAGTGGAATCAGTCCAGAAAAATGTTTCATGAATATTAACGTCAAGACGTGGTAATAAAGCGTCAATCATATCTGCTAATAAAACTGCACCACACAGTTCAAGTCGTGGAGTGGAGATAGTTTTTACTGGCGCAACTTTTGTTTTTGCCGCAAGTAAGTGAATGGAAACTGAATTTTGATGATCTTGTAGTGTTTCGGGCCATTATACGCCACGTTACGCCACTGGCTCTAATTATTTATATTATTTAGCCTGAGCAGTTGAATGCTCAAAAGGCTTTAGAATTAAAAAAGTAGCAGATGAATGCTTGATACTGAATGCTTTATTTTTGAGGATTGCACCTCCTTAAAAAGTAAAATAACAGTATTTTGCTAATAGTCAAATTGAGTTAAATAATTTATAATTTTTCTTATAATTGTATAGTCATTTTTTTATCAACATCAATTCAACTTAAATTTTTCTATTAGCTATTAAGTCATGGTTATTGTTTTTTATTAACACTTTGTCTGAAGAAATGATTAAAAATTAGGTTAATTAAGGTCAAATCAAGAATGTGAAATAGTTTATAGTAATAAAATTTTACTGTGAATTGATAATGAAAAGATAAGCTCTTTAATTTGGGGTCGAACAGCAGGTGCATGGTGCAATGAAAGGTGAGTGAGTGAGAGGGGTGTGAAGTGTTGGTTTTTGGGGTTGTCTTCAAAATTTAAAAAACACTTAAACCATGGTTGGGTGGGAGCCTTTGGGGAATTGACATCTAAGCCCCCAGAAAGTCATTCTTTTTTTGGAATTCATTTTTGTTTCAGTTCACTTTTGTTTCGGTTCACTTTTGATTACTTTTGTTTTGATTTTATCTTGGTTCGATTTTGTTTAAACGTAGAGTCTGTTTTTGAAGTTTTTTTTTTTAAATTGTTTTTTTTACATGTACTTCCGGCGGTGAACGGAAGTTATTGTGTGCCCCTCGATCTGACATTGACGGGTTGGAAAACCTCCCCTGAAACCGTAACGCTAGTCGTGGCGGGTCATGCCAGATACGATGACTAGGGAGCATAACAATATGGGAGCATAACAATAAGATCATAAGCATAACAATAAGACTAGGGAGCATAACAATAAGATCATGCAATAACACTGATTGCGTAATGAAATCCTCCAGTTGATTAAAATAACCCTTGAAAATTTGTAGGTTTTTACCTACCATATTAATGTCAAAATTAGACATTCTTGGCAAATTTTCTTCTTCCCAAATGTTGGATAAATCTAAATTTTCAATATTATTTTCCGACAAAGTTTCTTTTTTTTCATTTATAGTTAAACTATTTATTATTATAATTATTTCTTTATAGCAATTGTAAAATTTTTCTTTTAAAATTCTACAATTTTTTTTATTTTCTATTTCTTCTATTTCAAGTTTTAATTTTTCAAAAGTTTTTAATTTGTTACTTATATATTCACTACTGTATATTCTATTTTTACTTTTCCTTACATTTAATTAAAATTTTTCCAACACTTGAATGCTTCTTTTTATTGCTTCCATGTAAATTCATTCTATAAGAGTGACATACACATTTTAGTATGTATGAAACACCCTTTGATAGTAGCACTCTACTACTATACCTGCGAACGAAGCATAAAGCAAGATGCAATTGACTGACGTTTTCAGTCAATGAATGAAATAGAAAAAAAAAATCAAAATGTCGGTCGCGTGTGTATAAACGAATGAAAGTTTTCGCGAGTTTTGAGTCGTTTATAAAATATATATATATAAAAATTTGCAAATTAAAAAATGGTTTTATTTAAAGTGTTTCAAAAAATAGTTTTAGTTTTTAATTCATGTTTTTATTTATTTCCATACTTTAATAATAATAATATAATGACTTAAAACAAATAGTGTTTAAAAAAAAATAAAAATTTTCCTGTTTTACTTTGCGTTTGCGTGGGAGCTTTGTTTTCTAGCTCACGCTCGAGCTCATCGATCTGCAGCCAAATAATGTTAGCAGTGTGGTAGGGCGGTGGATGCTCTGAATTAACGACCGCTTTTAAAGCCGCAATTTTTTTACGCAGCCTCACCTGTCTGCCTCCGCGCCGGTGTTTTGGCTTTGCCGTCGGTGGTACGTTGGTGCGTTTAACTTCTTGAGTTTTTATTTCCCGCTGCCGGTATTCTTCCACCGTCAATTTTTTTGGGCCTGTTGCTGGAGTATACGCTGGAGCGATGGTGTTTCCGCCTGGCGGCACGTACTCTTCCACGTACTTTTCGACAAGTTCTTTGTTGGGCAGGATCGCCATTCAGTGTTTCGCGCTTTATATTTTTCTTTTCGAACAGTGTAGCGAGTTTTAAACGCGGAGTTTGTGTTTTATTATTATAATTTATAAGGCCCTGCCTAAAAGTTTGCCGGCGCTTACAAACGCCACTGGCTCTAATTATTTATATTATTTAAAAAGGCTTTTAAAAGGCTTTAGAATTGAAAAAGTAGCAGATGAATGCTTGATACTGAATGTTTTATTTTCGAGGATTGTACCTCCTTAAAAAGTAAATTAACAGTATTTTTCTTATAGTCAAATTGAGTTGAAATGATAAATATATAATAACTTAAAATAAATAAATATAGAAATAAATTTTATATAAACAAAACTGTTATACTACTTTGAGTATAAACAAAACATAGTGATGTGCTTAAAATTAGTGTGATAGGTGGTTATAGGGTATTCTACAATCTACTCTCACATAAAGAGTCGCAGCATAAGCCTTCTCAGAGGCATCACAAAATGCGTGGAATTGTATATTATATTCAGGAGAATAACTAACACAAAATGCGTGGAATTGTATATTATATTCAGGAGAATAACTAACACAAAATGCGTGGAATTGTATATTATATTCAGGAGAATAACTTTTCCATCGCGGAATACGCATTTCGTTAATATGCGGATAATTGGATATAAATGTTTGCCATTTCTTAAGGCAGTTGGATGGTAAATTGTCATCCCAATCTATTTTCTCTAGCCATATGTCTTGCATTAATATTTTGGCCAGTACGATACAAGGTGCAAGCCAGCCAGAAGGATGTAAAAGCTTTGCAATTTGAGTAGCACTTCACGTTTTGTGAATGTGCTTTTAACGGGCAGCAATTGAACTGAAAATAACAAAGAGTCTTAGCTTGCATTCCATCGGATGCCGAGTGTTTTTGCGTTGCTGCAGTCTTCAAAACGGGAATTTCTTCAAGAACTAACTTTGAATTGGATGTTCACTTTCTCAGAGAAAATCCAGCGGGAGCCAGAGCAGAAATGAGTTCATTACGCGAACTCAAAGCGGAATGGATGTCATGAGCTCCAGCGAGTATGTTTTCAACATCGTTAGCTAGTTGATGAAGTGTACGGATGGCTAAAAATGGGGCACAGTTAACTCCGAATGTTACGGTTTTAAGTTCAAAGTCACAAACTAATTTTGTGGGAGATTCTCGAAAAAGAATGCGTTGAAAAGGACAATGGCTAGGGACAACTGGATTTGGCGATACATTTTCTGTAGATCGCTGTTAAAAACGTATTGATAAAAACGCTTTTTAAGTAATAATAGATTTAGGTCGGCTTGAAGTACAGGACCGGTGTATAAAACATCGAATACAACGCGTACTTTTGTGGTAGAGCTGTCAGGTTTGATGACAGCATGATGAGGCAAATAGTAGTGAGGTTGAACATACTCATCTTTCTGTTTCAGAACTGCATGCATGTGTCCAACGTCAAGATATTCGCCAACGACGTTATCATATTGCATTTTAAAGACAGGATTTTTTAACAATCGAGCTTCACTTCGTAAAAATTGCCCGTGAGCAATTGATCTCGAATGACCTAACTTTAGGGTTTCTGGGTACCCTTCTGAACAACATAGCGACCATCGCTGTTTCTTTTCGTTGTTCGCACATACAGTTCTTTACAAAAATGGTCAGCTTGGTTGAGTAAGTTTTTTTGTGGGAGATCTTCCACCGCCCAAAATAGAGAAATTGCCTTTTCTAGTGACACTTCATTGAAGTATGAAACACACGTTGAGAATGAAGGAATAGATTTGTTGGATACAGGCCCAGTCAATATCCAACCAAATATGGTTTCTTGACTTAATAAGGAACCACAAATGTTATGTTTTATCCCATCTAATAGGATAAATGGAAGAAGATCACCGCCAATCAGCAGATCAACCTGAGAACTTTTAAAAAACTGTGGGTCTGCGAGCTGTAATTCAGAAAGATTATTAAACGCTGAAGGATCTATGGTAGAAGTTGGAAGACTTCCTGTGAGTTGTGGCAGGACTAAAGCGCTGGCTTCAATTTGAATTGTAGTATTAATTGGTGAGCTTAAGATAAAAGAGCGTATTTTATCAACTCTAGCAGAAGTAGTATTATTAAGACCCGAAATTTTAGCCTGTATTGAAGAAGATGGAAGTTTTAGTAATCTAAATAAACGTTCGGAAATGAAAATTCCTTCTGAACCAGTATCGATGAGGGCTCGAGCAGAAAAAGTTGTACCTAAGTGGCATATATATTAGTAGAAAAACATGTTTGAATATTATCAACAAGCAAAGAGAAATGAGCGGACTTTATTAACTGAACATGTTGGTGCCTGCTGCATGTTTATACTGGGAATGATACTGGTATCATTTTAATCTCTATTAGAAGTTTCAAAAGGTGGAACATTGTTATTTGGACTTAAATTGTCACGGTGTAAAAGCGTATTATGTCGTTTGTTACAGATATAACAGATATAGGAACTTTTGCAATCTCAGACAGAGGACACGAGCAAAGCAATTGATGCAAAGTTTTTGGCTTTTTATTTAATTAATTCTTTCTTCAATATTTAGTTCCTGAAAACAAGCACATTGTCGAAATGGATGTTGCTCTTCTGGACAAAGCTTACAAAAAGAACCGGAAATCTTCAAATGATATGTGCTCACTCGACGTGGTGGATTTGAATTAGATGAATTTAAAGGAGATTTTTTAGGCGAATACTTTGGAAGATTCGAATTTTGAATATCTGAAATGGTTTCGAGTGTTTGATAACGATTGGTCAAGAAATTATCAAAGGCTTCCCATTTTGGTGGTGACCGTGGCATGCAGGTTAAGTGTGTGGCTTAGCATGCTCGGAGCCCTAGTTCGATCCCCAGTCACGGCGAAAAGTTTTTTCAATAAAAAAATTTTTCTGATCGTTCACCACCTCACTGCAGACAATGGCAAACCTCAGAGAGTAAATAATGCCATGTAAAGTTTCTTGAGAACAAGAACTTTAGCCGTTCGGAGTCGGCATAAAACATGTAGGTCGAGTTCTCGGTCAATTGTATGCAATTATTTAATAACACACACAACAAAATTGATCATAAGAAGCTCGGTCGGAGTCCGTTAAAGGACTGAAATGGCCAATTTGTTTTTTTTTGTTTTTTTTTTTGTTCCCATTTTGGAATGTCTGTCTTATTTTGAATGGATTGTTCCCAAAGAGCCAAAGCCGTTTCAGTCAAAAGTGTGGAACACAAATAAATAAATATACAATCCTAATCATGAAACTTTATATTGTAAAGTTGAAGAGTTGTTATGCAACTGTTGATGTGTCTTTGTAGATTTTGCAACGCTTGACCAGATTCAGTGGGTATGAATGGAAGATTTAACAAAATTTTCAGTTGGCTATTTACAAGGATACGTTTATTGTCAAAACGTTCACGTTAATTACGCCATGCTTATGAAAAACCTTTATTTGTTAAAGGAGAGTTTTTGACAATATCTCGTGCTTCTCTTCGAGTTTTATTGTTCAAATGAAAAAGCTCTTTAACTGGACTAAGCCGAGTATTATTCACATAAATGGCTATGAACAGGTCACGGAAGGACGGCCACATTAGATAATCCCTAATGAATACATCAGTGTCACATGGGGGTCAGTGGAAGTTGGAACTGGATGAAATATAAGGCGGCCTTAGAGAGGAAGGCGGCGTAGCTGATATTTGATGAATACTTTCAGTGAGCCTTGAGATAAATAAATAAAAAATAAAAATAAATAAAATAAATAAAACTAAAATAAATAAAATAAATAAAATACATAAAATAAATAAAATAAATAAAATAAATAAAATAAAAAAAAATAAAATAAATAAAATAAAAAGAATAAATAAAAAACATAAAATAAATAAAATAAATAAAATAAATAAAATAAATAAAATAAATAAAATAAATAAAATAAATAAAATAAATAAAATAAATAAAATAAATAAAATAAATAAAATAAATAAAATAAATAAAATAAATAAAATAAATAAAATAAATAAAATAAATAAAATAAATAAAATAAATAAAATAAATAAAATAAATAAAATAAATAAAATAAATAAAATAAATAAAATAAATAAAATAAATAAAATAAATAAAATAAATAAAATAAATAAAATAAATAAAATAAATAAAATAAATAAAATAAATAAAATAAATAAAATAAATAAAATAAATAAAATAAATAAAATAAATAAAATAAATAAAATAAATAAAATAAATAAAATAAATAAAATAAATAAAATAAATAAAATAAATAAAATAAATAAAATAAATAAAATAAATAAAATAAATAAAATAAATAAAATAAATAAAATAAATAAAATAAATAAAATAAATAAAATAAATAAAATAAATAAAATAAATAAAATAAATAAAATAAATAAAATAAATAAAATAAATAAAATAAATAAAATAAATAAAATAAATAAAATAAATAAAATAAATAAAATAAATAAAATAAATAAAATAAATAAAATAAATAAAATAAATAAAATAAATAAAATAAATAAAATAAATAAAATAAATAAAATAAATAAAATAAATAAAATAAATAAAATAAATAAAATAAATAAAATAAATAAAATAAATAAAATAAATAAAATAAATAAAATAAATAAAATAAATAAAATAAATAAAATAAATAAAATAAATAAAATAAATAAAATAAATAAAATAAATAAAATAAATAAAATAAATAAAATAAATAAAATAAATAAAATAAATAAAATAAATAAAATAAATAAAATAAATAAAATAAATAAAATAAATAAAATAAATAAAATAAATAAAATAAATAAAATAAATAAAATAAATAAAATAAATAAAATAAATAAAATAAATAAAATAAATAAAATAAATAAAATAAATAAAATAAATAAAATAAATAAAATAAATAAAATAAATAAAATAAATAAAATAAATAAAATAAATAAAATAAATAAAATAAATAAAATAAATAAAATAAATAAAATAAATAAAATAAATAAAATAAATAAAATAAATAAAATAAATAAAATAAATAAAATAAATAAAATAAATAAAATAAATAAAATAAATAAAATAAATAAAATAAATAAAATAAATAAAATAAATAAAATAAATAAAATAAATAAAATAAATAAAATAAATAAAATAAATAAAATAAATAAAATAAATAAAATAAATAAAATAAATAAAATAAATAAAATAAATAAAATAAATAAAATAAATAAAATAAATAAAATAAATAAAATAAATAAAATAAATAAAATAAATAAAATAAATAAAATAAATAAAATAAATAAAATAAATAAAATAAATAAAATAAATAAAATAAATAAAATAAATAAAATAAATAAAATAAATAAAATAAATAAAATAAATAAAATAAATAAAATAAATAAAATAAATAAAATAAATAAAATAAATAAAATAAATAAAATAAATAAAATAAATAAAATAAATAAAATAAATAAAATAAATAAAATAAATAAAATAAATAAAATAAATAAAATAAATAAAATAAATAAAATAAATAAAATAAATAAAATAAATAAAATAAATAAAATAAATAAAATAAATAAAATAAATAAAATAAATAAAATAAATAAAATAAATAAAATAAATAAAATAAATAAAATAAATAAAATAAATAAAATAAATAAAATAAATAAAATAAATAAAATAAATAAAATAAATAAAATAAATAAAATAAATAAAATAAATAAAATAAATAAAATAAATAAAATAAATAAAATAAATAAAATAAATAAAATAAATAAAATAAATAAAATAAATAAAATAAATAAAATAAATAAAATAAATAAAATAAATAAAATAAATAAAATAAATAAAATAAATAAAATAAATAAAATAAATAAAATAAATAAAATAAATAAAATAAATAAAATAAATAAAATAAATAAAATAAATAAAATAAATAAAATAAATAAAATAAATAAAATAAATAAAATAAATAAAATAAATAAAATAAATAAAATAAATAAAATAAATAAAATAAATAAAATAAATAAAATAAATAAAATAAATAAAATAAATAAAATAAATAAAATAAATAAAATAAATAAAATAAATAAAATAAATAAAATAAATAAAATAAATAAAATAAATAAAATAAATAAAATAAATAAAATAAATAAAATAAATAAAATAAATAAAATAAATAAAATAAATAAAATAAATAAAATAAATAAAATAAATAAAATAAATAAAATAAATAAAATAAATAAAATAAATAAAATAAATAAAATAAATAAAATAAATAAAATAAATAAAATAAATAAAATAAATAAAATAAATAAAATAAATAAAATAAATAAAATAAATAAAATAAATAAAATAAATAAAATAAATAAAATAAATAAAATAAATAAAATAAATAAAATAAATAAAATAAATAAAATAAATAAAATAAATAAAATAAATAAAATAAATAAAATAAATAAAATAAATAAAATAAATAAAATAAATAAAATAAATAAAATAAATAAAATAAATAAAATAAATAAAATAAATAAAATAAATAAAATAAATAAAATAAATAAAATAAATAAAATAAATAAAATAAATAAAATAAATAAAATAAATAAAATAAATAAAATAAATAAAATAAATAAAATAAATAAAATAAATAAAATAAATAAAATAAATAAAATAAATAAAATAAATAAAATAAATAAAATAAATAAAATAAATAAAATAAATAAAATAAATAAAATAAATAAAATAAATAAAATAAATAAAATAAATAAAATAAATAAAATAAATAAAATAAATAAAATAAATAAAATAAATAAAATAAATAAAATAAATAAAATAAATAAAATAAATAAAATAAATAAAATAAATAAAATAAATAAAATAAATAAAATAAATAAAATAAATAAAATAAATAAAATAAATAAAATAAATAAAATAAATAAAATAAATAAAATAAATAAAATAAATAAAATAAATAAAATAAATAAAATAAATAAAATAAATAAAATAAATAAAATAAATAAAATAAATAAAATAAATAAAATAAATAAAATAAATAAAATAAATAAAATAAATAAAATAAATAAAATAAATAAAATAAATAAAATAAATAAAATAAATAAAATAAATAAAATAAATAAAATAAATAAAATAAATAAAATAAATAAAATAAATAAAATAAATAAAATAAATAAAATAAATAAAATAAATAAAATAAATAAAATAAATAAAATAAATAAAATAAATAAAATAAATAAAATAAATAAAATAAATAAAATAAATAAAATAAATAAAATAAATAAAATAAATAAAATAAATAAAATAAATAAAATAAATAAAATAAATAAAATAAATAAAATAAATAAAATAAATAAAATAAATAAAATAAATAAAATAAATAAAATAAATAAAATAAATAAAATAAATAAAATAAATAAAATAAATAAAATAAATAAAATAAATAAAATAAATAAAATAAATAAAATAAATAAAATAAATAAAATAAATAAAATAAATAAAATAAATAAAATAAATAAAATAAATAAAATAAATAAAATAAATAAAATAAATAAAATAAATAAAATAAATAAAATAAATAAAATAAATAAAATAAATAAAATAAATAAAATAAATAAAATAAATAAAATAAATAAAATAAATAAAATAAATAAAATAAATAAAATAAATAAAATAAATAAAATAAATAAAATAAATAAAATAAATAAAATAAATAAAATAAATAAAATAAATAAAATAAATAAAATAAATAAAATAAATAAAATAAATAAAATAAATAAAATAAATAAAATAAATAAAATAAATAAAATAAATAAAATAAATAAAATAAATAAAATAAATAAAATAAATAAAATAAATAAAATAAATAAAATAAATAAAATAAATAAAATAAATAAAATAAATAAAATAAATAAAATAAATAAAATAAATAAAATAAATAAAATAAATAAAATAAATAAAATAAATAAAATAAATAAAATAAATAAAATAAATAAAATAAATAAAATAAATAAAATAAATAAAATAAATAAAATAAATAAAATAAATAAAATAAATAAAATAAATAAAATAAATAAAATAAATAAAATAAATAAAATAAATAAAATAAATAAAATAAATAAAATAAATAAAATAAATAAAATAAATAAAATAAATAAAATAAATAAAATAAATAAAATAAATAAAATAAATAAAATAAATAAAATAAATAAAATAAATAAAATAAATAAAATAAATAAAATAAATAAAATAAATAAAATAAATAAAATAAATAAAATAAATAAAATAAATAAAATAAATAAAATAAATAAAATAAATAAAATAAATAAAATAAATAAAATAAATAAAATAAATAAAATAAATAAAATAAATAAAATAAATAAAATAAATAAAATAAATAAAATAAATAAAATAAATAAAATAAATAAAATAAATAAAATAAATAAAATAAATAAAATAAATAAAATAAATAAAATAAATAAAATAAATAAAATAAATAAAATAAATAAAATAAATAAAATAAATAAAATAAATAAAATAAATAAAATAAATAAAATAAATAAAATAAATAAAATAAATAAAATAAATAAAATAAATAAAATAAATAAAATAAATAAAATAAATAAAATAAATAAAATAAATAAAATAAATAAAATAAATAAAATAAATAAAATAAATAAAATAAATAAAATAAATAAAATAAATAAAATAAATAAAATAAATAAAATAAATAAAATAAATAAAATAAATAAAATAAATAAAATAAATAAAATAAATAAAATAAATAAAATAAATAAAATAAATAAAATAAATAAAATAAATAAAATAAATAAAATAAATAAAATAAATAAAATAAATAAAATAAATAAAATAAATAAAATAAATAAAATAAATAAAATAAATAAAATAAATAAAATAAATAAAATAAATAAAATAAATAAAATAAATAAAATAAATAAAATAAATAAAATAAATAAAATAAATAAAATAAATAAAATAAATAAAATAAATAAAATAAATAAAATAAATAAAATAAATAAAATAAATAAAATAAATAAAATAAATAAAATAAATAAAATAAATAAAATAAATAAAATAAATAAAATAAATAAAATAAATAAAATAAATAAAATAAATAAAATAAATAAAATAAATAAAATAAATAAAATAAATAAAATAAATAAAATAAATAAAATAAATAAAATAAATAAAATAAATAAAATAAATAAAATAAATAAAATAAATAAAATAAATAAAATAAATAAAATAAATAAAATAAATAAAATAAATAAAATAAATAAAATAAATAAAATAAATAAAATAAATAAAATAAATAAAATAAATAAAATAAATAAAATAAATAAAATAAATAAAATAAATAAAATAAATAAAATAAATAAAATAAATAAAATAAATAAAATAAATAAAATAAATAAAATAAATAAAATAAATAAAATAAATAAAATAAATAAAATAAATAAAATAAATAAAATAAATAAAATAAATAAAATAAATAAAATAAATAAAATAAATAAAATAAATAAAATAAATAAAATAAATAAAATAAATAAAATAAATAAAATAAATAAAATAAATAAAATAAATAAAATAAATAAAATAAATAAAATAAATAAAATAAATAAAATAAATAAAATAAATAAAATAAATAAAATAAATAAAATAAATAAAATAAATAAAATAAATAAAATAAATAAAATAAATAAAATAAATAAAATAAATAAAATAAATAAAATAAATAAAATAAATAAAATAAATAAAATAAATAAAATAAATAAAATAAATAAAATAAATAAAATAAATAAAATAAATAAAATAAATAAAATAAATAAAATAAATAAAATAAATAAAATAAATAAAATAAATAAAATAAATAAAATAAATAAAATAAATAAAATAAATAAAATAAATAAAATAAATAAAATAAATAAAATAAATAAAATAAATAAAATAAATAAAATAAATAAAATAAATAAAATAAATAAAATAAATAAAATAAATAAAATAAATAAAATAAATAAAATAAATAAAATAAATAAAATAAATAAAATAAATAAAATAAATAAAATAAATAAAATAAATAAAATAAATAAAATAAATAAAATAAATAAAATAAATAAAATAAATAAAATAAATAAAATAAATAAAATAAATAAAATAAATAAAATAAATAAAATAAATAAAATAAATAAAATAAATAAAATAAATAAAATAAATAAAATAAATAAAATAAATAAAATAAATAAAATAAATAAAATAAATAAAATAAATAAAATAAATAAAATAAATAAAATAAATAAAATAAATAAAATAAATAAAATAAATAAAATAAATAAAATAAATAAAATAAATAAAATAAATAAAATAAATAAAATAAATAAAATAAATAAAATAAATAAAATAAATAAAATAAATAAAATAAATAAAATAAATAAAATAAATAAAATAAATAAAATAAATAAAATACGATTAAATACAAGTTTTTTTTTTTTCACAAAAGGAGTGAATGCTTTGAGCCACTCCTTTTGTGGCTCAGAATTTACTGAAAACATGATTTCAAACTTTGCATCAAGCGCAGATTTAAACACGTATTCTCCACAAGATAATTGCGAAGAGAATTTCCAAGAAGTTTCCAGATCTCACAAACGCTTAAAACGTTCTGCAGGCGGCCATGAAAAAAGTCTCGACGTGGCTTCATTCGGAAGCAAGGACTCAGCAGTTCTTACCAATGGACCAGGTTATCAAAACAACTCTACAAACAGATTTTCAATTTTAACGGATCTTAACATTGAAACTAATCCCATTAATATGAATCCCAGTGCAGCTACTCAAGGTAAGAGCGAAACAAATAGAATTAAAACTAAAGATTCATTTTGTCCTCCAATAATTTTATACAAGACCTGGTCGACCAATTGAAGGCAAAGTCTCCAAAAATTTCTTTTTAAATAATAAACAAATCAAATTACAAAAGCAAAATATATTTTAAAGATTTGTCAGCTCACATTGAAATGATGACACTGTTGCGGGAAAAAAGCATAGAATCCTACTATTTCACTCCCTCGTCACTTAGACAAGTGAGTTTAGTTTTGCGTGGCATTTATTTTAAAACTTCCACTGATGATATAAAAGCAGCTCTAGATCTCGAAATACCAGGTGTAGTAGACAAAGTCACTAAGTTTGCCACATCATATTCGCGTAAAAACAACTACGATACTGGGCTTTATCTAGTCTCGCTTCTTCCTGGTAAAAAATTAGGAGATGTCATGAGAGCTCGATACATTTTAAATCAGGTAGTTAACTGGGAGGCTCCAAAAAACAAAAATAAAGAAATACAATGCAAGCGCTGTCAATATTGGGGCCACAGTGCAAGAAATTGCAATAAACCATACACGTGTTAAATGCGACAAAGCTCACGAGCCTGGATGCTGTCTTCTGAAAAAACATGAAAATTCCACCCCATTCAGTGCAAACTGTCAGCAGAGTGGCCATCCGGCAAATTTTAGAGGCTGTCCAGCTTACAAAGTATATCTCCAAAAAAAAAAAAATTTATTAAACTTGGCAAAAGAAAAGAAACATGATGCTATTAAAGCAGTTAACACGGTTTTAATTAACTCTAATTTAGTTTCCACAAATAAATCGTATGCCAGTAACTTTCATGATAAAGTAAATAAGCCTTATTTTATAGATGAATTTCTTAAAATTGCTAGTTACTTTAATGTTCCTGAACCCATTACTCTAGAATCAAAAATAAAATCCTTCATTAAAAACTTCAGGTCTCTTCCTAAAGAACAAGCTAAATCAGATTACTTTAAACTTTTAGAAGAAGTTCGCAATAAATATGGTCGGTAATTTCATAAATTTTTTAACGTTTAACATAAGATCGTTTCTAGAAACGAGTCGAAGGATTGAACTTCTAAAAATTCTTTACAATAACGATATTGATTTTGCATTCATTCAAGAGTTACATTTGCAAAAAATAAAAAAGTCTTTCTAGAAGATTATAATTTTGTTTCTGACAATTCAGCTCTTGGTACTGGCATTGCAATCAAAAATATATACAAATACTCAACAGTCTTTCTTCCAGGCTTAGAATTTCCACATTTATTCGTTCAAATAAACTTATCATTTAATGGAAGCATAAAAAAATTTTTACTGGGTTCATTATATTTTCCTTGTAATTTCTCACTCCAAAACTATTTGAAGGCCTTGTTAAGATAAAGGATTTCGCTAAAAATTATGATGGTTGCATTCTAGGTGGAGATTTGAACTCTAAAAACAGATCTTGGGGCGATGGAATTGATAATTGCAATGGGAAATCTTTATGCGACTGGCTTCAAACTTTCTCGCATGAATTTGTTCGGATCTCGGATTCCAAACCTACATATCCAAACGGCTCTTCGTTCCTAGATCACTTTCTTATAAATTCAAATCTAATTGATTTAATTAATCCAAATTATAAGATAAATACTTTTTCTGACCATTTTCCATTAAAATTTAAATTGATTCTTAATAATTTTGAATTCCTTTCAAATCTTCCTCGGTTTTTTACTTCTTTTAGAAACACAATTTGGACGAACTTCCAATCAGACCTTGATTCAGCTTTAACTCCGTTATTACCTCCTTCCGATCGTAACTTAAGTAATGCTGAAATAGACTTGAACATAGAAAAGTTCTCACAAACAGTGAACACAGTTACATTTACACATGTGGAAGTTACAGAAATAAAAAACAAAAAATTTCTTATTCCATTAAGAAACTATTCAAAATTAAATACATTTGGCAAAAAATCTAAAAAAAATTTACCATCGTAATTTCAATAAAATCACCCCAGAATATACTCAGTTATCTGTTCAAATTCAGCTACTTAAAACAATTATCAAAGAACAAGTCGAAGTTTCTCAATCGAGAGAATTTGAAAATAACTTAAAAAAAATTAAGCCTAGTCCTTTAGCATACAAACAAATTTATTAATTGGTTAATTGGTAATAAAAAAAGTAAATTTTTCTATAAAGTTTTAGTAAACAACGAATTTTTTACTGAAGACTACGATAAAGTAGAAGCCTTTAAAGATCACTTTTGTGAAGTATACAAAGAAACCATTCCCTTAAATAACGATGTTTCCAATATTAAATCAACAATTGAATCAAACTTTTTGTCCTATCCTCATTGTTTGTGCCCCTTCTCGACACAATTTTCTTCTATGCAAAACTCAAATATAACACATTTCATTAACCCTATCGAACTTCAGGAAACTTCGTTATAACTAAATTCGAAGAAATCTTTTGGTCAAGACAAAATTTCCAACTATATTAAAAAAAATTTTCTTTACTTGCTTATCAATTTCTATCCATAATTTTAAACAATTGCATTAATATCGGATACTTTCCAACTTCGTGGAAAATTGCTAAAATTCTTCCCTTACAAAAAAAGAAAGGAAATTATAGCTTGAATAGCTTTAGACCAATTTCTCTTCTATCCAATCTAGGAAAACTTTTTGAACATGTCATATATATAAAACTAAATTTAAATATAAATATATATACAACTATATTCCTAACAATCAATTTGGATTTAAACGCGGGCATTCGACAAGTCATGCTCTACTTAAGTTTCATAACGACTTTATTTGTAATTTAAGACAGAAGAAATGTACAGTCGCAGTTTCACTCGACATTGAGAAAGCATTCGATAACGCGTTTCATGATGGAATTATTTACAAATTAATAAGTATCGGATTTGATCCTTTCATCATTAAATTGCTACGTAGTTTTCTAAGTGATAGGAAGTTTTTCATAGAAATTAGTAATATTCGCTCAGCTATGAGTCCCGTTAATAGTGGAGTTCCCCAAGGTGCGATATTGGCTCCCCATTTATACAACATATTTATTCACGATTTTCCTCATTATGCCAATAGCTCTAAAAGCATATTATATGCAGATGATTCACTTGTTTATGCTCATGCCGAGTCGCCGTTTGAAGCTTTGAGTATGGTTTCTTATCATCTCCATCTGATAAATTGTTTTTATAAAAAATGGGGAATAAAAATAAATATAGCAAAATCCGAAGCTATTTGCCTCAGAAACGCATCAGGGAAATGTGCATATTATGTTGTACCTGAAAGTAAATTGTTGAGACTTTTTTTAGATGGGGTTGAAATACCATTTAAAAACAGTATCAAATATCTCGGTGTTACTTTTAACAAATTAGTCAAATTTAATGAGCATGCTCGTTTAATTATCAAAAAAGTTCATAACATAAAAATGCACTTTTCAAAATTACTTCGTAATAATATTTTAAGTAAAAAAACAAAACTTTTAATTAATAAAGTGAGTATGCGTTCGGTTATTGTCTATCCTTTTTTTATTTGGTTTTCGATATCCCCAACTGTAGCAAAAGAGTTAGAAATTTTGGAGAGGAAAATCTTACGACTTTGCGTTGATCGTTATTATGAATATCATTCAAAAAAATATTCTAACCTTTTCATTTATAGTCAAGCGTTAATCAAACCACTTTGTATATACTCACTTTCTCTACTTGAAAGATTTGTTTTAAATTTGCAATACCATGAAAACAATTTAATTGCTGACATTTATAATAGTCAAATTGCCTCCAACTGGTCTTCCAGTGTCTATCTATCACCTATTGGAATTTTTAACGAAGATATTTCTCTAGATTCTGACTTAACGATTTCGCTCTTACCTGAATTTTACAAATGTATAGTCTCAGGTTCTCATAGAGGCTAACAAAAATGTTCACTATTTTTTATAGTAAAATGGCAATATAAGACTTTAATTTATGTTTTTTAGTTACTCCTTTAGTTTTAAGATTATAATTAAGTTAGTTTAAGTTTAATAAGATAATACATCTACCGCTATGATCAATGTGACGAGAGCAAGCACAATAATTTACTCTTTCAAATCATTATACATATGTATTATCCTTCCTCATGTAAAACTAAGCAAGTTGCATCCGTTCTTTTAACTATTTAGAATAATACTTTATAGTTCTATGACCACTTTTGTAATACATACGTAAGCTTTGTAAAAATCCAAAAAAGACTCAATAAATTATATTATTCTTTTTCCACCCACACTATCTGGCTAGTGATTATTTTATTCCATATTGAAAAGTGTCTTGGGTATAAAGTCTCTTAATGAAAAGTTGCAACCGACGGCATTCGTCAATATGTTTAGTTTTTATATATAGATTAATTTGTATGGTCTCATTTTGGATTTAAAGAACCGTAAGATTCAATATGAAAATATTGATATTTTAAATGGTATTTTTTATTCAAGGATGGGAGCATGGAGATTAAATTTATAATTTTTTTAATATATATTTTTCAATGTATTTTATATATGTATATGACCAAGGATGAACACGAGTCATTTTTGTCACATTGTTGGTTATGTATTTCGTATTCCATATTGAGGAAATTTGTTGGTAAGTTATAACTGACAACAATCGTCGATATGTCTAGGTATATTATTTTTTTAAGGTAGTTTATTTTATTTGTACAAGCTTTTTTATATTATTTTTTAAACCTTTTTAGAGAACTGTAGTTTGAAATCAAAGATGAGAACACGTTAATGGTTTCATCTTTGGTTAGTCAATATTTGGTGAAATAAGTTATTTCTTCACCAAAAATATTGATAAGGTACAAAAACGAACAGTGACAGGACGTAAGAGGCTCATTTTCATTTTTTACCCGTCTCTAGCTCCCTAGGCAATGTGGTTTTGACACTTTGTAAAATTTACAAAGATTTTTTGTTTCTTTTTTGAGATACAGAGTGTCAGAAGCACTTTGCCAAACCAATATCAAATAACGACAACTGCCACATTTTTATCGAAGCTGTGGATGAATATAAATACTTAGGCGTTGTAGTTGACTTTCATTTCAAATGGCATGCACATATAAAACAACTGCGAGCCAAACTGCGCAAAACATCTTTATGCTACATCATCTTTATGCTGTTTCGAGAACTCTGCCGTTGATTTCATTTGTGTTTCCGAGACATGGTTTCGGGCAGGCATAAGTGACCATTGCTTGCATATAAATAAATTTAAGTTATGGCGAAATGATCGGACGAACAAAAAAGGCGGAGGTGTTGCAATATATTGTAAAAAGAATTTAAATGTTAAAGTGTTGGGAATGTCGAGTGGACTTGAGGTAGAATTTCTTAATATTGAGATTTATAGTAATTCTGTTAAAGTTTTCTTGTCGTGTGTTTATAACCCGTATCGTAGCTGTTGTATGGATGAATTGTTTAGATCTTTGTCTAATTGTGCAATTGATTATGACCATTTTGTTATGTGTGGTGATTTTAATATTAATATGTAAGTCAAAGATAACCTTGTTAGCCAATTTGTTGATAAGCTGACGGAAGTTGGACTACAATCATTAAATAATTGTATGCCCACGCGCTTTGCAAATAATGCCTCTCCGAGTCTTTTAGATATTTTCGTTATTTCAGATGTATCCTCTGTTTTGTTGTTTGACCAAACATCATTAATTTCTGACCATGATATTCTTTTTTGTGCCTTGAATGTTAATTTTTCACCTGTTGTCAATCATAAAACTTTCACTTTCAGAGACTAAAAATCTATTGATTATAGGTGTCTGTTTTATGACTTGTCCACTATTAATTGGTCTGATTGGTGGATGCTGGGTTCAGTTGATGAGAAGATTAACTTCTTTATAAATAAAATACATGCGCTGTTTGAGGAGCATGTTCCGTTAATTACTCGCCGAGTTTTCAACAGAAGTTGTCCTTGGTTCACAAGAAATGTTATGTTAGCCATTAAATCACGTAATAGATACTACAATCGTTGGAAAAGAAATCCCAATGCATCTAATTGGGAACATGACAAAAAAGCAAGAAATGATGCTAACTCAACTGTTAGAGTTTCTAAACGCCACTTTTTTATGAGCACGCTAAGAGCAACACTACCCCCTAAAAAAGTATCGAACAATTTAAGGCAGGCTGGGGTCTGTAATGCTAAACCTGATGACTGTTGCATCGATCCAGATATCTTAAATGATTATATTATTGATAGCTCAGAGTCTCCTTTAAATTTGTCTCCCACTTTTTCAAATACTTTATCTCCTGTAACAGTGTCTAATTTTGAGTTTGTTGCTGTTGGTGAGAGTGCAGTCTCTCGATACGTTAATAAAATAAAATCAAATGCCGTGGGTGAAGATGGAATGTCTATAAAGTTTATTTAAATTATTTTACCTCACATTATTTCACCATTAACGCACATTTTGAATGATTGCTTCACAAGCTCCTGCTTCCCTAATATGTGGAAAGCAGCGACAATTATCCCTATTGCTAAAAAAACCAATGCACGTGATCCGTATGACTTCCGTCCCATAAGTCTGCCATCAGCTTTGTCTAAAGTTCTTGAATCTCTCATGGCAGCGCAAATTTCGGAGTACATTGAAAAATATGTCCTCATGTCCCCTCTTCAATCCGGTTTGCGTCCTGGCCACAGTTGCGCTACAGCTATATTCAAGATTTTGGATAACGTCAGAGTGACATATGATTTAGGGCACATAAATCTACTCTGCCTTCTAGATTTTTCTAAGGCATTTGGCTCTGTCGACCATAGCATTTTATGTCAGAAACTTGCAGATAACTTTAATTTTTCAAACTCTGCTGTCCGTCTATTACACAGAAACCTTGGGGAAGGTCTCAAAGGGTAAGGGTGGGTTGCACTCTGTCCGCTTTCTGTTACATTAACTGTGGTGTCCCACAAGTCTCTGTACTTGGTCCGCTCCTTTTTACAATGTTTATTAATGATATATTTAGCAAATGCCAATATGTAACCATGCATGCATATGCTGATGATCTTCAACTGCACTTGTCCAGACCTATTAACCGTGTTGATGATTTATGTAGTAAGATGAATGAGGACTTAATGATAATAACAGATTGGGCTGAATCTAATAATCTTCGGCTCAACCCCATCAAATTGTATGTCTTGGCTATCTATAAATCTAGTTACTATTTTTCTAATATACACTCACTCTATCTAAATGATGTCGAGCTAAATTTTGTTAATAAAGTTAAAAATCTTGGGTATCATATTAACTCCTCTCTTTCCTGCGAAAATCATATTAATTCAGTTGTTTGTAAAGTCTACCATGTCCTACGGAATTTAAGATGTACTGCGTCATTTATACCTATTGAAAAGGTACAACTAGAAAAAAGTAAGTTTAGCAACTCATAATGCCAATCATATCTTACGCAGATGTTGTGTATGGTAAACTTGATTCCAGATCGAAAATTAAGTTGCAATGTGCTTTTAATAATGCTATTAGGTACACTCTAAGAAAAAATGGCGAGATTTCACTACAATTATTGCTGGCAACACTTTAACAGCAATAATTGTAGTAAAATCCCACAGCACGAAAATTCAAATATTTCACGCTATAAATGCGTGAATGCTCTCTTCCCCAACAATGGCTCTCTCATACAATAATTTCTCTCGCGTTCTTTTGTACACAAAAAAACGCTAGAAATGCGTTTTATCGCTCACGATTATCTCTCTTTTGCTCTTTTTGAAGGTATATTCAGCTAAAGTAGCGTTTTCTTTCGCTTTTTTTGTGTGAATTGTTGATATTTATTGTAAAAAAATATACGAAACAAAAGAGTTTTATCGCTGATTTAGGCGTGATATTTTCATCTTTATTTAGATGATGTGCGATTAGAAATTGTTATTTAACGCAATTTCCGTGAAACTCAGCTCAAAAAAACCAAAAATCATATATTTGAAAACCGTTGAAAATTATTTTAAAAAGAAAACACATTAAATTTGATAGTAAATTATATACAAATTTTATTTTTATAATTAAATAAAGGTAAGTTTTAAAAATGAATTAAAAGAAATTAATGTAATGATATATTAAAAGGAACATGAAACAATAAATAAGCTTAAACATGAGAAGAAAAAATAAAATTTAAAAATTCATTAGCTTAAAATAATGTTAACAACAAACATAGTTTTTATTGTTCATTTATTTAGGTCCCCGTGGCCGATCAATTCTCACATCTGGCAAAATCGCATTCCGATCGGTCGTCAGCAGACAATGAAAAACCTCTGTGTCAGAATTAAACATGTTGGCCCTATTTTCGATCCATCGTGCACACATATTTAATGACAGACACAACACAATCATATTAAGCTCGGTCAAAGTCCTTTCAAGGGCCGAAAAGACCCATTAATTTTTTTATTGGACTAGGTTATTTCCACTATTTATTATATTATTTCTTTACAACATTTAAAAAGATTGTTGTTTTCCGGCAATATTTATTAAGTTTTTTTTTTTTTGAGAAAACGAAACAAATCAACATAGTAACTTTTGCAATTATTACACTTTTTCAATTCTTTTCAGTGACAGTTTCGTTTTAATTTAAGTTTAGGAATTTATTTTAATTAAAATGGACAAGTTTTTAAGTGCAAGCTTTGGTTTAACGTTGTCGCGTTCGATGCTTAAAACAAACTAAAGAAATCTATGTATCTGTTAAAAATTGCTCTCATTAACCTTAGGAAAAACTCGCTACAAAACGCGTAAAATATCGCTTCAGATGCGTTTAATGAATTGATGAGCGGAAAACCGCTGAAGTTGCGTGAAAAAGAGAGAAAGTATAGTTTTTTTGGGAAAACACGCTTTATTATTGGCTGAATTGAAATATATCGCTGCGATGCGTATTATTTTTTTAAAATCGCAAATATATGCGTGAAATTTCACATCAATTATTGTAGTGATATTACAATCAGTTTTTAGAGTGTATGTTTATGGTCTTAGAAAGTTTTACCGGATTAGTCATTTGAGTAATCAAATACTGGGTTGCAATATTTTGAACTATTTTGATGCTAGAAATTGCAGTTTCATACATCACCTGACATATTCTAAATCACCTGCATATCTTTTTGAAAAGCTTCAATTTTGCAGATCAAAAAAAAATAACTTTGATCTAACTTTTTTCTTCCTTTTCTTAATTTTTCAATTTCTTATAAGTCTAACTATAATTAAGTCTCAATTTATGTTTATGTCTGATTTGATGTTTACTATTCATATCCATAGATCGTTAAATTGTTTGTTTTTATTTTGATTACTTAACTTAATTTATTTCAATATTTTAACTTATATATATCAAGTCAGTTGTATAATTTATACTTGCTTATTGATAATATTTTTATATTTTATTTAGTGTATTTAAAAGACTGTGTCTTACATGCAAACATTACTCTTAATGAAAATGAAATAAATAAATAAATCTTAGCTTTGCGTGTAGCTACGCCGTTCTGAGGCATTACAGCGTGGGGCACATCAACGCATTGCTGTGACTTTGTAGATCAGTCAAAATAGCATTTTCGCAATACTTTCCAAAAGAAACCACTTCAGCAGACTCAACAACACCTCTCCATTATGTGACCAACTTCAAGTCCTAACGGTTGAAGAACTATTTAAATGCAGCTTGTTGAATGAATTCTTCAATGATACTCGCTTTAGAAACCCTATTCAACATGAGTACAACACGCGACGCCGATTGGAAGGAAGATTTGAAGTGCTAAAATTCTACAAACACTATGGATAACATAGACTTGATGTTATGCTTCCAAAAATATTGAACGAACTCCCACCAAACATAGCACAGTGTAACGATGTCTATGGGATGAGGGGAAAAATAGAAGGAGTTGTCGTAGGAACATGAAATATGGCATGTATCATAATTTCATAAATATAACACACCACACAAATTTTATCAAGATCTGCCACACCCTTCGCCCTCCTCCCATACAACACACAAAAGTAAAACTCTATAAAGAGGCATATATTTGAGCCACAGCGATAAATTTGGTATGTTCATATGTCACGTCAAAACTTAAGTGTGTACAAAAAATGGGCGTGATCCGCCCACAGCCACGCCCACCTCAAATACAACCCGCAAGAGTAAAACTGTATATAGAGGCATATACTTGAGCTACATGGATACAATTTGGCATGTGTGTATGTAACATCAAAAATAAGACGTGTACAAAAAATTGGCGTCATCCCTTTACGTATACGCTGACCTCCCATATAATGATTCCATTAATGATTCAACGCTATAAAAAGTGTTACATATGAGGAAAAAAATAACATTTGGAACTCATTTTATTAATTTAAACATATTTTCTATTTTAAGTACACAGGTTTTTTTAAATTTGACATAAATCTTAAAAATAAGAGAAAATTACTGGCTGTCATCAGAGTAATTCGTAGCGTCACTCGACACGAAGTCAGAGAAATCGAGATCAGAAATAAAATCAATTGTGTCATCATTCGAATCGTGATCTTCATTTTAAATAAATTAATCTATTTCATTATCATGTTCATTTTTATTTTTTAATATTTTTCTTTGAAAAGATATTAAAGGGTCTGAGGAAAGCAATAATCCAACGAAAAGATCTCTATTGGATAGTTCTCTGGACTTTTTTCGAGTATGATTTAGTCTTATTGTTCTGAACTCTTTGTGCCTAGCTTCTAAAGCTTCTTCTGAAAGCATTCCAATAGGCAAATTAAAGTTTTTCATTATTTCAGTTCCGTGAAGAAGAATTTTATATACTGTTGGTGGCATTTTTTACCAGCCATAATCTTTTATATACAACTCGAAAGTACGATCTAACAAAGGTCTGAAAGTTTCTTCTTTAAAAAATTGACCGCTTTATAATGTCCGTAAATTCAAACTGAAATTTTTGACTATTTGACTATCTATCGTTAAAATGCTTCCCATAATTTGAGGTACCATACCCAGTTTTGACTCTATCGACAATCAGGCCATCTTTTCCTTGAATTTGCTTTGAATTCTCTTCTTATTCTCTTGCAATATTTTGAGTTGTTCTTCGTTTTCTGGTGCATTTTTTGTTTACGACAACATTTTTAAGGCATTTTATGGCCTATATGAAGCAAACACTCAAACGATATTATTACAGCATGCAGTACTGATAAACCATATTTTAAATTTTTACTTTTCGCATGTTTTTGCAATGCATGGAAGGTATTCATAGCGGAAGGTGTAGCACCACACAGATAACATGAACTTGTTGATTAATTATCTGACAGAAAATTTATCACTGCACCATCAATCATTGTTAGATGCATATTAAACTTAATTTTTACTATAAAATTTTGGAAACGTGCCTCATATGGTACAAATTTTTCAATTTGTGTGGCCAGGTCTATCCCATTTTGGGCCAAATTTTTTGGGCCTACAATATAATATAGAAGAAGGTGAATTATTACTTCACATTTCTTTAGCAGATTCAATTTCATGAATTTTTAAAGGAACTAAGGCAATAATGAACATGAGCTCAACAGTAAAATCTGCATTAGGAAATGTTTTTTTATAAATGCCATGGTCGGAGCTTCCATCTAAACCTCATTTATATTCCAAAACTGCATTTAAATCAAAATTAATTTTGCAAATCCTAACGTCTGTTTCGCAATTTTGGCAATTTTTTTAATGAATCAACCAAAAAGTCAAAAATTATGGAAAATCTTTGTTTCGGAGCTTTTCACGGCTAACCTAAAATTAAAAGCTTAAAACCCTTTTTTAATTAACTTAATTGGAATGTTTTGAACATATCCTGATAATTTTTTTTTCTCAAATAAACAAGTCGATATTTTGCATTTTGTCCCTCTCGTAACACTGTGCATCGTGAATATGAATAACATACAAAACCAATGTAGAAATAAGGCTATAAAATTATTCTATATTCCAAATAAGATTGAATTTTGAACATAAAAAACAGCGGAAAAGTAAAATCAAACAACAGGCATCAATAACATTAGAAACAACAACACCAAGCAGCGGCAACAACAACAACAGGCAGCACAGCAACAACAAGCACCAACAACAACAACCCAATCAGCCAAACAAGCTTGGAAAAAGCTTTAAACAAGCTTAAAATTCAAAAATAACAACAAGCGGCAACAACAACAACAAGCATCAACAACAACAACATGCAGCAACAACAAGCAGAAACAACAAGCAGCAACCACAACAACAAGCAGCAACAACAACAGCAAGAAGCAACAAGAAGTATGAAGAACTTCAAGCAACAAAATAACAACAAAAACAAAACAACAACAACAAAAACAACAACAACCTATGAATCGAATCAATAACAATTCAATGATTGTTGCAACGAAATATACATTAATAGAGATAAGATGCATAAAAACATCAAACACGCAGATGAAACCTGCAAAAACAACAATGAGATTGTAAAGAGAATACTCATAATTAAAACCAACAATACCAAAATCAATCGCAGCAACAAACAAATCTAATTTAAACAAAACACCAAGAAGAGCTCATGAACAACAACAAAAACATCTAGAAACAAAATTGGTAAACAAAAACAGCGACGAAGATCAACTCAAGCTACTCAAGCGAAAACATAACTTAAAAAATACAACAGAAAACCAGTTTTTTGAAGAAAACAGTAAAAAACATTAATACATAAAACCAGTCCAGTTTGTTTAAGTCAGTAAATCATGAAGTAAATCGTAAAACATTGAAAACATTAAAAATAGCAGATAAATAAAAATCAAACAACAAGAACTAGCATCAATAATAAGATCAAAAACAAATTACCAGAGACAACACAATACTAAAGCAACAACAACAACAAATGCAAGCAGAAACAACAACAACAAACACAATCATTAACAACAACAACAACAAACAACAGCCAACAACAAGCAGCTGCAACAACAGCAACAAGAACTATAAACAACAATAACTACAACAAGCAACAACAACAACAACAACAATTACAAAGAAAAAAAAAAACCCAATAATACCATTAACAATTATTAACAACTAGCTGACCCGGCAAACGTTGTTTTGCCTTCAATTTTTATTTTCACTGAAAGTGTGTTCCGTTGCAAAGTCGTGGCGGATTGATATTTAGAAGAAGAATGGTACACTCTAAACTATTTCTGTTGAATTTTACGACGAAAATCGTGGGCAACGCTTTTCTGACTAAAAGGGTCTAAATTTACACATCCACATTTTTAAACATTTTTTGTTGAATAATATATACAAAATGTTTAACGATTTACACAACTGGTGGGTAAAAGTTGAAACTGTCCTATGTTTAATTTTCAACAAAAATGTGTAAAATATGCATGTGTAAATTTAGATTGTCTCACTTAGAAAAGCGTTGCTGACGATTGGTAGTAACGAAGCATTTATATGTTTTTTTTAAAATTTTTTTTTTACAGCAAATGTAAAGTCATAAATACTTTCTTAAGAAATAGTAAATTATTAGCCCTAAAATGTCCAGTGTATCTTTTTGAATACAACCGAGAAAGTAAGTTATTTCTTTTAAAATATTGCAAAAATTAAAATGCTGGATATGTAGTTTCACTCGGGAAATTGCAAATATAAAATAAAAATTTAATAATTGGCATAACTATGTTGGTTTGGGAAATATTGACCGCCAAATTCAAAAAATATTTTTTTTTTAAATTTTTACGGAATGTTGGCTTTTTGACATGAAACATCTTTTAAACCATTAACAATTTTAGAGTAAAAAATTACTGGTTACGATTTACTGGTTATAAATTATGATGTTCATCATGTTGGTATGAATTTAAGTTGTTTTATCTAAAAAATTTTGAAATATATAAAAAATTCTCAAATGCAATAGATATATAGAAATCTGGAGATGTAAAAGCAACCAATAAATGCCATTATGACAAAGAAATGCTGAACTTGTTTGATTTTTTAGTCATTGAATCATGATCAATTAAAAATTTCAAAAGCACTTTATTAAAATTTTTACACACTAAAGGTTCACTATTACTCATTTTTGTGTAGTTTTGTACATTTTTTTTTTAAATAAACATTTTTGTCAGATCTTAAGCTTTACAAATTTTGAGTTTAACATTTCACACTTTTGTGCAGTAATTTTTTTTTTTTTTTAACTTGAACCAACGCTCAGGGGATGCCCCCTATTAATGCGAAAGCATTGTGTTGATTCGGAAGATGGGTAATAGGCTAGTTGGAGGGTGGAAAGATGGAGAAGTGACGGTGGACATTTGTTTTGAATTTACACAGGTCAAAACTGCCAGGAAACACATCTGCAGGGAGATTATTCCACAACTTTATTGTGCGACTGAAGAACGAATTATCACGGTAATGCGAGGTTCTGTTGGGCAACAAGTAGGGATACTATACTTGTAGGGATGGGCTAGGTGAGCTGCCCGAGTGGACCTGGGAAATACTCGAGCTGGTGGAGTCATGCGTCGATGACCAAGAGAATTGAGAGATGGTGAAACGTTATCATCCCCAATCAAATATATCGCACGGCGTTGAATTCGGTCCAGAAGCTCCAAATAATATCTTGAAGCCCCTGCCCAAATGCGCGAATTTAAACATTTTTTGGTGCATATTTCAACTTTGCATACCTTTGTGCTTAAAAATAAGCACAAACTGTTTATTGTCATTTATTGATACCAAAAGATAGTAATTTTAGGCAACAACATAAAATTCAAAAAAAATTTACAGTCATTTTGATAGTTAATTTCAACAAATAGTTTAGAGTGTAGGTGCACTGAACTGACATATCAAATATTGTTCAAATACCCTTAACCGCAGCTGAAATAAAGTATATTTTTATTTTTGATAGCTGACCCGACAGACGTTGTCCTGTCCTAATTAAAAAAAATTTGTGTTTGTTTTGTGAATTTGAAAAAAATGTTGCAAATGTGTAAAAATAGTTAAAAAGGGGGAAAATACGTTTTTTTGAATGATAATTTTTATTCATATAGGTTTAGGGTATGTTTGATTTACATTTGATTTGAAAATATGTACAATGAATCTTATGGTGTTTTATGGTCAGGTAACCAGGTAACCAGGTAACTGGTCAGGTAACCAATTTAAAAAAAAGAAATATTTTTTCGATTGCTTAGCTGTGATAACATAATTTCGTTCATTGCAATGCTCTATGATACACGACATGTTTTTTTTTTGTTATCTGGAGCGAAAACAAATAATGCTGACGGTGTTTATGGTGGCAATTGACCATTCGAGAAGCATGGATTTTCAAGGTTTATGCCTCAAACACGAAATGACTGCCCTTGAGACTTGTTAATTGTCATTGCAAATGCAAGCCTTACCGGAAACTGCAAGCGTTTAAAATCGAATGGCATGTCGGTCGGAATCATTGGGATCCGTGGTATCAAAACGTCTTCACCTTTATACTTTCCTTTAAGTATTCTTGCTTCGATGACGTTAGTCATCAGGTTTTTTACCGCAAGCCGGGTGCCATTACAAGGACATGGTTGGTTTATGTTTCGTAACATTATGATTATCGACGCGACATTCAGTTGGAGATTGTGAGGCGGTAATCCGGGTTATTCCAGCGAGTTTAAAAACTCCGTTGGATAGTTGACGACATCATCTTGGGAAGCAACAGAATCCACCGATTTGTACGTCATCAATTCGACAGCTATTTCAGATTGAATCTTAAAATTCAATTCGTCGACATCAATGTTTTTCGCAGCCAATATAGCAAGTTCGCTCAACCAATCATGATTTTTGGAAATTTTGTGCAATGTTTGGAAAAACCTTTCGGATGAGTTCAGATTTTGATTCGGTGAACTGGCATAAAGCGACGGGAAATTGAATACAGTCGGTCGAAATGTCAACCGGGACTTTGCCGTTGCCAATGTCCAGCAATTGTTTTGAAAATACTTCTCCAGATTAATCGTTCTGCAGCTCGACACGCATGTTCACAGTCAATTTGAGTTTCTTGACTTGTTTCCACAAATCGGACGACTTCAAACACTTATTAAGTTCATCGGCTGGAGTTGATCGTGGAATCACTGGCAATGTTTGACGAAAATCATCTGTCAACAGAATCATCGCACCATCAAACTGGTTTTGATTGTTTCGTAAATCTTGCTTCGTTTTGTCTAATACCTCCAAAGACTTTTTATGCGCCATTGCACACTCATCTAAAATGATCAGTTTGCTTTGTTGCAAAACTTTGGCCATCGCACTGTACTTGGAAATGTTGTATGTTGGATTTTCATTGATTTGCATATTCAATGGCGACTTGAGTGCTGAATGATCAGTTCGACCGCCTTCCAACAACGTAGCTACAATTCCTGATGAAGCAAGTGCAAGTGCAATATCATTCTGCGAGCTATCGTTGCCAAAATCAACGCGAGCAAAAAAGTTTTTCCAGTTCCACCGGGAGCGTCCAACAAAAAAAATTTCCTCCAGTTCCATCGTTCACAACTTTCATGAGAGTGTTATACGCATATTTTTGTTGTCGATTCAACAGTGGAACGCTCGTTCGAACTCATTACCTCAAGGCATCGCAATCAAATTGCTTTTCGCGTCGCAACTCTTGATTGAATGAGTCGTGCATCGGACGATTGGGAGCTGTCATGCCTAAGTCAAATAATGCCTTGTTCGACATCATCAAGCATATGTCCTCAATTAATATCAAAGCCTCGTTGTAAATTTCCTCGCTCAGTTGGAAATTCGGATTTGATGTTCTAATACGCATCTGATGCAAAATATCATCACACATGGTATCTTTGTATTTGCTCCACAAATCAGTTGGTTTGGATGGGAAGCATGTCGAGATAATTATCGAAAACAGTGTTCGTATTTGATGAGGATTTGACGAAAGCACAGCATCTCCGAGGATGTATATCCAATGAGTGTCATTTTCTAACAATCGCAAACGTTGACACGCTTCTCTATATGTTCACACAGTTCACCATTTATAGTTCACAAATCTTGGAATGATGTTGGGCCACGAACGTTGACTAACAGCAAACGTCAATAGGAGCACTCATCGTTTCTTGGATGGACTGTGTAAATGCGACCTAATGAGTCGGTGGAAAATAAATTGGGGTAACCTGGAACTGGATTTCCTTGTTTCCGCCGTTGAAATGTTCGTTGCTTAAGTGCAACATATTTTCATATATTCATATTTTGCAATTAGAGCAAAGTTGTGTGTTTTTCTAGTGAAAACTGCAAGTAATTTTTGCGGTAAAATGTTCTGCAGTTCTCATAGACATATTTAGTGCTTGGCTTGGTTGTTGAAGATATCCATATAGAGGACAATCATGGCATTTAATTTGATTACCTAGATGGTAGCCCGTGCATGTCGGTACCGCAGTTGATGCTGTTTGTCGTACTGGTATACGTTATTTATATTGGGATTTGGCTCGTGAGTCCATAATAGGTGTATTATTTGTGTATGTTGGATAAAATTGAGCAGTCTAAATAGACAAAACCGTTTGTTGTAATTTTCCATATCTAGTGCCATTCGTACTAATAAGCCTTATGGCTCACCCTTTATTGTAAGTAAGTACTGGCTTAAGTATGGATTGGTAACCGAGCTTTAAAAAGTGTTCTTCGCAAAATCTTCTGATTGAGTTATCACGTGTGCAACTGATATTTTATTCTCGCCTCTTCCCTACATTGTTGTAATAAGACATGGTACATTAAAAATTGCAAATTTTCCGTTTGATTTCTCTCTCCAGCTACGAATTCCAATGTTACCTATTTTATGTAATTCAGTTTGTCAATATGTCTAATTTATTTAATCCATGTACCAGTCTTGTTGAACTCTCCGACCCGAAGATGTCGTCTTTACAAGGAAGAGTCCGCGAAAGAGTTGTGCACATTTACTTAAACAATAAAAACGCTTCCTACAAAAAAATTGCTAAACTTGCTAAATGCAGTTTAGCGACCGCTCTAAGAACAGTTATTCGATTCTTAGAACTCAAATCCGTCTCGAGAAAGAAAGGCACGAGTACAAAGCTCATAAGAAGTTTGAAACAAAATCCCAACCTGTCCTCACGTGATCTGGCAAAAAAAATTTAATACCAACCACGTTAGAATATTAAGAATAAAGCAAAGATGTAATATAAAGTCATATAAAAACTATTTTGTACCCCGAAGGGAACAAAAACAACAAAATGTCGTAATTAAGCGAAGCCGAAAATTATATAAGCATCTTGTGACCAATAAGAACACATGCATTATCATGGATGATGAAATCTATATAAAAAAAAAGATTTTCGTTCGCTTCCTGGGAGGCAATACTTTTCTGCAATTGATGAGGTAAGTTTCCTGAAAAATTTAAAACTATTCAACGAGAGAAATTTCCCCAAATATTCATGGGGTGGCAGGCCATTTGCCAATGCGGTAAACGAAGCACGCCATATATTGCGACCGGCACTTTAAATTCAGATATATATATAGAAGAATGTTTGAAGAAAAGACTTTGGTTTAGAAGGTTTTCCTGAAACGGGTGGGTTTGAGGCCACTAATTGATAAGCCCCCCTCTTTATCTTAGGATATAATATTTAGACGCTTGTTGTTCTCTTTTTTCTAGGCAGTCAAGTACTTTTTCGAACAACGTAAAAATATTAGGGGGTTTTGGTCACCAGAAAATATGGGAACCAATTTAGCCGAGATTTAAGCAATTTTTGAGTAATCAATTGACATTTTTTGTTTGTTTGATGTTTGATGTTTTAGGTTTGTTATTTCGGAATGTGTACGAATTCGGAAAACAGTTTGAAGACCCATAGTCACTCATTTCGTCCATTAAAGTGGCTTGGAGTTAATTTAATAAAAAAACAAGTTGAGATAAAATATAAAAGATTTTCATTTCGTTTTCATCAAAAAGAGCATAATTTTGTTTTGCTAAAGCTTAAATTACAACAGAAAATTAACGGATTCTTCATTCAAAATTTTGCTTAACCTATGTTTGTACAATAAAACACTTAAGAAAAAACAATAACAAAGTTTTCTGCTATGCTCATTTTGGGAGAAAAAATCTTTTGTGTATCATTGAAACAGTGAACCTATTCTGCTGACGCGGAGTGTATATCAATGGAAAGGAAGAGACCTTAGGTAACTACTGGTGAGAGAATTCATTTGATTCCATAAAAAAAAATTATCAAACTTTGTATGGAGAACTACAATTTTAAGAAGAAATTTTTTTTAACCCTGAAAATGGGAAATAATGAAATAAAATGCCACTAAATATTAAAAAATAATTCACTTTATTTATTCTTAAGCCCTTCAATGGCGCAAAGAGCAACTACAAATTATGTAAAACACTTCACAGCAGAAAAAATTAAATGTACATGAAAATAAAAATAAATGAAAATAAAATTATTAATCGTCCGCATCCGAATCGCAATTTTTGCAGGTTTAATAGCCGAAATGCATGTCAGCGCAGCTCAAATGCACCGGCCGGTGACACGTGTTGCATTCGATGCAGTTTTGAGTGGTCAATCGAACGGGCAACAGCTTGTCGCAAATTATGCAAAAATCGCGATCCTTGTCATCATCATCAGATAGGCTGTGAGAATAATCGCCCAAAATCAAAAATGAACGAATGCCCATTGTTCATAATAAACAATCGCCAAAATTTCCAAAAATGTACAATCGCCCAAAAAAAAATTTGGAAATTGTGAACGAACGCCGACAAATGTTGGGCGTTTGTTCATTTTACTTAATTTTATTTAACTCAACATTGTAAAATAAATTTAAAACATTTATTTCAAGAATTTCCAACTGATCACTATGAAGAAAAGAAAGAGAATTGAATAATCAAAATGAAGAACTCACATCCTCGCGCAATAATATACTACCAAATGCAGACAGGAGTATACTATATTGCGCTTCAATTTTTAGCCTTATGCTGTGCAAACACTGCAGTGTCTTGCAAAGCCTTGCAGAAGGTCACAGTGCATATTCCTGCCCCATGTGGCGCTAAACATTGGAATATTCAATGCCAGTTTCCTCTTAGAAGTCTTTTATTTTGAAGTACATAGCAAAAAGTGACCAATTACTTACATAATATTTATTTTTTGTGTTAAAAGTCCATTTTTGTCACTACCACATCTTTTAATCTTATTATTTTAAATCTGGATAATGTACAATAATTTCAGAAATACTCTTATATAAGTTATAAGTTATATTACTATTTTATATTATAAACTATAATAGAAATAACTTTTGAACCTGTTACTTGAAGTTAAACCACTGTGGTTTTTATTTAAGTCTAAGCAATCTGTGATCCTTCTGAAAAAAATGAAAATTATTCATCAATAGTTAAGCTCACTAAAGTTATAAGTGATCTTTTGACAAAAAAAAGGCTTACTGCATTTTCCAAATCATCAATATACATTTTGTTTTCAATACATTTTTTTTTTTTTTTTTTTTTAAACTAAACCAATGCTCAGGGGATGCCCCCTATAAATGCGCAAGCATTGTGTTGGTTTCGAAGAGAGGTGATAGTTTAGTAGGAGGGTGGAAAGGTGGAGTAATGACGGTGAAGATTTGTTTTAAATTTGCACAGCTTGAATCCGTCGGGAAACATAGACGCAGGGAGACTATTCCACATTCTGAAAGTGCGACCAAGGAACGAACTATCTCTGAAATGCGAAGTTCTGTTGGACACAGCGACAATGGTACGGGGATGAGCTTGGAGAGCTGCCCTAGTGGATCTAGGAAACGCACGTGCTGGTGGCATCAGGCCGCGTATTTCCCTTGAACACTTCCCGTGGTAGTACCTATACAGAAGGCTCAGGCAATCAACATTGCGTCGATGTCCAAGAGAGTTGAGGGACGATGAAATGTTTTCATCCCCTATCAAATTTATCGCACGTCGTTGAATTCGGTCCAGAAGCTCCAAATAAGATCTTGAAGCCCTTGACCAAATGTGCGAATTGTACTCCATTTTAGGCCCAATATATGTTGTGTAGATAGTGCGAAGGTCAATTGGAGTGAAGAGTTTCTTGCACCGTTTAAAAAAACCTAGACACTTGGCCGCTTCTTTCGACAAATAGAATATATGATCATTCCGGCGAAGATCGGATTGTATCGATATGCCCAGAACGTCAAGAGCTGCTGACTCCACAATATCCACACCGTTCATATTAAGGGGTGTTAAGGGACAATTCACTCGCTTGTGGGTTAACAAACAGCATTGGGTCTTGCTTGCATTAAACTCGACTCTATTAGCAAGACCCCACTCGGAGATTTTTTCAAGTCGCTTATAAGTGTGTCATTCATATTTTGCCTCATTCTCTTAACCTCCAAAGAGCTCGGGCGTTTTTCAAAGGAATAAGAATGACAAATGCTGCTGTCGTCTGCAAATGAATGAATTGGGTTATGTGTCAATGACAGAAGGTCGTTGATAAAAACCAAGAACAAAGTTGGCGAAAGGACTGAACCCTGCGGTACTCCTGCATTGATGGCGTGTTTATTGGACGAAATACCGTCGATCACGACACGAATCGATCTGTCCTTGAGAAAAAATGATATCCATCGAGCAAAGTTACTACCGACACCATATGCAATTAGTTTTGCCACGAGTGCTTTATGCCACACTCGGTCATACGCCTTTGAAATATCCAGAGCGACAACCTTACTCTCACAAACAAAGTGGACACAATATAAATAAATTTCCAGGAGTTTTGGGTGGTCAATCTAATGGGCAACAGCTTGTCGCAAATTTTGCAAAAATCGCGATCCTTGTCATCATCATCAGATAGGCTGTGAGAATAATCGCCCAAAATCAAAAATGAACGAATGCCCATTGTTCATAACAAACAATCGCCAAAATTTCAAAAATGTACAATCGCCCAAAAAAAAATTTGGAAATTGTGAACGAACGCCGACAAATGTTGGGCGTTTGTTCATTTTACTTAATTTTATTTAACTCAACATTGTAAAATAAATTTAAAGTATTTATTTCAAGAATTTCCAACTGATCACTATGAAGAAAAGGAAGAGAATTAAATAATCAAAATGAAGAACTCACATCCTCGCGCAATAATATACTACCAAATGCAGACAGGAGTATACTATATTGCGCTTCAATTTTTAGCCTTATGCTGTGCAAACACTGCAGTGTCTTGCAAAGCCTTGCAGAAGGTCACACTGCATATGCCTGCCCCATGTGGCGATAAACATTGGAATATTCAATGCCAGTTTCCTTTTAGAAGTCTTTTATTTTGAAGTACATAGCAAAAAGTGACCAATTACTTACTAAATATTTATTTTTTGTGTTAAAAATCCATTTTTGTCACTATAACATCTTTTAATCTTATTATTTTAAATCTGGATAATGTACAATAATTTCAGAAATACTCTTATATAAGTTATAAGTTATATTACTATTTTATATTATAAACTATAATAGAAATAACTTTTGAACCTGTTACTTGAAGTTAAACCACTGTGGTTTTTATTTAAGTCTAAGCAATCTGTGATCCTTCTGAAAAAAATGAAAATTATTCATCAATAGTTAAACTCACTAAAGTTATAAGTGATCTTTTGACAAAAAAAGGCTTACTGCATTTTCCAAATCATCAATATAATATCAACCTTGTGTAAATTTCTTGAACATTTTTTTTTTTTTTTTTTTAACTAAACCAATGCTCAGGGGATGCCCCCTATAAATGCGCAAGCATTGTGTTGGTTTCGAAGAGAGGTGATAGTTTAGTAGGAGGGTGGAAAGGTGGAGTAATGACGGTGAAGATTTGTTTTAAATTTGCACAGCTTGAATCCGTCGGGAAACATAGACGCAGGGAGACTATTCCACAATCTGAAAGTGCGACCAAAGAACGAACTATCTCTGAAATGCGAAGTTCTGTTGGACACAGCGACAATGGTACGGGGATGGGCTTGGAAGCTGCCCTAGTGGATCTAGGAAACGCACGTGCTGGTGGCATCAGGCCGCGTATTTCCCTTGAACACTTCCCGTGGTAGTACCTATACAGAAGGCTTAGGCAATCAACATTTCGTCGATGTCCAAGAGAGTTGAGGGACGAAATGTTTTCATCCTCTATCAAATTTATCAAATTTATCGGTCCAGAAGCTCCAAATAAGATCTTGAAGCCCTTGATCATTTTAGGCCCAATATATGTTGTATAGATAGTGCGAAGGTCAATTGGAGTGAAGAATTTCTTGCACCGTTTAAAAAAACCTAGACACTTGGCCGCTTCTTTCGACAAATAGAATATATGATCATTCCAGCGAAGATCGGATAGTATCGATATGCCCAGAACGTCAAGAGCTGCTGACTCCACAATATCCACACCGTTCATATTAAGGGGTGCTAAGGGACAATTCACTCGCTTGTGGGTTAACAAACAGCATTGGGTCTTGCTTGCATTAAACTCGACTCTATTAGCAAGACCCCACTCGGAGATTTTTTTCAAGTCGCTGATAAGTGTGTCATTCATATTTTGCCTCATTCCCTCAACCTCCAAAGAGCTCGGGCGTTTTTCAAAGGAATATGAATGACAAATGCTGCTGTCGTCTGCAAATGAATGAATTGGGTTATGTGTCAATGACAGAAGGTCGTTGATAAAAACCAAGAACAAAGTTGGCGAAAGGACTGAACCCTGCGGTACTCCTGCATTGATGGCGTGTTTATTGGACGAAATACCGTCGATCACGACACGAATCGATCTGTCCTTGAGAAAACATGATATCCATCGAGCAAAGTTACTACCGGCACCATATGCAATTAGTTTTGCCACGAGTGCTTTATGCCACACTCGGTCAAACGCCTTTGAAATATCCAGAGCAACAACCTTACTCTCACAAACAAAGTGGACACAATGGTTCCACTTCTCTGTAAGATACGCCATTAGGTCACCAGTAGAGCGACCCTTACGAAAGCCATACTGACGGTCACTGAGCAATTCGTTGAGCTCCAGATAGTTTATAAGTTGGAAGTTTATTACACTCTCCATGACCTTGGAAAGCGCAGAGCACATCGCAATGGGACGATAGTTTGCAGGGTTCGTGGCATCACTCTTTTTGGGTATTGGCTGGACATTCGCAACCTTCCAACAAGATGGAAATGCTCCTGATCTGTAGGAGATGTTGAAGAGGTTACGCAATGACCGAGCCAATGTAGAAGCACATGTTTTAAGCACAATTGGCGGTATGCCACCGGGACCAGAGGCTTTTTTTGGATTGAGATTTGCGAGAACCCTTTTAACTGATCTTGTTCAAAAGTAAATCTCCTGCATTGCAGATGAAGCGATCTCAACAAGAGGCAGTGGCTGATTGCTAGCCGAGATTGTGGAGTTCTGTGCAAACAATCCAGCCAACAGGTTCGCTTTATCAGCCGGGTCAGTGAAGATAAGGTCATCTTTTAAAAAAGCTGGGATAGACGAAAACGTCTGATTCTTTACTCTTTTAACAAATGACTAAAAGTTTTTGCTCCCTTTGGTACAGAGAAGAACTTGTTCTCTGACGCGATTTTCGTGCAGAAACTTTTCGCGCTTCAAAACTTCATTACAGCGATTCCTAGCCTTAATGCGAAGTCTTTCGGTATCAGCATTCTTATTAGAGTGCCAATTCTGAAAGGCTTCCTCCTTGGACCTGACTGCAATCCTGCAAGTCTCATTAAACCACAAATCAAACCAATCCCCTACCATTTTATTAAGCTTGCATTGAGGAGGACAATTTCGCATATTGCATTTTTTCTTCTGAAAAAATTATTAATATTATTAAGCAGTATATTCCTCCAATACATCGGTATTTCCTGGTCGATGCAACATTTAAGTTAGTTCCCCAAGGTTTTTACAAGCAAGTTCTAATACCTTACGTAAATTATTGCAATGAAAGTATTGCAAACAATACATTCAAAAAATTATAATTATTTGAGTTATAATATAATTCGTTTATCTTGCAGATTTTGCCTTTCTTGTTTGTTTTGATGACGAATAAAACGACAAAGACAAAGATGGGGCCTCGGTAGTCGAGTGGTTAGCGTGCTTGACTGCCAAACCAGAGGTTCCGGGTTCGAATCCCGGTCTAACCATGGTCCTACGCTTTTACCTTTCTTTAATTGTTTCCTCTTTTCTAATCAATTGAAATTAATAATTCATCAATATATACGACTTTGAAAGTTGTAGTTGGTGGTAGAGATGTTTGTGGAATGAGATTGCTTAATAACTCGAATTGACTGAGGTAAAGGCATAACACTTGCCTCAGATTTAAATTCGCACGTTGATATAGCACTCCGCCACACATACAACATTCTACACTTGTTTCTCTTGATTTCCCTTTCTCTCCTACTTATCTATCACCACATTTCCGAACCAAGGCAGACTTCACTGAATAGGTTTGACACCTGAAATCCTTGGTTTAAAGCTAAAAAAAAAAAAAAAAAAAAAAAAAAACATTATAAAAAGACTGTATTTAATGCAATAACGCAGACAGAGCATATTTGTGAAGTTAAATTTAAATTAAATCAACAGACGGAAATTCGCCAAAACAAAGGTGTAGAATTTCTGTACACATTTTTAACCTTGAGTCAAGCAAGTGCAGCGAACTTAATTTTTAATTAGAATAACTATGTCAGCGTTATTGACGAATGCATTAAAAAATATCGCTGGTTGACAACTGCAACATGACGTGAAGCAACATCCTCTCCCGCGTTGAACGAGTGTTCAACAATCCAGCCGTACGTTTATATTTGCACGCAGAAGCTGTTAGAATACCGAGGAGCTGCTTGTGGCTGGGTGTTATGAATTATCTCTGATCGTGAAAGTTCTTCAATTGGTAAATTTGTCGGTGTTGCTGGAGAAGTCATCGATGGAGTTCCTTCGTGCTTTCTCCCATGCCGCCTGTAACTCACTGCAAGCTATGATACTGATAAGTTTGCAGTTTATCGGAGAGATCGTTGATTTCGTGTGCATTCAAAATTTCTTGCAGCCTTAACAATTCTGTTAGTGAGGGCTCATACTCAATTTCTGTGGTGTCTAAGACTGGAACTGATGCTGGCTTTGTTACATTTACGTGGACAATGTGTCCAAATGTAGTGTAGGAGTACTTGTAAATGATGTTAGTATCGTATTGCTTGTTATCGTTAAGAGTTGATATTTTAACACACATATCAACTAACACACGGGTTTCATTGTTGAATAAACTAACTTCGCAGGCGCAACCTTCTGATCCTTTGTTGAAGGTGGGTTGATTGTTGGCACAAAGATACATTTCATTTTCCATTCTAAAACAAGATTGTAACTTTTCAACTGTGCTTGGAAAGTATTAATCCCGATGCGCGTTGATTTCCAGAATTGTTGTTAGCAATTTTATTGCCACCATAGTGTTGTTAATTTTAGTGGGAATTGGTATTAGCATATGCAAGTTAAATTGATTCAAACTAGTTAATGGAATAGTTATCTAAAAAATTGCATGGTTCTCTGTTATCGCCGCCTTAACTTTCATTAACTTGTATATCGATAGGAGATCACCTTGATAGCCATCTGCATGGCTGGTGCCAAATGTGCTGTGATTTTTAAAATTTCATCGTTTAGTTGCTGTGGTGATATCAATTGAGGGCTGATCTGTCCGTTATGAACATTTGTAAGAACATTTATGAGTGCTGCTTGAACACATTGAACGGTTGATGTCAAAATGGATAATTGAAAGGCTAACGATAAGAACATCTGGAATGTATGCTTTTTCTGTTCTTCCTGTTCATTATGCCGCAGTTGATTTTAAATATCTGTCAATCTTCCTTCAAGCTTTTTGAAGGCCATTTGAGATGATAGTACACAACCAGTTTCCATTTACTTGCAATAATTTTGCTTGATTCATTTGTCAGTGGCCGAGAATTCAATATGGCCTCGATTTGCACTATTACAGTTTCCAATTCTTCATAAGTCATTGAGGCTGACGCAACACTTCTAAGTAGAAGATGTTTCGCAGGTTTCACTGCAGCTTCCCAGTCCTCAGAAATAGGGGTATCTCCAATAAATGCGTCTGTTGACAGTTCCGTTACCAACTCCCGATGAACTGCCTTGGAGGCAAAACAACAGAATACAGCTAAGTAAGCCTTAGTTGACCTTTTCCTCGATTCTTATAATGCACCCATAAAAGTCCCGCGTAATCGACACCAGTGTTAATGAATGGTCGAGCTGGTGTTACTCTAGTAGCTGGCAGGTTTCCCATTATTTGTTGTACTAATTGAGTGCGAGCTTTAGAACATCGGATACAATGTTGGACAATTGATCGAGCTGTTGTTTTCCCACAGTGCTTGTTCTCTTCATGTACCTTGATGAAGAGTAACTTTACCAGCGGGTCGTTGTACGGGAGCACCACTTGATGCTTAGCGTCGAATGGAAGTGCAGCCATTTCTTAACGTCCCTACACTCGAAGAATGTTTGTGTCATCTAAAAATGGTGATAAACTGCGGAGTGAACTGCTCATTTTCACTTCTTTGTGCTGCTTTAGGTTTTGGATACCTTCTTTGAAGACGTCGGCTTGAATGATCTTAATGATGACCGCCATTACATGTTCTTCTTTGATTGTTGATAGAACCATGAGTTCCGATCTAGACTTCCGTTTGCACCTTGTATTCTTGTATCCATTGCAAAGTTTTGTAAGTGGATGATTGTGCACATTAATCCAATGAAGCACAACTTCAGAATCGGTCCAAAAGAAAGTAGTTTGGTTCTTTATCTGACAATCTGTTTTCACACGAGCTGCGAGCTGGGAACCGACTAGTGCGGCGCAAAGTGCTAGTCGAGGCACCGATTGTGTTTTGAGTGGTGCAACACGGTTTTCGCGCATATTAATCGCGTTATTATCCTGTCTTCCTTCACCGTTGTTGGTAAGTATGCTGCCGCACCAAAAGCCCTTTCAGAAGCGTCAGTGATGATGTACAGTTGTGTTGACGATGACAGTTCTCCCTTGAATATGAGTCTGTGTATTTTGAGATAATTTAAGTTGCTCAAATTTTTTGTGCTCGTAGTGCTTCATCCCAGGATAACTTTATTTGCCATAGATGCTGTATGAATATTTTGCTTTAAGAATCACGGGTGCCAATAATCACAGTGGATCAAACAGTCGTGCTAAATCGGAACTGATTGTTCGCTTACGGATTGCCCCACAGGATCCAGCGTTGTTCTGATGCAGAATACATCAGCCTACGGTAACTACAGTAAGCCAATGTTTTTATTGAATCATTATTGTCCTTATAGAAGTCCAAAATTACTTTCTGGTCACCTTGTGGAATTTTTCAATAGTTCAGGATGATTCCACCACTTTCGTAAATTGAATCCATGTGTGTTCAGTATTTTGATCAGTTGATGTTTTATTTCTGTGGCTGTAGACAGACTGTTTGATCCTCCAAGCCCATCATCCACATAAAAATTGTCATGCAACATTTGAGCTCCCAAGGGATGACTTAGCATGTTGTTGTTTGCGATTTCTTGCAGACATTTGGTAGCCACATATGGTACTCGATAGGGCTGATCGAGTACCATATGTGACGATGTTTAATTGATAGTACTTGATTACTGCTGTTGGATTCTCTCTCCAAATGATGACATTATACTGTTGATTTTCTGGATGTATTAGACAAAACGTGGCAATCGAAAACGTAGCAATCGAATCGTTGGGGCCTTGGTAGTCGAATGGTTAGCGTGCTTGACTGCCAACCCAGAGGTTCCGGGTTCGAATCCCGGTCTATCCATGGTCCTACGCTTTCACCTTTCTTTAATTCTTTCCTCATTTCTAATCAACTGAAATTGAAAATTCATCAATATATACGACTTTAAAAGTTGTAGTTGGTGGTAGAGATGTTTGTGGAATGAGATTGCTTAATAACTCGAATTGACTGAGGTAAAGGCATAACACTTGCCTCAGATTCAAATTCGCATGTTGATATAGTGCTCCGCCACACATACAACATTCTACACTTGTTTCTCTTGATTTCACTTTCCCTCCTACTTATCTATCTCCCCATTTCCGAACCAAGGCAGACTTGACTGAATAGGTTTGACACCTGAAAATCCTTGGTTCAAAGCTAAAAAAAAAAAAAAAAAAGGCATCGAACACAACTCGCAATTTAGTAGTGGTACTCTCGGGTTTTCAAAACACAATGATGAGGAATGAAGTATTTAGGAGATGGAACTCAGTTAAGTGTAACCTTCTTCATGTGTCCTTTGTCGACGTTTATTTGAAGTCGACGTTCAAGACCAAGAAATCTATTGGGCGCCATCACCCTTGATTTTTCCAATACTGCTGGATTTTCTAGAAATGGTTATTTTACGATGAAGCGTCCCAGGTAATTGAAAGAAATTGAAAGAAATTGTGTTTCGCATTGTTGTTCTGCTGGCGACATACTCTTTTCAGTTGTTTCAAACTCATCCATCTTCCATAACTTATCAATTGCCTCGATTAGTGGACCGTCTTTGCTATCAGTATCCGTTTTTATACCAAAAACAGCACATGTCAATGATTCTGCCGATGGTTCCGTTGATTCACATTTTCCGCTCACAATCCAACCAAGTGACGTGTTTTGGAGAATTCGGCCGGTAGTCATTAACTGTATATGACCAGGTACCATGAGACTGAAATGAAATTCAGCACCAAGCAAGATGTCAATCTTATCTTGCTTGTAAAACTCTGGATCTGCAAGCTGAAAGTTGGCTGGAATCTTCCAATTTGAAGTATCAAGTTGAAGATTTGGTTGAGCGGTAATAATGGTTGGAAGTACAAATGCCTCCAAATTTGTTGTGAAACTGCCACTAGTAGATTGCATCTTGACATTAAGTCTCTGCGTGACCTTCTTTTGAGCATCACTAATTCCTTCAATGCACAAGGAAGCTTTGTTTGGAGATATGGATAGTCTCTTCATGAGACGTTCTGAAACGATGTTGATCTGCGACCCGGAGTCTAATGTTGCTCTAAACTCCTCTGAATTGCCATTGGCCGCAGTGATTTTAATCCTTGCTGTGGCAAGCAGTACGTATCCTTGAATTGACACATTACTTGCTGTTGCTGATGAAACTGTTGTATTTGGAATATTGCTAATGGCTTCATTGCCTGACGGTATTTTTGCACCTGGTTGCTTTTAATTTCCATTTTCCACATGTAACAGTGTGTTGTGTTTCTTATCACACTTGCAGCAACATCTCGATTTGACGTGTGATCGTTTTTAAAACAATTGACACACAAACGTTGTTTTTTGACACACGATTCGCGTTCTGTGGATGACAGTTTTAGAAATTTATTGCAGTAGTACAATGGATGGCTACCATTATCACATAGTTTGCAGCTAATGCTCGATGTTGTAATAGAAGACACAACTTTGTTAGACAGTTGTGGTAATGCAGCCTTATCCTTAAGTCCAATAGCTTCCAATGTGTGAAACTGTCCTTCCAAAAACAGCAAGAAGTCATCCACTTTTTGTAACTCCTTTGGGTTCGTCAAAGATTGTTCAAATCTCATTTGTGTTGCTCGATCTAGTTTCTTTAGTAGCAAATGGCAAATGATCGGATATCAAGCTTTTGTATCAAACCCTAAGTTGTCTAAGGCCATGATGCATTTTCGTGCTGTGTCGTGTAAATTCTTCATTGTTGCAGCGGTTGAGGTTCCTGATGGCTGATTCGCTAACTTTTCGATTAGCGTAGCCACTAATGTACACATTTTTGAACCTTGAGTCGAGCAAGTGTAGCGAACTTTATTTTTAATTAGAATTACTATGTCAGCGTTCGATAAAAATATATTCAAGTTTGAGCCAAAAAGCTTCATTACTGATGATGAAGCAGCACTTCAAACAGCCTTGAAATCAGTATATTCGGATATAAATAGTCAAGGATGCTGCTTCCATTACTGTCAAGCAATGCGCCGGGGTTTGTCAAATCAAAATAAGAAGCTCGCTGAATTGATTAGGAAGAACAAGAAAGAGTAAATTTTCTTTCATACATTTTTAGCATTACTTCTTCTACGCAAAAACGCAATCGCTGCTTGCTTTATTGAGCTTAAACAGGAGATAAGATCATCGTTCCAAGACAGTACATACTTTGAACCATTCTTCAAGTATTTTTAAGATTTTTGGTTAAAAAATGTAATTAAAATTTATAATATGTATGCAAATATCAAATTTTATAATTATGCCACCCTGTAGGGGACATAATGATATCATGTCTGCTTAATGATAAAAAATTAACTTTATAAACTTAAAAATTAACGAAAATATTTTGGTAAAGAGAACTTATATCTTGTAAATCCCGTGGATTAAGTATTTCAAGTTCAAACATAAACAAAAAAATGCGTACAAGGGAAACAAATATTCATATATTTTCTGAAAGGAATCAAGTGTTAACATTTAGGAAAACATTGCCACAAATCGCTGGCCGCTTCGGTCAACATCACTGTCCCACCGCGCTTTATTTGTTATCATAATATTTGATATGCATCCAAGGAAAGGTCTCATTTCGATATTTTATTAGCTATTCTCTTTGTGCTCTCAATAAACAGGTGACACCAAACGGTTTTTGCGTGTACAAAAAGCGACAAGAACAACATCCGACATTGAAACGTACAATGGAGTACTGGGACGCATGATATCGAAAAACGGAAATTTATTAAATTCGTGATGGCAATCAAAGATAAAGATTTTGTAAAAAGTCGCGATTTTTCAATATATATTGAAAGCGGCAGAGCCATTGGAGGAAAACTAAGAAAACTTTCATCACAAAAAAGAAAGGAAGACATTTCAAAAGTCTCTGAATTGCTTAAAAATGGTAAAATAAACGCAATGTAGTTTCTGGATAGATTGACCTACCCTGGAAATAAACTTTGTTACGATATGGAGCCAGATGAAGATTTATTTGAAGAATTTTCTTCTGCTCAATCAGAAGAAGAAGAAGAACAAACTGATGAGCCCACATCCTCGCGCACCAAAATGCTACCGAATGCAGACATGTGTGTAGTATGCTTCAATTGCAAGCCAAATATTGTCCTTATGCGTATAGACCAGCGATGGGCATACAATTACATTCTTGGATTGTGTGTAAAGCAGAGAAAAACGAAGCTAAATTTTACGTATTTTCTCGCTATATTTTAAAAAATTGCGCAAAGAAATGTTATTTCAACAAATGCTGAAAAGCAACTGACTTGATTTGCTGCCAAATAAAATAAAAGCAACAGTGGAATGCACACGATCGTAAGCCACACGCAGTAGCTTCATGTGTTCATGTGTCGACGTCGCGCAAACAGCATTTTGCTTCCAATCCCATGGGATAGGCAATTTAATTTGTGCCCTTCTCTGGTATAGAATACAATTTTGGGCCATTGTTCATTTTCTGTTTTGGGCTATTGTTCACTATGAATGATTCCCCAAAATTTATCAAATGAACAATCGCCCAAACATGTTTTTGGGCGATTATTCGCACAGCCCATCATATATTGATGATGCAGCCTTCACACCTCGCCTGAAGTACAAACAGGTTGACCTAAAATGTCAATAAAAACGTAAAGCGACGTTTTGGTGGCAGGTAATAGTACATTACAAGTCTGCTTTAATTTAAATCCTAGCTGATCCGTTTTTCGAGTTAAGTGGATTTTTGCTTTTTGTAATTTTTCATCATAATTAAGCGATATTGTTTCTTGGCTGTGCTATTATTTAAGCATGTAAGTGTGTGTGTGTATGTGTGTGTATTTCGTCTTAAGATGAAAAGTATTGAACGCCTGAGTGCGGGACTTTAATCCGCTAAAAACATCTCTGCACCTGGCCCTTTATCCCCCGGAACCACCATTAATTACTGTATCGGCAGGAGGATTGAGCACCTTTCCCGCAGGTGTGAGGTGTTGAGGTGTGCCTTCTTTATTGCTTGGATTGATTGGATGGTGTCACCTTAGTTGCCTTAGCTGATTGGTTGACTGCTCGCTTTGGCTTTCTCCTTCAATTCAGCGAGCACTGGCGGCGAAGTGCGAACGGCGCTATACATGGGCTTCCGACGACGGTTTAAGGCTTTCGTGGTGCAGCTCCTTGCAAAGGGCCTACTGCATCTTAAATCAAGAGGTTACTCTTCAAAGTAGTTCTCGATGTCGATGGTCCTTGTGTGGTGGCTACCTTCTCAACATGCCTGAAATCTGCATTATGGAACACAATTCGGCGCTGCGCATCTTCATCAATCTTCTGCTCATCGATCTTCTTGAGGTAGAGCTGCAAGGTACTCCGAAGAACGCAATAGGCTATTGCAGTCGGTTTTACGGGCTCATTGTCAATTTTTGCATCGCTTAATGGCTTCGATATGCGCATCAAAAGTAATTTTTGCAGTTGACATGGCTAAAAAACACAAATAATCCGCTTATGAGACACAATATAATGAGATTTACTCAAATAACACTTTAGAAAATAGTCCGACTGACGAGAGTAACATGACCATGCCAGTACTGTTTTTGGTTTTACGGTTTTTGTCAGGGTTATAAGTCGGGGGGGGGGGGTTGCTGTTAACATAAAAAACGATATTTAACAGTATCTTAGCTTAACACACCCGTTCAGCTGAAAAAATTAGGTTCCCACAACCGGTAAAATTTTGGTGCCCACAACTGGAAAATTCAAAGCCGTCAAAAAATGACCAGTAAATTTTTCGGTGAGAACATTTTGATCAAAACAATATAAAATCACAAAATATATTAAATTTCCCACATAAATATATATTATACAAACCTTTTTACAATAATTAACTTAAACTAGCTGACCCGGCAAACGTTGTTTTGCCTTCAATTTTTATTTTCACTGAAAGTGAGTTGATATTAAGAAGAAGAATGCTACACTCTAAACTATTTCTGTTGAATTTTACGACGAAAATCATCGGCAACGCTTTTCTGACTTAAAGGGTCTAAATTAACACATCCACATTTTTAAACATTTTTTGTTGAATAATATATACAAAATGTTTAACGATTTACACAACTGGTGTGTAAAAGTTGAAACTGTCCTATGTTTAATTTTCAATAAAAATGTGTAAAATATGCATGTGTAAATTTAGATCGTCTCACTTAGAAAAGCGTTGCTGATGATTGGTAGTAACAAAGCATTTATATGTTTTTTTTTAATTTTTTTTTTTACAATGTAAAATCATAAATACTTTCTTTAGAAATAGTAAACTATTAGCCCTTAAATGTCCAATGTATCTTTTTGGATACAACCGAGAAAATAAGTTATTTCTTTTAAAATATTGCAAAAATTAAAATGCTGGATATGTAGTTTCACTCGAGATATTGCAAATATAAAACAAAAATTTAATAATTGGCATAACTATGTTGGTTTGGGAAATATTGACCGCCAAATTCAAAAAATATTTTTTTTTTAAATTTTTACGGAATGTTGGCTTTTTGACATGAAACATCTTTTAAACCATTAACAATTTTAGAGTAAAAAATTACTGGTTACGATTTACTGGTTATAAATTATGATGTTCATCATGGTGGTATGAATTTAAGTTGTTTTATCTAAAAAATTTTGAAATATATAAAAAATACTCAAATGCAAAAGATATAAAGAAATCTGGAGATGTAAAAGCAAACAATAAATGCCATTATGACAAAGAAATGCTGATCTTGTTTGATTTTTTAATCATTGAATCATGATCAATTAAAAATTTCAAAAGCACTTTATTAAAATTTTTACAAACTAAAGGTTCACCATTACTCATTTTTGTGTAGTTTTGTACATTTTTTTTTTAAATAAACATTTTTGTCAGATCTAAAGCATTACAAATTTTGAGTTCAACATTACACATTTTTGTGCAGTAATTTAAACATTTTTTGGTGTATATTTCAACTTTGCATACCTTTGTGCTTAAAAATAAGCACAAACTGTTTATTGTCATTTATTGATACCAAAAGATAGTAATTTTAGGCAACAACATAAAATTCAAAAAAAATTTACAGTCATTTTGATAGTTAATTTCAACAAATAGTTTAGAGTGTAGGTGCACTGAACTGACATATCAAATATTGTTCAAATACCCTTATCCGCAGCTGAAATAAAGTATATTTTTATTTTTGATAGCTGACCCGACAGACGTTGTCTGTCCTTATTAAAAAAAATTTGTGTGAAAAAAAAATGTTTTGTGAATTTGAAAAAAATGTTGCAAATGTGTAAAAAATAGTTAAAAGGGGGAAAATACGTTTTTTTGAATGATAATTTTTATTCATATAGGTTTAGGGTTTGTTTGATTTACATTTGATTTGAAAATATGTACAATGAATCTGATGGTGTTTTATTTACATTTTGATTGAAAGATCTCTGGTCAGGTAACCAATTCAAAAAAAAAGAAATATTTTTTCGATTGCTTAGCTGTGATAACATAATTTCGTTCATTGCAATGCTCTATGATACACGACATGTTTTTTTTTTGTTATCTGGAGCGAAAACAAATAATGCTGATGGTGTTTATGGTGGCAATTGACCATTCGAGAAGCATGGATTTTCAAGGTTAATGCCTCAAACACGAAATGACTGCCCTTGAGACTTGTTAATTGTCATTGCAAATGCAAGCCTTACCGGAAACTGCAAGCGTTTAAAATCGAATGGCATGTCGGTCGGAATCATTGGGATCCGTGGTATCAAAACGTCTTCACCTTTATACTTTCCTTTAAGTATTCTTGCTTCGATGACGTTAGTCATCAGGTTTTTTACCGCAAGCCGGGTGCCATTACAAAGACGTGGTTGGTTTATGTTTCGTAACATTATGATTATCGACGCGACATTCAGTTGGAGATTGTGTGGTGGTAATCCGGGTAATTCCAGCGACTTAAAAAACTCTGTTGGATAGTTGACGACATCATCTTGGGAAGCAACAGAATCCACCGATTTGTACGTCATCAATTCGACAGCTATTTCAGATTGAATCTTAAAATTCAATTCGCCGACATCAATGTTTTTCGCAGCCAATATAGCAAGTTCGCTCAACCAATCATGATTTTTGAAATTTTGTGCAGTGTTTAGAAAAACCTTTCGGATGAGTTCGGATTTTGATTCGGTAAACTGGCAGAAAGCGACGGGAAATTGAATACAGTCGGTCGAATTCTCAACCGGGATTTTGCCGTTGCCAATGTCCAGCAATTGTTTTGAAAATACTTCTCTAGATAAATCGTTCTGCAGCTCGACACGCATGTTCACAGTCAATTTGAGTTTCTTGACTTGTTTCCACAAAACGGACGACTTCAAACACGCATTAAGTTCATCGGCCGGAGTTGATCGTGGAATCACTGGCAATGTTTGACGAAAATCACCTGCCAACAGAATCATCGCACCATCAAACTGGTTTTGATTGTTTCGTAAATCTTGCTTCGTTTTGTCTAATGCCTCCAAAGACTTTTTATGCGCCATTGCACACTCATCTAAAATGATCAGTTTGCTTTGTTGCAAAACTTTGGCCATCGCACTGTACTTGGAAATGTTGTATGTTGGATTTTCATTGATTTGCATATTAAATGGCGACTTGAGTGCTGAATGAGCAGTTCGACCGCCTTCCAACAACGTAGCTACAATTCCTGATGAAGCAAGTGCAAGTGCAATATCATTCTGCGAGCTACCGTTGCCAAAATCAACGCGAGCAAAAAAGTTTTTCCAGTTCCACCGGGAGCGTCCAAAAAAAATTCCCTCCAGTTCCATCGTTCACAACTTTCATAAGAGTGTTATACGCATATTTTTGTTGTCGATTCAACATTGGAACGCTCGTTCGAACTAATTCCCTCAAGGCATCGCAATCAGATTGCTTTTCGCGTCGCAACTCTTGATCGAATGCGTCGTGCATCGGACGATTGGGAGCAGTCATGCCTAAGTCACATAATGCCTTGTTCGACATCATCAAGCATATGTCCTCAATTAATATCAAAGCCTCGTTGTAAATTTCCTCGCTCAGTTGGAAATTCGGATTTGATGTTCAAATACGCATCTGATGCAAAATATCATCACACATGGTATCTTTGTATTTGCTCCACAAATCAGTTGGTTTGGATGGGAAGCATGTCGAGATAATTATCGAAAACAGTGTTCGTATTTGATGAGGATTTGACGAAAGCACAGCATCTCCGAGGATGTATATCCAATGAGTGTCATTTTCTAACAATCGCAAACGTTGACACGCTTCTCTATATGTGTCACACAGTTCACCATTTATAGTTCGCAAATCTTGACGAACGTTGACTAACAGCAAACGTCAATAGAAGCACTCATCGTTTCTTGGATGGACTGTGTAAATGCGACCTAATGAGTCGGTGGAAAATAAATTGGGGTAACCTGGAACTGGGTTTCTTTGTTTCCGCCGTTGTTTTAGATATATATTTCAAAACAGTGGGTGAAAAAGTGGGCGTGGTCAAGTTTTCTTTCAGTAAAAACTTTTATTGGATTACAACGAACATTAAAATAAAAAAAAGCCAAATCGTGTAGCCGTTTTCCGATTTAAGATAAATCGAAAAAAGTGCGCGTAAAAGTGAGCGTAGTCAATTTTTCTTTCCGTAAAAACCAAAATTGGATTACTACTAACATTTAAAAAAATAATTAGCCAAATCGGTGCAGTCGTTTTCCGATTTTAGATAAATCGAAAAAGTGGGCGTGGTCAATTTTTCTTTCCGCAAAAACTTAAGTTGGACTACGACGAAGATTTAAAAAAAGAAATTATCCAAATCGGTCCAGCCGTTTTCAACTGATGCAATTACCAACGAACGACATTTGATTTTTATTTATATAGATTAATCGCACTTCGAACACAATAAAAAATTATATCACTTCTGATTACACGGGCTTACAGCCAATATGAACAATATATGACACTATCCTTTTCTCATGTAAAATCGGTCACTAATTCCGAAAAAATTTCGTTTTCGAAATATTGCCCACTGTAGGATTTTCAACGAAAAAAAAGTTGATTCCACATAATTGCATATAACCAACAAAAGTAGTCAAACAAATGATATATTAAATAAAAGCTAATAAAATTATCTACAAACAATGCCAACATCATTTTTTGTCGAGCAGTTAGTTTTGGCGGAATAAATTCAATTTTCGGGATTTTTTGGTTTTTCAGAAAAATTTAAAAAAAAAAACGTAGTTGCAATTCTCTTAAGAAATCAAAATATTTAGTTACTTTTGATATGTATTACTTAAAGTCTGTATTTTTCCAAGAACAGAACTATTGTTAAAGAAAATCTATTGAGAAATGAAAAAGTTGTGTTCAATGGAACGAACGCACCCAAATTATTTGATTGTCATAAATTTTATTGTCATATAAATAAATTGAGTTATTGTTTTATAAATTTTTTTTTGTTCAAGTCTCAAATTTATTTATTTATTTATTTATTTAGGAATAATGTCGACATGTAAGACAGACTCTTTTAAATGCACAAGTATGACATGATAACAACAGGTTTTTTGACAATATGATGAATGAAACTTAAATCTAACTTAACGATAAAATACGAATAAATTCAAAGTGAGACTTAGTTGTTAATAATATATTATTTTTAAAAGAAAGAGATAAGAAAAGAGATTTAAGAAAAGAATTTGAGAATTTCATGCTTAAAGATATGCTTGTTCCGAATAAGTTTGATTCTATTAGGCAACGTATTCCACAATCTGATGGCATTCACAAAAAATGGTCTATTGGAATTCAAATAATTATAAACTGGTATTATAAGGTTGCAATTTCTATGAGATCTGCAGAATTGTAGTTTCTCAAATAAGTAATTAGGTGTTGGTGAATAAATTAAATTTTGCAAAAATATGCAATTTCTAGCATTCAAATAAGTAAAAATTTTACAGCCATAAACGTACCTCACATAAACGTACCTCACAGCATTATTAAATGCCAGCTCCAGTTTCATCTTAGACCTGGAGACCAGTTTGCTGTAAACGACATCTGAGTAAGAGATGATTGGCACTATAAGCTGTTGAACTAACTTCCTTCTAGTTTCAACAGGAACAAATGACGCAGTCCACCTCAAGTTCCGCAATATATAGTAAACTTTACAAACCACAGAATTGATATGGTTTTCGCAAGGGAGTGAAGCATCAATGTGGTAACCAAGATTTTTTATCTTGTCAACAAAATTTAGTTGGACACTATTCAGGTAAGTGAAAGGTATATTAGAGAAAGCATACCTAGATTTATAAAACGGTAAGACATATGACTTAAGCAGATTGAGCTTGAGCTTATTAGTTTGAGCCCATTCTGTAATTTTAATTAAGTCTTCGTTAATTTTAAAACACGAGTCGTCAACAAGATCAAGAGGACTAGACAAGTACAGTTGTAGATCATCAGCATATGCATGCATATTAAAATGCCTGCATTTTCTGAAAATGTCATTAATAAACATAGAGAATAAAAACGGACCAAGTACAGAGCCTTGAGGAACCCCACAAGTTAAATTACGGAAAGCGGACAGACTATTACCCACCCTCACTCTTAGTTCTTCCAACTAAGTAGCTATATAACAGACGGACGGCAATGCTTGAAAACTTAAAATTATCTTCAAGTTTTCGGCACAAAATAGAATGGTCAACAGAGTCGAATGCCTTAGAAAAGTCTAGCAGGCAAAGGAGGTTAATGTGACCCAAATCATATGTCATTTTGATGTCATCTAGAGATTTTAACATAGCTGTAGCGCAGCTGTGGCCTGGTCTAAGACCAGACTGAAGTGGTGACAAATGGTCATATTTTTTTATGTGCTCCGAGATTTGCGCTGCCATAAGAGACTCAACCACTTTTAATAGAGGTGAAAGTAGGCTCACAAGACGATAATCAGATGGTTCAAGAGCGTTGGATTTTTTAAAAAATGGGAACGATCTTGGCTGCTTTCCAAACATCAGGGAAGCAAGAACTAGTGAAACAGTGATTTATAAAGTGGGTCAATGGGCTTAATATGAGAGGTAAGATAATTTTAATGAACCTTATGGATATTCCATCTTCACCCACAGCATTTGACTTAATTTTATTAACGCAACGAGCAACGTCACTCTCACCTACAGCCGCAAACTCGAAATTAAATTGACTTGCAGGATCTAAAGGTATTGATACACAAGGCAACAGAGTATCAGTAGACGAAGAGGAAGCAATAAAATAATCATTTAAGATATCAAGACTAATGTGGCAATCATCAGATTTAACATTGCATACTCCAGCCTGTCTTAAGTTGTTCCAGAGATTTTTAGAAGATTGTGTAGAGTTTAACTTGTTAATAAAAAAAAGGCGTTTTGCTAATTTTACAGCCAAGTTAGCTTCATTTCTTGCTCTCTTAAACTGATCCCAATTTGATGCTGTGGGATTTCGTTTAAAGCGATTATACATTTTATTCCGAGTTTTAAGGGCTAGCATGACACTTCTTGATAACCAAGGACAACTTTTATTAGAAACGCGACGAGTTACGAATGGGACATGCAAATCAAATAGTGCGTGTACTTCATTAATGAAAAAATTTACCTTCTCATTAACTGTACTGAGAAACCAGCATTGAGACCAATTTATGGCAGATAGGTCATGAAATAAAGAATTATAGTCAGCGGATTTGTAGTCCCTAAAAGTGATGGTTTTTTCAGTGACAACTTATAAGAAATTAACATTTAACGAACAGAAGAGAAGATCATGGTCAGATATAAAAGAGATTTGGTCGAACAACAGGACAGAAGATACATCTGAGACAACAAAAATATCTAAGAGGCTCGGAGGAGCATTATTCGCGAAGCGGGTGGCCATACTAATATTCACAGGTAGCAGACCAACTTCATTGAGTCTATCAACAAATTGCCTAACATGAGTATCATTAGATCACATATTAATATTAAAATCACCACACAAAACAATATGGTCATAATCAATTACACAATTTGACAACGCGGTAAACAGTTCATTTAAACAACAATTACGATGCGGATTATATACACACGACAGAAAAACTTTAACACAATTATTGTAGATCTCAATATTTAGAAATTCTACACCAACACCACTTGACATTTCCAACACATTTACATTTAAATAATTTTTATAATATATTGCAACACCCCCGCCTTTTTTGTTTGTTCTATCATTTCGAACAAGGTTATAATTTTTAATATTTAAACAATTGTCATTTATATCCACATGAAACCAGGTCTCAGAGATACATATGACATCGACGGATGAATTCTCAAAACAATGACGCAAACAATCAAGTTTAACGTCATTGAGGCTTCTCGCGTTAAAATGTACAATGTTGAAGCCAGGGGTTTGCTTGCATAGAACGCCAATCAGTGTTTTGTGGATATCATTAGCATTAGCTATGGATAATTAAAATAATATACATATCTATAAGCATAAAAGAAGGTACAAAATAAAGATACAGATAAAGAGAAGAAATAATTAGGTATGAAACAATTGTAGGAAAAAAACAGAGAAACAGCAATAAGTAAGTTAAGATATAATATAAACAAACATAAAACTGGCTTATTAATCATGAACGGCACCAGTCGAACGTATAATATTATGCAGCTCTTCAATAGTGTTGACGCATATCCGCTCTCCTCTTTGATCCATTCTGATGAAAACTTCACCACGCAGGGTAAACACGTTAAAAATACTTTTATTGCGTTAACAAAGTATCGCAGCTTGAAGAATTTTTCGAGCTTCACCTGATATGCTCTCATGCAGATAAACATTGTTGTTGGACTCAATACCTGCGTCTCTCAGATTCACTGCTTTTTTATTCTGTCGACGATAATCACCAAAAGCTTTTAATACTCTATTTCTATCATATGGTGTGTAAAATTTCACAATCACCACAGAGCTCATATTGTTCTTTGGTTTCACTCTGAATAAATCTTTGAGTGGAGGCGACTGAAAGTCAATAGAGCAACAAATCACATTAAAGATACTCTTCAGGTTTTCTTCCTGCATGAGTGGTAGTCCAAAGAGAACAGCATCTGACGAGTGATCAATTCCGCTGCTGCTGTTGCTTTTATTATTGATGTTGTTATTGATGTTGGTGTTAATTTCTCTTATCTGCCCATTGAATTGATCACAGCGCAGATTAAGTGCATCATCTTGTGACTCGAGAATTTATTTTTGACGCACCTCACTTTCGAGTCTGTTTACCAATCTAGCAAAAAGGCTGTCGGAGTGCTTTCGAAGTCTTTCTTCTAATTCTTCAATTTCTCGCTTCTTGTGCGCCTTGAGCCTCTCTTCCACCGCAAGCAATTGAGCACCAAAAATGTGTGTATTCTTAGATGATTTAGGTGTATTTTCGCTTTTGTTGATGTTGTTGTTGATGTTGTTGCTGTTGTTGCTATAACCGCCACGCTGCTCAGGAATACGGGTTTGCATTGGAGTCGGTGTCATCAGTGTAGCCGACGAGGTGCAATAAACAAGTTGAGCGCCAAGAAAATGTTGATAAACAAAATAATCAAAAAAAAAAACAATGCGAAAGAACGACGTGCGGAAAAATGTTTCTTTGTTTTTTAATTTAAACAAGAATATTTCACAGAAATGGTGTTAAATGAAGCGCACTTCTTCCAATTTAATTATTTTGAAAAAAACAGCGCGAACAAAAATAAATAGTTTGTATTAAAAACAGTAAACCAATCTGTTTTAGCAATATTTATGCAAACAAAACACGGACCGATTAGAAACACGTCCGAACGCTGTTGTTATGTTTGTTCGAATCGATGGCAGAAAAGATGATACTTTAACGACAGCTAAAGTTGATGAGAAGTATCATAATAAGATGGTAAAAGAACCTCATCTTGTTATTTTGAGAGAACCCAATTCTGAATTGATTGGTTACGTAAGACTGGAACATGGAACCGCTGAATACAAAACAACCAAATTAAATGATTTTTTCAACGATAAAAATATATCACTGGATGCATTAATTGGAATATGCACTGACGGTGAGCCAACAAATACTGGCCCACACGGTGGAATTATACGACGATTCGAATTGCTGTTAAAAAGACCATTGCATTGGTTCGTTTGCCTTCTACACTTCAACGAACTTCCGTTTCGGCATTTGTTTGAAGCTTTGGATAAATCAACCAGCACTGGACCAAGATCGGCAACCGGAAAACTGAGCCGTCAAATCGAAACTTGTGAAACTCTTCCGGTAAGTTATTGCTATCACTCATTTATTATAATTGTCAACCATTTTTAATTATTTTATTATTATACATTTCCAGGTGGTGGACGGTTTCCAGAAAATTGAGTTGCAAAATATACCCCCGCTCCAGAAAAAAATTGAATTTTCCACCGATTCGAAGTACTTATACGACATGGCCCATGCAATTTCTAGCGGCGTGGTTTCAGTGGATCTGGCTAACATCAAACCAGGGAAAATTGTACATTCTAGGTGGCTCACCAAGGCCGTTAGATTATTACGATTATATGTGACAACGGAAAATCCAGATGCAAATTTAAGAATTCTGGTTGAATTTATAATTAAATGTTATGTGCCAATGAACTTCAATATCAAGTATTACAGCTCTGTCGTGTACGGCAGTGCATTGTTTTTCAACTTCATTAGTTGATCACGATTTCTAGAACCTCGTTTACGCAAAATTGTCAATCAAGTAATTACAGATAATTCATATTATGCGCATTCGGAAAATATCTTGCTATCAATGTTGTTTGATGATAGCAAAGAAAAGCGCGACTGTGCTATCAACATAATTCTACGCTATCGAACAGATGTTGACGACCCAACGCAACTTAGAGCTTATAAAAAACCAGATATAAAGTTTAATTGCACAAGTTACACGGAAATGATCAATATGACATAAATAAGGTTTTTGAACCACCATTCACGCGAAGCATTCCGTACGATACATTGAAAGAATATTTAAATCAAGATGATCCACCGTTTAATGATCCAAAAATTCCATCACACATACATAATGAATTTTATGGATATTCCGTCTTCACCCACAGTATTTGACCTAATTTTACTAACGCAATGAGCAACGTTACTCTCCTACAGCCGCCGAAATTAAATTGACTTACAGGATCTAAAGGAATTGATACATTAGGCAACAGAGTATTAGTAGACGCAGAGGAAGCAATAAAATAATCATTTAAGATATTGAGATTAATGTGGCAATCATCAGATTTAACATTGCATACTCCAGCCTTTCTTAAGTTGTTCCAGAGATTTTTAGAAGATTGTGTAGAGTTAAACTTGTTAATAAAAAAAAGGCGTTTTGCTAATTTTACAGCCAAGTTAGCTTCATTTCTTGCTCTCTTAAACTGATCCCAATTTCATGCTGTGGAATTTCGTTTAAAGCGATTATCCATTTTATTCCGAGTTTTAAGGGCTAGCATGACAATTCTTGAAAACCAAGGACAACTTTTATTAGAAACGCGACGAGTTACTAATGGGACATGCAAATCAAATAGTGCATGTATTTCATGAATTAAAAAATTTACCTTCTCATTAACTGTACTGAGAAACCAGCATTGAGACCAATTTATGGCAGATAGGTCATGAAACAAAGAATTATAGTCAACGGATTATCAAGACAAAAATCAAATCAAGTCTTTTGCGAAAGAAAAGATAAGAACGAACAGGCTACAATAAAAACAGGTAGGCTCACGACTGAGAGTGCAACCCTCGAAACCGTCACAGAAGAACACCTGCTTTCGGCACTTATGGATATAAGAAAGAGAGCAGAGTCAGTAGCGAGCCTACCTGTTTTTATTTTACCATGTATTCCTTTTTTTTTACAGTTTCGGCGGTCGCCGAAATCCGGTTTTTGTTGTTCTTGCTGTTGTTGTTTTTGTTGTTGTTGTTGTCGTGGCTACTTTGCTGTTGCTGCTATTATTATTGTTGCTCCCAAAATCCTGTTGTTGTTGTTGTTGTTTTTGTTGTTGTCTTTGTTGTTGTTGTTGTTGTTGTTGTTGTCGTCGTGGCTATTTTGCTGTTGCTGCTATTATTATTGTTGCTTCTTGCTGCTGCACTTTGTTGACACTGCTGTTGTTGTTGTCGTGGCTATTTTGCTGTTGCTGCTATTATTGCCAATAGCGGATGCGCGTGTTTGCAAAGTTCGTTGCACTGTTACAAACTTGCCTATTTGAGAATTTAAAAATAATGTAAAGTGTACCTCAACTGTTCCGCCCTTTAAGTGTCAGACGTCCCTGACTGATCGTATGTACGAAGGACATTGTTAATTTCTAATTTGCGGTGCCGTTTGGCGAAGACGTATGCGGCACAAATTACGAGGATAAGTGGGAATAAAGAAGCAGAGGTATACCAAACTCCTCTGATCTTAAAGTGTAGGTGTGCAATGTGTTTCACATTTTTGATGGTTGCTTCGTGTAAGTCCTGTAGCGATAAAATGGGGGTGTTATCCGTAAGATTTACAGTGTTAGCTAAGGGAGTTTTAAAAGCAATTTTTCGGAGATTCTCGAACTTTGTGTAGTTTACAATCAGTGTGTCATCGAATGTTATTAAAATGTGCTTTTTTGAATAGTCTTTGTTTCGTTCTTGTAAATTAATCTAAATGGTAGATTATTAATAATGACGATGCCATCGTCGATTTCTGCTATAAGTGGCATATTGTGTGCAGAATTTGTAGTACATGTCGAGGTATAGTTGTTCAGTAAATCACTTTAACATAATTTTTTTTCAATTTTAAGCATTTGGTAGAATGAAATTAAAGATTTCTTTGTACAATTTTTTAACATAAAATATTTTAAATCACATTTAGCAACATCATTAGTTTCGAATACTAACACTTTATTTTGTTGAATTACTGGATAGATTAATTTTTTGTTACAAAGCAGTTTAATTTTCGGAAATTGTATTAGGAATGTAATAATATTTTCATTCTGTAAGATTTTCAATTTGGAATTTGCAATTACTTCGCTTATGCTTATATTTCTATTTCGGATTTTAAAATAAAATTTACCTCTAAACTATCGAACAAAATAGGATTAATTGTTTGTACTTTTCCCAAAGTTATGGATAGGGCTATATTATCCAATTCCCTAATTATTGCTCTGTTCCTCAAACTGAGTATGTCGTATAAATAACCCGTATCGATCTCTGTTGATTTAGTTTTGCCCAGAAGTATATCGACCGTACGAGTTAAGTTGTTAATTTGCTTTTGTATTTGTGTTTACGGTTGTTTGTGAATTACTTGTTAAAATGAGCTCGTTTTGTTTATTTCGGACTTCCGCAAAATCATCATATTCCGGTGCTCCAGCTATAAACTTCAACGCAGTCCCAAGAATGTTAATGCCGCGTGCATGTCTACGATGTATGCGAAGCGAGTCTATAGTTTTTACTATTTGATTTACATCAGCTTCTAAGTTTCCTCACGTGTGATTGTGGTACCAACTTGGTTGACTGTCTCGTATCGGCAGCTATAGCTATAAAGTCGGTTAGGTTCGTAATATGGGCTAATATGTTCTCTGTCTCTCAGTCTCTGTTTAGTAGGGATTCTAATCAGACGTACATCATGCTGTGTAATAAGTGCAACAAGTGCATAAATACCAGCGACTTCATTGCTTGCAATTCGTGTAAAGTTGAGTGTCATAAATATTGCTTCGGCTTAAGCGATAATCAATGCGAGCTGATATCAAATCACTCTAACATCTTTTTTTATTGTGATCATTGTTTAATTAAACCTGGTGACCTTCACTCAGTTATTGACAGACTAGTTCATGATGTTAACGATCTAAAAAATATGTGCAAGCAGCCTATATACTGCAAGGGCAATGACCCGACGCATCTCTCTAATGTAAATATTAAAAAGGCCGCTGCAACTACTGCTGCTGCTGACCCAACGCATCTCTCTCATAGCGATGTCAAAAAGGTTGCTGTTTCTCCTGCTGAGAATTCTGCTTCTTCGGATCTTCCCCGCCTGCGTGTGCGAAAAACAGTTGGTGAAGTAAACGCAGCGTCTCGTGGAGCCACTCACTCTCGTGGGCGCACCTCAAAACCGGTTTCTGGTGGCAGCACTCCCACTGCAGATGTTGCGTCAAATTCTATTTCTGCGCTCGCCTCTCAGAATGTGCCTGTGGTCGTTATTGATGATATTGACGACTCTATTCGCGCTAGTCACGCTCTAAATGCCGCTGTTTTATCATCTGGCTCTTGCAGTGCTGTCGCTGCTGCTAGTGCTTCAAATGCTGTTGTTCCCGCTGTCGAGAAAGCAGCTGATTTGTCTACTACTGTTGTTCTTGCAATCTTATCTGGCTCTCGCAGAGCTGACGCTGCTGCTAGTGCTTTAAATGCTGTTGTTGTTCCTGCTGTCGAGAAAACAGCTGACTTATCTACCGCGGTTGTTCCTGCTATTTCATCTGGGTCTCGCTGTACTAGCGCTGCTGGTGCTTCCTATGCTGCTGTTGTTTCTGCTATCGAGAAAACAGCTGATTTATCTACTGGCGCTCATATCGTCCACCTGCACCTGGTGTTTCTAATGCTGTTGTTGTTCCTGAAAATAAAAAACGAAACAAACGACACTCTCAAGAAGTACTTGTTGTTGGTCTAAACAACAACCATGAGCTAGAAGTTGTGCCTAAACTGAGGTTTGTTCATCTATCTGCTTTTAAGTCAACTGTCTCTGAGCGTGATATTATAAATTATATCGTTGAACACACGGAAATTGAAGAGAAAAATCTTGCGAGCTACAAACTTATAAAAAAAGGCGTTGCTCGTGAAGATGTAAAGCAGATATCGTTTAAACTCGGTGTTGCTGAGCAATTTATTGAAACAATCCTCAATCCATCGTTTTGGCGAGAAAACATAAAAGTATCTGTGTTTAAAAATTTTCGGCCAAAACCGAGAAAAATTAAAACAAAGTAGAATCTAAACTTTAAACAAATCAGCGTCATCTGTTCATCAAAGCTATTTTTCTCTTTATTTTCACAATGTTGGTGGTATTCGTACTAAAACCAATCAATTATTTTCTACCGCAGCAGCTCACGATTTCGACGTAATAACTCTTGTGGAAACTTGGTTAACGTCACATTTTTGTTCTGAAGAACTATTTGACGCGGATTACGAATTATACCGTAGAGACCGCATACTTGCCCAGGTATGTCGAGAGGAGGCGGTGTATTAATAGCAGTTTCATCAAAATATGACAGCAGAGTAATTCGCTTACCTCGCGAGCGTGATAATATTGAACAAACTTGTGTTGCAGTTAAATTTGCCAATGATCCTTCAACCATTATCAATGAAATTGTTTTTATTGTAAGTTATATTCCACCAAAAAGCGATTATAATTTATATAATGACCATATTTTTAATATTTCTAATATTGTATCGTCTTTAAGCCCTCAGCAAACTCCTTGTGTTTTAGGAGATTTCAATTTAAGTAACATTGAATGGAAATATAGTAGTGATGACAAAATATTAATGACTTTTAATGTTAAAAAAGATGTCGAGTTGTTACTATGTGACTCCCTTTATTCCTTAGATATGTTTCAGATCAATGAATTTGAAAACGAATTGAAACGAATTTTGGATTTAGTTTTTATTAGAAATGATCTTAAATACTTCATGAATATGTGTCTTATGCCGCTTACTCGCGAGTCAATTCATCACAAAGCACTCGAGCTGAAATTCAGTTTTTATAAACCAAATAACATTTTTGATAATCCTTCCAATTTATCTTATGATTTCAAGAACGCTAACTATCCTGCGCTTAATAATTATTTTGATTCTATAAATTGGATAATAGTTTTCAATTCTATGGATTTATATGCGATGTATTTCACATTCAAAAAAGTTCTCCAAGAAGGTTTATATTTATATGTACCAATCAAAAAATTTAATAGTTCTTATAATTATAATTTATAATTTAATAATTATATAATTCTCGATTACTACATCTTAAAAAATTTAAGAAATAGAGCGCATAAAAAATTTAAGAGAACAAATGATGATGTTGATAAAGAAAATTTTATTTTACGTCGTAAGGAATTTGACTTTCTTTCTAACTTCTTATATAAAAAGTATTTGAATTCCATCGAATCTGGAATAAAATCAAATCCTAAATCTTTCTGGGTATTTATTGATTCCAAACATAAATCTCATGGACTTCCGAAATCTATGGAGTACAAAAACAAATCTTCGAATAGTTCACAAGAATCTTGCAAACTGTTTGCAGACTTCTTTGGGTCTGTTTTCAATAATGCTGCATTGTCAAATAACCATGATGATTTCTCAAACATTACCCAAATTGTAAATGTGTCAAGTATGACAATTTCATACGAAGAAGTCTTTGCAGTTTTGCGAGGTTTGGATATGAATAGAGGTGCTGGTTTTGATTTGCTTCCTCCGGTGTTTTTTAAGAAATGCGCTTCGACACTTTTTGTTGCTTTAGCGCTTATATTTAATAAATCACTCTCTGCTGGTATATTCTTAGATGAATGGAAAACTGCATTTATATCTCCAATTTTTAAATCTGGTCAAAAATTTTTAATAGAAAACTATAGACCGATTGTTAAGCTATCAGTTATTCCTAAGATTTTAGACAAGATTGTTAATATGAGACTGTTTTCTGAGATCAAAAATTATATTGTAACGCAACAACATGGTTTTTTCGCGGGTAGATCAACGTGCACTAATCTAACAATTTTTACAAATTTTTGTATCAATTCTGTCGAAAATGGCTTGCAAGTTGATGTTCTCTATACCGACTCCGTTAAAGCATTTGATAGTTTGGTTCATTCGATACTATTGCTAAAACTTGAAAAATTGGGGTTTCATTCCGTATTTTTGGAATGGATTTCTTCCTATTTATCGAATCGACAATTAGTTGTTAGAGTTGATAACCAGTATTCAAACCCAATTGTTGTTAATTCAGGCGTGCCTCAAGGTATTCACTTAGGTCCCCTGCTTTTTAACTTGTTTATAAATGATATTCCACAAATTTTTAAGTTCAGCGAATGCTTGTTATATGCGGACGACTTAAAAATCTTTATTAAAGTTGGACATATTTCTGACTGCATCAATTTACAGGAAGATATAAGATCATTTCTCTTATGGTGCAATAAGAATGGAATGAATTTAAATTATTCTAAATGTAAAGCTCTCACTTACTCTCATAAGAACTATCCAATTTTATATAATTATTCTTATGGAAACAATAACGTTTTCCTGAGAGACAAAATTGTTAAAGATTTAGGTTTATATTTTGATACCAAGCTTTCTTTTAGCCACCATCATGAGTTCATGGTATCTAAAGCCTGTTCTCTACTTGGATTTCTAAAACGAAATTCGAAAGAATTTTTAGATCCTTTGACGGCAAAAACACTTAACGTGAGATCTAAACTGGAATACTCAAGTATTGTGTGGGACCCTTTTTATGAATGTGAGATCAGTCGTATTGAACGAATTCAAAAAAAATTCACAAGATTCGCTCTACGCCGGAGGTTTTCTCTCGAGAATATGCCATCTTACAATGAGCGTTGCAACTTATTAGGCTTGAAATAATTGTCGCAAAGAAGACATGCACAGAGCGTTTTATTTATTAAGCGCATCTTAGATAGCAATATTAATTGTCCGGAACTACTAACTTTAATTCCGTTCTATGCTCCGATAAGACCATTAAGGGAGAGTGCTTTGCTTTACGTTCCATTTCATAGAACTAATAATGGCATGAATGAGCCAATATCTAGATGTTTGATGTATTGTAACTTGTATTGATTTTAATGTTTTTAAAAGGAATGTCTTTGATATGTTTAAATAATTATCACTAGTATTATAATATAGTATTGTATCTATTATTCTTATTACTGGTGGAAATATTTTTGTAATTATGAAATAGTCTGTAAGATCTTGATCAGTAGACTTAATTTAAATAAATAAATAAATAAATAAATAAAATATTCCATAACCATTAAATATGGTTTCCATCCGCTACTGGTATGTAGTGGATGTGGAGAAGTATAGTCCAAAATAGTAGCACGATTATCGGGTATGCCACCTAAGAAGCTAAACTTATTTCCCAAGCACTTATTTATTTTAATATAAACTTTTTCTCCAGGATGGTATGTCTTGACTACCATTTTCTTATCACGATACGCCAAGTCGGACTTCTGTTTGGCGAGAATTTTCGAACGTATTTTTTCTTTGAGATCTTACGGCATGGATCGAATTAAGTCAATAGGCCTAATGTCCGTGGTAGAATGAATTGACCTATTATATTTCGCGGTTGCCAAAAGAATTAGATCTGTGGAATTTTTTATTGCGCTTTCTAATTTGAGGCATCTAGCTATTTCTGTAAGAGTTCCATGAAACCGTTCAACTTGCCCATTAGATGTGCTATGCATGGGTGGGGTTGCATAAATTTCAGCTCCGAAATTGTTTTTAGCAATATTTTTCATGGTTTGAGAAGTTAGAGATTTTTCGTTTTCACAAACAATTGTTTTTGTTTCTTTAAAATAATTTAATATTTCTATGGGTACTGGTTTAATATCAATTATGGCTCTGGAAGCTATGGGCTTTACAATGACAAATTTAGAGAATTTATCTACACATGTTGAAAATAAATTTTTGTCTGTATTGTAGATGTCGATTTGGAGGATTTCACCTGGAGAGGACGGTATAGAGGTTTCGCCTGATTCGTGTTTTTGTGGATGCCTCTGGTATTTGGCTAAGTTACATATTTTACAATTTTTTGTTATTTTGTTAAGCTTTGTCATAATATTGGGAAAATAATAATCTTCTAAGACCTGTTTCATATTTTCTACAGCTGAACGATGTGCCCTATTGTGTTCATTTGTTAAGATCTCAATTTGATCGTTTGGGTTGAAAACATCTGTTACGAATGTATTCGCGAGTCTGAATTTTACGGACGGATAATTTGTATTGGGGGAATGTTGAATTTGGGCTAAGGTATGAAAGTGGCAATGAATTGTGTTAACCAAATGCGGATTTACACAATCTTTGGTGGTCTAAAATGTCCTCAATTTCTTTGTATGTAATATAAAGTCGAATCCGTGTTTTAAAAAGGATTGTGTTTTTTTTTTTAATTCAGAACCTTTTTTTAATTCAGAAAGAAATTAATGGAATCCTTTCTAACATGACGGAGTTATTCACTTTCGAAGTCAGCACTTTCATTTTTGATTGATTTTTTTTTCTTTTTCAACAGAAAATAAAATAAGTATTGAAAACTTTTTGTGTATTTTAGGTACCAAAGTTTTTGTGGAGTCAATTTCTTTGAAATTTGTCTAAGAAATGATATCTAAACCAAGAATATTACTTACCACAGAGGTATGCAACTGCCAAATTGCAATAACATAACTTTGTAAAGTACAAATATAAGTAAATATTATAAATATATAAGTATATACACCAGAGAACTACATGAGACCATTCGTCATTTTTTGCCACTCGAATAACAGTCGTCGTCAGCCACAATCGCACAAAAAAAAACATGCATGCATACCACTCGAGTTCGTAAACAACGATTGCTGCTTAGCACAGTGTGTGACGACTGAAAATCGATACAAAGGCAGCCTCCAGACAATGCTGACATTCGAATGATTCGCTGGAAGCTCGAGTGTTTGCTGCTGGACTCGAGCTCGAGTGGAATTTTATTTTTGTTTTCTTTGTTTTTGTTTTCCTCGCGTTTTGTTGTGCGCAGTGTTTTTTTATGCTTTCAACAACAATTACAACAAAAAACCAACACCAACAACAAATCGTTGGATACGTGGCACAGTAAGCAAGTACCAACAACAAAAAATATACAAAAACCACACAACGCCAGAGATTGTGCAAAAGCTAAAATCATGTGTTTGTATTCTAACAATAAAAAGGACAGACACAACAACACGCATATTGGCACGACAAGTTTAAATTATTGAACACACAAAAAAACAACAAGCATCGATCACCAGTGCTCAATTACAACAATAAAACAATAATAAGTAAGAGTGAAGCTGAACACTGAATTCGGCGAATTACAACAATCATGAAAATATCGAAGTTGTTGTAAAATAGTGGAAAGAGTTAGGCGCTGGTGAGCGCTGCTGCAGACTGCAGTTAACTTTTTTTTCCTGCTGCGAATAAACATAAAAGCATGAATATTCGTTGCTTTTGGCGAATATTGCGAATGTCTGGCTTCATTGGACATTTATGTTTCGCAGGCATTCGTATTCGTCATCGCTCGTACTCTAAGGCATTCGTACCACAGCGATTGGTGCATGTCTTTGCGAATTAATTTTAATGCAGAAGGCATATTCGTAGCTCGTATTTTGACGACACATTCAAAATGCCATTTGAATGCACTCAAGTTGTCCTCTGATATACACCTTTTATACACCTTAAATATATAAGGTGTTGGATGAATCTGAATTGGGTGAGGACCTTAGTATGTTTGGCGATGCCACGTGGCAGTTGAGGTACAAACTATGTGTAGCTTTGGCACCGAAGGACCTTGATTCCTCCTCTAAAGATAATGACATACCCCAGAGAATTATAAATTCCATGAAAAGCTTCTTGAAAACATGCTGTTTAGCCGATCGCAGTCGATATAAAACAAGTAGGTCCAGTTTTTGATCCATTGTGTACAAAATTGAATAAAACGCACAGCAGAATAGCTCATCAGAAGCTCTTATAATATTCTTTCAAGTGCTGAAATTACCAAATTGTTTTGGATTTTAGTATATAGAAAAGCAAATATGAGAATAAAATATGAGAATAATCTCAAAATATGAGAATAATTGCATGAAAAAGTGGAAGCATTCATGAGCTACAAAGAAAAAACTTGGTATGTGAGAATAATGTATCAAAGATAATATGTGTTAACAAAATGGGCGACAAAAACCCACAATATAAAAAACACTATTAAAAGGTTCATATTTGAGAGATGAAACTTCGTGTGGGAACATTTACACCTCGAGCTGCGCCGGGTATTAAAAGCAAGTATATATTTAAAAAATCTATCCTCAATTTGACTTAGAGAGAGAGCTATAATAAGAAAACCTGTCAATACTCGCTTCATTTTTTTGCACAATTGAAAAATGGATATGGTGGTTCGCTGTGGTAGTGATGTCAGTTTTCGATTTATAAAAAACATCGATGCATCGGCTATTCAAGCATCGAGTGAAAATTTTTCCATGCATCGAAGCAAAACATCGATATTTTCGATGCATCGATTTTTTTCCGACATCCCTTATTACTACCAAACTGTGAAACACAGTACTGTTCACAAAATTGAGACAAAAGGTATACTTCCCTTTTCCAAACCTCGACGCCTTGACCCAGTTAAACTTAAAGTTGCTAAATCTGAGTTTGAATATCTTGTAAAAGTTGGAATATGCCGACCATCAAATTCTGCTACAGTATCACCTCTACATTTGGTAGCCAAGAAAAAACCAAATGACTGGAGACCTTGTTGTGACTATAGATGACTCAACTTGTTACTATACCTGTAGCTCGTTCTTGTAACTCGTACCGATCGCAGTTACCGATCCATATTACCGATTTGACGTCACTTTGACGTAATTCTCACCTACAGTGTTCGTGTAATAATCTGAATCGATTTCTGTTCAATTCTTTTGTTCCAAATCGACAAACTGTCAGCTGTTCCGATTCCACTTCAATAGAATCCTTCAAAGAAGTGTTTGTGTAAGAAAAGTGAATCGATAAAAATTAAAGTTTTTAACACTGACTCTGAGGAAAATGAGAACACTGCCGATTGTTATTTATTTACTTTGTGCAAGTAAAAAACGCTTACAAAACCGAAGAACTGAATACAAATAATGAGAAGGTAAGCTAAAGTAATGTATAAATATTTATAATATTAAGGTTAAGTATATTTATTAAATAGTAAGTTAAGTCCGAGCGAGTTTTCAAGTCACAGCATGTCTTATGGCATACATAAAAACAAAAGTTTCATTCATCTCAATTTAAAATATTCACTTTCTAATAACAAGGAAATAATAACAATAATAGTAATATTATAAAAATTTACAGTTTGAAAAATAAAATAAAAACAAACGAACAGCTGCTTGTCATTTGATTCAGTTTCGCATCATTTCTTCTCGATTTGTGTTCTTTTTCATCACGGACCGAATTTTTAGCGATTTGAACTTACACAAACACTAGTTCTCACGAAATCGGTAAATAAGGATCGATACAACGTGACGTCATAAAAATCGGTAACTTGTCGATTTATTTACAAGAACGAGCTACTGATCGTTATCCGCTTCCACATATTCATGACCTTAGTATTGATCTACGTAACAAAACAATATTCTCTAAAATTGATCTCGTTCGAGCATATCAACAGATTCCTGTAGCTGAAGAAGACATCAATAAAACAGCAATAACTACACCCTTTGGTATGTTTGAATTCGTTCGAATGCCTTTCGGCCTACGTAATAGATCGCAAACATTTCAAAGATTTATCAATGAAGTTTTCTTTGGCCTCGATTTTGTATTTGCATACGTAGATGATATTCTTGTAGCAAGTGAAAATGAAGCTCAACGTTATAATCATTTAAGAACTGTCTTCACACGTCTCAACGATATGGATTAAATATAAAACCAAACAAGTGTCAATTCGGTGTTTCTTCCATAGACTTTTTAAGCCATAAAATTTCTAAAAATGGTATTCAACCCTCTGAAGAGCGAGTTGAAATCATTTCTAAATACACAAAACCGACATCTATAACTAAGTTACAAAAGTTTATTGGAATTGTTAACTATTACCATAGATACATACCAATGATCGCAAAATTTGTAAGTCCCCTGCATGAAATCATTACAAAAGCTAGCAAAATTAAAGCAAAAGAGCTTGTTTGGACAACTGAAGCAGAAAATTCTTTCAATACAATCAAAACTAAATTTACAGAAAATACTCTTTTAACACATTTTGACGAAACTGCCTCACTTTCAATTGCAGTAGATTGCACCGAACAGTGCAATTGGAGCAGTTTTACAACAAACAATACATAAAAATCATGAACCTCTGGCATTCCATTCCAAAAAGCTTACACCCGCGGAAACTAAATATTCAACATTTGATAAAGAACTTTTAGCAATCGATTCAGCAATTAAACATTTTAAGCATTTTCTGGAAGGACGCAAATTTAAAATATATACAGATCATAAACCTTTGACTTACGCCCTTTACTCAAAAACAGAAAGATCATTACGACAAACCCGACATCTAGAGTATATAGCTCAATTTACAAATAAAATTCAATATATTGCTGGTAGAGACAAAATAGTAGCTGAAACCTTATCTCGTCTACCAGACATAGAAGAAATTTCTGAAAAAGATATAACGCTACAAAATATTTTTGTAATGAACAACAAACGGACTCTGAACTTCAAAAACTAATTGCTTCACCAAATTCTAAAAATAATCTCAAACATATAAATGTGCCACTTTGAGTCTAAAAATTTGGTGGGATTTATCCGCAAATCATGTCTTTATGTCCCACTTTCCATGAGAACAGTTTTTTTTTTTTTTGGATTCGCCAAAGGAGTGTGGAATCTCATGAATACGTATAGCCCGTACTATACGCATGCACGTGTTGTGTGGCGTTCTCTGTCGAACCCACACAACTCTGTTGTGTAACGCTAAATATTTACTGTTACATCGTTACATTTATACTCACCAAATAATCCTTTCCTTTATCGGTGTAACCTGAAAGTTTAAAATTAAACTGCACTTCTTTATTGGTTAATTAACACTCTTCTTTCTTTATTAATTTTACTCTTATTTATAGTACAGTTTTTAGTTTAAGATTTATAAACGATTATATATACAAACTTACTTAAATATACAAACATACATATTAGTTTATTTAAATATATACATTCTTCGTTTGGTCACCTCGATATTTGACATCGTTGGCACCACGAATTGGCTTATTTCCGCGTTTTATATTTCAACACACATATTTTCAACAACAGCGGTTTATTAACCTAGAAACAAACATACTACATTGCAATTCAACCCACAAGAGTTCATTTACTTCCGCGATCATTTTCGAGCTATGTTAACAGAAGCGCAGCTCAAGTAGCTGGCCCGTGCTTAATTGCTATTTTAAGCTGACCGTTGCATTTTTTAATTTGACTGTAAGCTTCGATTGGTAAGCATTGGAAAAACGCCGATCGCTTCACTTATTTTTAAGGCAGATCAGTGTTTGTAATTTATAATATGAAAAACGTCGCTTGTGACGATTGAGTCACAACATTCCTCCCCCCTTTGACAAAGAAAAATTATGCTATTCATTTAGCAATAATTTTTCGTCACATGAATTTATCAGAATTTTGCATTATGTATGTATGTAAGGTTCATTTTTAGCATTAATACATTAATATTTAATAACTGTTTCGAATATAGATTTCTTTGAATTTCATATGCAGTTTTTATATACAGTGTTTTTTCTTTTAAATTTTTTGACTAATAATAATAATTCTCTTAATATTGTTTTTAATAATAATATTTCTTAATAGCAATTTGTGTCTTATATTTTCCTTTTATACATTTATTTTTCTTATTTTTGTTTTTACACTCTTTTCTCTTTGTTGTTGTGTATATTCTCTTAAATGAAGGATTTGTGATTATTACGTGACAAAGTATATTGTAGGTTTCCTTCCCCCTTATGAAAGAAAATTTTTACCTTGAAGAGGTTTAATTTTCTTAAAACTTAATGTACTTAGATATGAGAAGAGACAGGCATCACTTTACAGTTCATTTTTTAAAATTCCTTGCATGCTTACATACTTTATTAATATTTATTTATTGTCAATTCAAAATAGTTGTGTGCTTAATAAGTTTAATGTTAGCTATCTAATATTCTCTACTTTATTTATGTGTATCTGTTCGTGGGTCCTAGTAATTTTGATGATTATTTATTTGATTGTCGATAAAGTTGTTCCTCTTCTTGGCATTATTATGATGACTCTGCACATGTTCTGTCTTTGATGATCATTTGATAACCATTACTGATAAGTATAGGTCACTCCTTTTCTTCTCTATTGAAGTACATATTTAAACTACTTGATTCTTGAAGTTAATTCTTGAAGTTGGTGAAGTCTTGAAGTTACGAAAAAGATGCCAAATTTCGTTTTTATTTCGTGTTTTGTGTGGCTCATATTTTCGTTAGTTTATATTAAAGTTTGCTTTTAGTTTTGACAAGCTATGTTTGCTAGTATTGTTAATTGGGAAGCGACTCTTTACATTTATCAAACACTTTGGTTTCGTTCTGGTTAAGCGTTTTCTTAGAAAGGAATGAACTAAATGCAGGTATTTCACATTATAGACATACTTTCGTGGTTTTCTTAAACCAGAATGCATTTTGTAATAACAAATTATGCATATCCGAATTAATTTTTAATCGTTGTACTTGTAAGCCTTTCAATCATAAAGAAATCTTACGACTTAATTGATTTTCTCGTTTAAATGGAAAATTGTTTGATTCGTTGTGTATACAATCTGTCGCTGTAATTTCAAATTTTTAATAACACTTTGTAACCTTCCACAAACATTTAAAAGCCTGTATATTTTCTTGTTGTATTTTTTCTTTTTTTTTTAAATGCTTTCTTATATGTTTTACTTGAAACATGTTTTGCTTCATTACTTAGCCTTTGATACTTTTAACTCATTAACGTCTGAGGCCTCGAACTTCGTCAGAATAGCTCCTTTCTCTTGTATAGCGTTGTCCACCTGATCGACTCAGTTTTATTGCTGCTACGACCAACTCGAATCAGAACTAGGACCACGATTATTGATACGGAAAAGTTTCGTGTAATAAATGTGTAGTTTTGATTTTTATAAAAATCTTATCGTAAATATTAATTTTTATCTTGTAGTATGGTAAATTAAATTTTTGAGTTTTCTCTTGTATAATTTTAATTTAATTTCTTAAATATCTCTTACAACTTTTTAATCTTTTGTATTTTAACCCTCTATTAACAAATAATTAATTTGAAATTGTTTATTGATTAAAACCAATTTTCTTTTCATTTAATGTTTGAAAACTTCTTTTCAAAAATTTAAAATTTTATTTTCAAATGCCTTTGTTAAATTAAAAAAAATTAATGAATACCTTTATCTCAACGAATTTAAAAAAAAAAATTTTTTTTTTTCATCTCAAAAAAAAATTCAATATCTCTGTTTAATGAAACTTATTTAGTTTCGTTTGATTTTATTTTCATACTTTTGGTTTAATTTAATGTTTGATTGCATTTTTCAACGTAATTCTAATTTTAATTTAATTTAATTTTTATTTTTATAACATAATTTAATTACTGTGAAACAACTTCAGTAAATTATTATGTATTTTCTTAGCTTTTCCTTTTATTAAAATCTCAGTGGTAACCGGACTTTTTACTGCTATGACCTCATATGGGCCTATCCATATTGGTGAAAATTTATTTTTTCTAGCCTGATTTTTCATCAGTACTTTATCACCAATTTTAAATTCTACAGGATTTAAAGAGTTATCATACTGTATTTTTGATAATTCTTTTGCTCGCTCCTGGTTCTGTCTCACTAGTTCGTGAGTTCTTTGGATTTGATATTTAAGGATTTTTGAAGGATCTTCGGTGTTATACACCGGACTACATTTACGTTTGAGATTAGTTGGCATTTCCGAATTGAACCCATACAAAGTTTTGAACGGAGTTTGTTTGGTGCTTATGTGCGGTGTGTTATTGTGCACATGCATTGCAGATGTTAACCACTGATCCCAATTTGACCCATCCTCTTTTGCAAAACTTCGTAAGTATTCTGCTAATGGACGATGGCTTCTTTCCAATGAGCCATTAGCTTGTGGGTGGTATGGAGTTATGTGTAATTTCTTAATTCCTAACATTTTACACACATCCGAAAACAATTTCGACACAAAATTTGAACCGTTATCGGTAATCAGAACTTTTGGAGTATTGTGACGAGTTATAATTTCGTCGAAGAATGCTTTTGATACTGTACTAGCTTCAGCATCTGGTATTGCAACACATGCCATGTATTTTGAAAAATAATCTTGAAAAGTAAGTATGTATTTATTTCCTGACACAGTCTCTGGCAGGATACCCACTATGTCCATGTAAACTTTATCAAATGGACGCTTCGGTGTATCTGTTAACACCATGGGCATTTTTGTTAATTTAGAACATTTATTCACCTGACATTTTTGACATTTCTTAACATATTCTTTGATTTGCTTTTGCATCCCTTTCCATTTATATTCTTGCCTTATTCTGAAATAGGTTTTTAAAGCTCCTTGGTGCCCACCTAGTGGTAGATCATGAAAATCCCTCAAAATTCTCTTAATGTCTTTTGGATCGGTAAGAATTACTATTTCTTTATTCTGATGGCCTAACACCTCATCATATTGTTCACTAGATTTTTCTGCAGTATCTTCCGTTTCAATTTCCTTTTCTTGTTCTTTAGCCTTTGACCTTGTTTGAACCATTACTATATCCTGCTCTTGTTGGGGTATCCTACTAAGCGCATCCGCATTTAAATTTCGTTTACCTGGTTTATATATAATTTCATACTCGTATTCTGAAAGTTTGTGCCGGAATCGTACTAAACGCGATGTTTGGTCTTTCAGATTTGCTATTCCCCTCAATGGTTGATGATCTGTATATATCTTAAAAGGCCTGCCTAACAGATAAGCCCTAAAATTTGTCGTTGCCCAGACAATTGCTAAAAATTCTTTTTCTATTGTCGAATAGCGTTTTTCTGCGCTATTTAATGCCCTACTCGCGAACGCAATTGGCCTATCCTCGCCAACTTTGCCTTGCGATAAAACCGCACCTAGTGCCTCTCCACTTGCGTCTGTAGTTAATAAGAAAGGTTTTTCAAAATCTGGATAAGCTAAAACTGGAGACGAGGTAACTGCTTCCTTCAACGTCTGGAAAGCTTGCTGACAGTTATCTGTCCATTGAAACTTTACGTCCTTTTTAAGCAAATTATTTATTGGTAACACGATTTGTGACATATTTTTTATAAATTTTCTATAGTAATTTACTAAACCTAAAAATGCCTGAACTTCCTTTCTATTTCTCGGAACTGGTATATTTTTCACACATTCCAGTTTTTGTGGATCTGGCAAAGCTCCCATTTCCGAACACTTATGCCCTAAATATGCTATCTCACGACGTAAAAATTGGCATTTCTCTGTGTTTAACTTTAAACAATTCTCCCTCAATTTCTGAAAAACTCTTCCAAGTTTTTCCTCATGTTGCTGTAAATTTTTACCATAGATTACAATATCGTCTAAATATACAAAACAATCTATTCCTTGTAGTCCTGTAAGTATGTGATTCATAAGCCTTTGGAATGTAGCTGGGGCTCCAGTTAGTCCAAACGGCATTCTGTTAAACTCATAATGACCTAACGACGTACTAAAAGCTGTTTTTTCCTTATCTTTGCTATTCACTAAAACTTGATGATAGCCACTAGCTAGATCTAGTGTTGAAAAATATCTACAATGACCTAACTGATCCAGAATTTCGTCAATTCGAGGAATAGGGAAAACTTGTTTGATTGTGGCATCGTTTACTTTTCTGAAATCAATAACTAATCTCCACTTTTTCTGTCCGTCTTCCCCGGCTTTCTTTGGAACAAGCAACATTGGTGAATTCCACGGGGACTTGCTTGGCCTGATTATGTCGTCATCTAAAAGTTTTTCTACTTGTCTTTGTATCTCCTCCCTATGCATTTGTGGTAACCTGTACTGTCTTTGATTAATTGGTGCTTGATCTCTTTGCATTCGAATTTCATGTTTTAAAACACAGGTGCATGACAATTTATCTCCTTCAAGCAAGAAAATATCATGAAAAGACGTTACTAAATTTTCTATTGATGCTCTTTCTTCAGTGTTTAAACTTTTGTCGAATTTGACTGTTTCTATCAATCTATTAACCCTTTCTCTTACGTCTACTTCCCTTGCACTTTACGACGAGCTCGCATCCACTATGAACTCTTTAAAATTTGAAAAATTTGGTCTAAAATCTTTAGGTATGACACAGTCATCCTTATTCGCATTTAGCACTGTTGCATATGCCATTTTATTCTTCACATTTGCTAACGTTTCACCTAAATAAACCCCCGGCATAATCTCTTGTTTATGGATTACAACAACTGAAATATTTGTTTTTATCGGAATTTTAACCGTTTGTATTGTTCTTGCTTTAACACTTATCTCCTTATTGTAGCTTAAAGAACTAATCTCGTTTATTTGTTTTAGAGGTAATTCCACCCTAGTCTCCATGTGTTTACCATAGACTGTTAACGTCTTATTAATCGCATCTATAACTGAATTATTCCACAAACTATCCCAACCTAAAATACCATCTGCAGGCAACCATTGTTCTAGTGCCACTACGTGTAACTTAAAACTTAAGTTCTTTATCTTATCGTGTTGGATCTCTACAGACCCCAATGTATCTACAAAACCCCCAAATGCTCCACTCAAATGTTTAATTTCCCTTGTATCTTTATTCAAATTTTTCTTTAATGCTTTCTGTTTAACTAAACTGGCCTCAGCCCCGGTATCCACAAGTAAAATGAGTCGTCCTTCTATAGAATCCTTACAGGGAATTTCTATGAACACATCATTGACTTTGCGAAAACCAAAACTCCTACCTTGTTCGTTCCTATTTTGAAACGTAAAATTCTTATTGTGTAACGAGTTTCCTAAATCTTTATCTCTTTCCTGAGAACTACTTAATATAGCTTCTTTTCCTACTGTATCCTTATCTGTTGATACTTCCATCTTTGACTCAGTGGTGAGGATGTTTACTATCTTTTGCGACGTTAAATCTTCCTCCACTATTCTTTCTTGCTCTGTTACCATCAATTCTTCGATTTTTGAATAAAAATTGTTAAATAAAAAATTAGCCTTATCTTCTGACGTACTATCTTCTGTCGAGGTGCTTTCTGTTATTTCATTAGTTACCAAAACTTTAGTCTTATCTACCGATGTACGATTTTCTGGTATTTTGTTCCCCATTTTCCTTGGTGTACAGATGTTTACAATCTTTTTTGACGTGAAATCATCTGTGACTACCCTACTTGGCCCAGTTTTCCTTAATTTTTTGGGTTCCCAGCTCATTGGCCTTGGCTGGGCCCTCAATAGTTTCCCTGTTTCGAATCGTATTCTCTCTTTGCATCACAATCTTGCATTTTGTGTCCTAATCTTGCACACCATTTACATTTAACCTCATATTTGTTTGATTCTTGCATCATGTTACCATTGCTCTTTTGATTTATGTTATAATTATTCTGACTTCTGTCATAATTGTTTTGATTTCCCTTTATTTCATTATTATTCATATTTCTGCTAGCCGAACAGTTTAAATTATATTCGTGACCATAATGTCTACAATTCTGACAATAAACTTGATTTTTTACTTCGTAGCACTCATCTCTTGTGTGCCCTATTCTACTGCAAAATGAACATGTTAAGTTAACATTTCTAGACCTTATATTCTCATAATTTCTTGTTATTTGAATTCCTGGCAGGTTCTCTGATGATGAGTAAGGCCTATGACCTGCTTCAACCTCATGATCAGCCAACCTACATGCCACATCATTTTTACTGAAATTTATACCAAATACCCTTTGATTTGGTCTCGTATTTTTCCCTCTTTCGATAAGCCCAAATGCACTTATCGCTTCTTCCACTACACTCTCAAATGTTCCTGTTTTAACGCTTAGCATATATATTCTCAGAGTTGAATCCTGCAGACCTACTCTGAAAGTTGTAATCACAGTTTTATTTAATTCACTTAAAAGTGCGGACACACCGTCTTTGTATTCGTTATTTATTATATCTTCTGCTGTTGTTTTAAGAGCACTTAACCGTCTTGCATATTTTCGTATTTCTTCACCAGGTTGTTGTAATGTCTTCTGTATTTCCTGCCATACTACATCTAATTCTTTTCTTTCCAAATACGTTTTCTTTATAAGTATAAATAATTCATTAATATAATTAAATTGTCTTGGTCTTACTAATTTGAAAGCATCTCCATAAAGTCTTAGTTTCACACATTGAATAAATTTTTCTAAATTCGATTGTCCTACCACTTGGAAAGCTAATTCTGTCCCAAGTATAAACTTATACACTTCCTCATGTAGCTCACTGGAGTCTGCTCCTGAAAATAGAGGCACAAGCTCCGATACTATTTTCGCTATCTCGCATATGTTCATTCTGAATTTTTTTTTTTTTGTTATGATTTCATTATCTTTTCGTTGCCTTTAAAATTTTCTGTGTTCAACAACAACTCTCACCCTATACTACAGTTTCTCTCTGAATTTAATTCTGTAATCTAATCTACAAATTTTTATTTTACTGATTTTAAACCTTTTAAATTATATTCTGGAGGGTCCGGTCAACTACCAGGAATTGGTTACGGAATCGCAGAATCTTTGGGAAGTTATTATTATTTATTTATTTATTTGAACACGGGTAACCGAGTTCGAATCACTATTCTTTTTTAAAAGGGACAACCCTTTTTTAAAAAGGACTACCGGCTGCGCCATAATGTTGTGTGGCGTTCTCTGTTGAACCCACACAACTCTGTTGTGTAACGCTAAATATTTACTGTTACATCGTTACATTTATACTCACCAAATAATCCTTTCCTTTATCGGTGTAACCTGAAAGTTTAAAATTAAACTGCACTTCTTTATTGGTTAATTAACACTCTTCTTTCTTTATTAATTTTACTCTTATTTATAGTACAGTTTTTAGTTTAAGATTTATAAACGATTATATATACAAACTTACTTAAATATACAAACATACATATTAGTTTATTTACATATATACATTCTTCGTTTGGTCACCTCGATATTTGACATCGTTGGCACCACGAATTGGCTTATTTCCGCGTTTTATATTTCAACACACATATTTTCAACAACAGCGGTTTATTAACCTAGAAACAAACATACTACATTGCAATTCAACCCACAAGAGTTCATTTACTTCCGCGATCATTTTCGAGCTATGTTAACAGAAGCGCAGCTCAAGTAGCTGGCCCGTGCTTAATTGCTATTTTAAGCTGACCGTTGCATTTTTTAATTTGACTGTAAGCTTCGATTGGTAAGCATTGGAAAAACGCCGATCGCTTCACTTATTTTTAAGGCAGATCAGTGTTTGTAATTTATAATATGAAAAACGTCGCTTGTGACGATTGAGTCACAACACACGACTTACATTCTAAAATCTATCCGGATCAACCGGAACAGACAGAATGCACATACGTACTAAAACACACACCCAGTTGGCGAAGTATGAATTTCCACTAAGCACATTGATTGGCTTTTCAGCCGAACTTAGAAATTTTATACAAAAACACGAATTTATTAAGAATTTATGAATTTAAAAAAGTAAACAACATCAAATAAGTAGTAAACTTTACATAAAACTCTAAAACAAAGAGACGAAAGTAACTATAAATAATATGAATATTAGTAAGTTTGCGGCCACTATCCAACCCAAGATCCTACGTGGAAAAGAGATTAAACTCTTAAACACCAAACCAATTCCAAATATAACGCAGATATATACATGTAAATATGTACAAACATATATGTGTATATATATACGGGTCACTATGTAATTTTGGAACACCGTGCTAATGTTATTAATTGGATATGTATTTGGGCCAACGCAGGCATAAACTTGTATGGAAAAGAGATAAAAAAGCCATACACCGAATCACAAAAATTAATTAAGCTATAACTATTGTTGAAATCACTACACATACATCGTAAAGGGTCCTGAAGGACAAAATTTGAAGTGCACTGGCTCAACTTAAAAAGCACAAAATGTTTAGATCCTCTTCTTGGGATGTTAAAGTTAAGAGATGAGAGAATATATCGGGAGTCAATATCACCACAAAGTAATTTATATAGGAAGGTGACATTAATCACCATTCTTCTGCTTGTCAAGGAAGGCAGTACAATTTGCTTAAGGCGGGTTTCATAAGAAGGAAGAATAATATCTGGGTTCCAACAAGATGATGACGTAAAGAAAAAAGTAAAACCTGTTTTTGAACCGATTCTATTGCATCAATGTGGACGTTATATTGAGGGTTCCATACTACGGAAGCATATTCAAGGATTGGTCTTACGAGAGATATATATAGTAATTTAGTAGTGAAGGCATCATTGAATTCTTTCGCCCATCTTTTAATGAAACAGGTTTTATTTTATAATTATCTTTCTGTAAATAAACGCCTTATTTACAGCCAAATTTACGTGGAGATTGAAGCGAAGTTTTGGATCCATAATTACACCAAGATCAACAAAACTATGAACAATTTCTAAGTGGATGTTATTTATAGCGTAATTTTTGCTATGAGCAGTTCTACGTGCGAAGGTCATTGATTTGCATTTTTTTAAGTTAAGGTTTAATAGGTTGAATTTGCACCAATCTACTAGTCTGTTTAAATCAGATTGTAAAAGGTGTTGTTCGTCGAGAGACTTTTAGGTAAGAAAAAGTTTCACATCGCCTGCATACATTAAGACGTCACAGTGTTTAATTGCCGAGGGAAGGTCATTAATAAATAGTAAGAATAAAACCGGTCCAAGATGACTTCCTTGCGGAACACCAGATGTAACCATAATATTTTGTGATAGAGAATTTTTATATAAAACTTTTTGAAAAAAGAAAAAAACAAATTGGCCATTTCAGCCCTTGAAAGGACTTTGACCGAGCTTCTTATGATCAATTGTGTTGTGAGTGTTATTAAATGTTTGCACACAATTAACCGAGAACTGGACCTACATGTTTTATGCCGACTCCGAACGGCTCATGTTCTCAAGAAGCTTTACATGGCATTATTTACTCTCTGAGGTTTGCCATTGTCTGCAGAGAGGTGGTGACCGATCAGAAAAATTTTTTTATTGAAAAAACTTTTCGCCGCGTCTGGGGATCGAACTCGGGCTTCGAGCGTGCTAAGCCACACACTTAACCTGCACGCCACGGTCACCACAAACTTTTTGAAAACATCGCGATAAATACGATTCTATCCAATTCAGCAATTTTACAGGAAACCCAATTAGCTTAAGTTTATTCAATAGAAGATTATGATTGACGCTGTCAAAGGCTTTGTTAAAGTCCGTATAAATAACGTCAGTCTGTTTTCCCAAAGTAAAACCTTTTATTACACAAGTTGTAAACTTTTTATCTTTAAAAAACTTCACGGATTGTCACACTTGGAACACGTCCCACGAGAAAATAAATTGTTTATAAATATTTTTGGCCAAATATGAAGAAAGAAATTAACACGTTGGTTTAAAATTGTTTGGAATGCCAAAAAGCGAAAATTCATATATTTTCAAAATCCCCTGTGCATAAAATTGATATTCCCACCGGGCGTTTCGAACATATTCACATGGATGTGGTGGGGCCTCTTCCTGTCTCACGTGGTAATAAATATGTATTAACTCTGGTAGATAGATACGCACGTTGGCCCGAAGCTTACCCATTACAAGATATTTCAGCTAAAACAATATCAAAAACTTTTGTGAACAATTATGTCTGTAGGTTTGGTGTTCCATTAGAAATAACTGTAGACCAAGGAAATGACAATACTCTTTAAGCCCTTAGAAAACATTTTTCAGAAGCAAGAAGCAAAATTGCATCTAGAAATTTTGTACCAAATGATCTCAATACATGTAAATATGTTTTTCTTAAAGTCATTCGTAGATCTGGACTGGAGGCACCTTTCGAAGGTCCATTCCTTGTACTTTCTAGAACGGACAAAAATTTTAAAATTCAATATGGAAACACAATTCGAACTGTTTCAATAGATCTTGTAAAACCGGCATACATAAACAACACAAAATCAGAACCTATGGTGAAGAAGCAGGTTACATTCAATATTATATAGATTCTAATACAACAATTTTTATTTTACTTTAATCGTTTCACTGGAGGGAGAGCTGTAAAGCGATTCATGACTACTTTTTAATACTTTGTTTATTTCACTTGTTATTCTAGTTTTTTTATATTTAAATTTATAATAATTAAAAATATTTTTATTTATCAAAAATATAGAAATAATATATACGAAGAAAATTGTTAATTGAATGTATGAATAAAACGTAAAATTTTATAAAATAAAATAAATTAAATATGTTCATTGTGAAGCTTTAAGAATTGACTCAACGAATTGACTTTTCGAATTTACTGCAAATGTCATATCTTCCCAGTATTTTGGGATTGCGTCTGAGAACATTGGTGAATCATGGACGCCAAGTATTTTGTGTCAATTGTTCAAATTAATCCGCCCCGGGCGGCATTATTTTAGGGGCGGCACTGAAGCTAAATTGAGCCTTTTGAATAACTGGTGTTTTCGAGTAACTCGAAATTTTTCTAGCTTTTGAGTGCTTTAACTTATCAGTGGAAATAACCAGTAGTGGAATTTTCGTTTGATTATGGCGGATTGTAAGTTCAGAGTGCATTTTAAAAATTAAGACTTATGCGTATAATTTTAAGTCGTATCGATTATAATTTTGTGTGATTTTTGAAGGGATTTTACTGTTTTAATAAAATCACTTTGGAGGGGAGTTAGGTGTGGCCTATACTGACTTGGGTCATTTTCTAATTTAATAATTTAATTATTAATTTTGAAGAAATAATTTTGAGAATGACCACAAGGTTTCAGCAGCTTCATGCTCTTGCTGAAAAATACGCCATTCTTACTCCTTTGATTCTCCTGAATGATAAGTTGGAATGCAAACTGAATGAACTCTGTCACGAAGATATTGCCAAGGAAGAGTTTCTCGTTGAGAGAAAAATACTTCAGAATTTTGTTTCTATTGCGCACAAAAAAACGGAATCTTGTATGAAAGGTCCACTTGAACTTTTACAATTTATTTTTAAATTAAGTCTAGAAAACGCAGTTCCAAACATTGTTATGCTTTTACGCATCTTTCTTACCATTGCTGTTAGTGTTGCCACTTGTGAGAGGAGCTTCTCTAAGTTAAAATTCATAAAAACCTACATTAGAACTACAATGAGTACGTCTAGCCTACAAAATCTTGCCATATTATCTATAGAATACAAGTTAAGTAATGATATAGACTTTGACAATGTAATTAACGATTTTGCTAATAAAAAAACAAGAAAAATAACAATTTAATAAAATATTAACTAAAAAAAATTATATTTTTAAAAATTCATTTTTCGGTGTCATATAAGAATATACTTTTTTTATAGTTGGCCTAATTCTAATATGACGTAAGTCAACATTTGGAACAATAGCGATTATTAACGTTTAAGGTTGATTGATCAAAACTACATTTTTGTCTTTTTTTAATTTGCAATACTTTTAATGCTTGAATACATATTAAAATACATTTGAAATTAGTTTTCTTTGCCTCTTCAACATTAGATAATTTTGACCTACGTCGCACGTTAGGAAAAAATCAGTCAAAACGCGCGCATTGTGATGATATCTCAACTTTTTTCTTGGTTTTTTATAATGATTTAATGGTTTTGGTTATGTTTAATGATAGAAATCCATTTTTTTAAGGCCTAACCACTTTTTTTTATTGACCTCCAAAGTCATGCCTAACTTCAAAAATATTTAATCAAAAATTTCACTAAACGTATCAGCTTACTAAAATGCTCATAAAAACTTCAAACTAAAGTCAAAATAAATAAAATTTTCAACAATAAATCACAAAAAACTAGACTTTAAATTTGTATCCCTAAAAGTTTGGTTCTGTGACAAAATAAGAAGATGTACTTCCTTGAAATAGCATAAATTTTAAGAAAATATACAAAAATAATAAATTTTCTTTCAAATGCAACTTCCACAAGTAATCGCGGGTAATGATCAGAACAATACATATGAAAATATAAAGCTCTACAAAAAAATGGCACCAAATCTGTTTGCTACTTGTTTCAACCTTTTTTGTTATTCTTTTTATTATAAAAGCCTTAAATGCTTTTTTAATTTTTTTTTAAATTTGCTTAATTAATAATTTTAAATAATATAGATTTAACCAATAAAGCTATACAGAATTCTTAATTTTATCTTGAAGTTAAGCATAAGCACTAAAAAGTTTAAAAACTGTTGCACTGTTTAGAGATCTTTGTCAATTATAATATATATGAGTGATCTTATTTTACTTTCGTACAAGTTTTCTAGTATAAAAACTTGATCAATTATTTACTCCATACTGAGTTTTGTTATCATCCGACATTTTGTTCCAAAACTTTTTTATATGAATACTTTTTATTGTATGACTTTTTATTGAGTCTTAATTTCGATGGCGTATTCCGTAAATATGATGAATTAATAATGAAAATATAACCATAAAGGGGACATAACTGAATTTAAGTAATTTGATGCTAGGAAATACCTTTTTATTAAATATCAAAATAGAAAAAAAAATCGTGGTTTTAAGCCAGAATATTAAATAAATATTTTTAAGCAATGTTCAGAAATTTTTAAGAAATCCAAAATGTGAAGATTATCTTCGTCAACATTTCTGATGCGCGTGATATAAAATCTTATATTAATTTTTTTTGAAAAAGTTAAAAAATTGTGTTATAGTATACATTTCTCTAAAACAAGAGAATACATTTGCAAAAACCATGCAAATTATTAATTCATCATATATACGGAATACGCCAACGCTATAATCAATGCCATAGAAATTTAGACTAAATGGCAACAGTCAAAAGTTATGTGCTATCTCGAGTATAACTTTCGCTTCTAATATCCTTTATACAGGATAATGTAGGTAAAAACCGCAAGTATCATCCTGTTTGGTAAGATATTGTATGTTAAACTGTATTTAAATTTTTGCTTTAAGACACAGGTAGTTTTTCTAAAAAAAAATCAAAGCATTTTAAGATCGTTATTTTTTACTGTTTTTCTCAAAAAATAACTTTGTCCTTGCGGGGCAGGAAGATGTCCTTTTATTTTCATAAAAATTTTTTTGGCAGATCTTGACAACCACATGCAACTTTTGAGACCGCTTAGAATGTGAAATTCGAAAAAATAATGCAATTCGATACGCTCTAGTGTACATACCTATAGTTCTTAATTTATACCTAAAATTTGAGCTGATCAAAAAGTGACACGCCTCTTGTATAAAGCTTACAAAATGTTACCAATGTAGCGGCACGTGTAAATTAAGATTAAATTCCAAATTATGAGATTGTACGACCTGTAATTTCAAAGCTAAGCGGTATTGCAAATTGGGTTACATAGGAGGTGCCACGCCTCTTGTTTCGTTTCTTTCCAAACTTCACAGCAACACTTTTAAGACCTTGCGACAGCTACCCTGAAAAAATCATATCAATTGGTTTAGCGGTTTCGGATTCTATAACTAGCACACACATACGTGCATCAGTTTTAAGATACATAGATTGTTCCTTTTTTTGAGTGTGAGGACACTTAAGATTCTGAAAATCGTTAAGTGTAACGATATATTTGTTATTCTATGTTTTTTTTAGGATTGTACTGCATTTTATATTATTTGTTCACCACTTTATATATCATAAATAAATTTGATTTTCAACTGTAGGGTATAAGTGTAGAGTATATGCAATGACAAAATTTTATTATGCCAGGTTATTCCTTAAAAAATACTTGTTGAGGTGTCAATATATCAGCTTTATATTTAAGTTAATATAGAAATGAGAGCAAAAATAGACTCATGCGCGCGTTGTGCTCCATTTTTTCGCAACGTGCGTCTTATTAGAAATAGGTTGATGATATGTATAAAAGAATTTTTTTTTATATAATTGAGAACAAAAACCCTATATTAATATCAAAGGTGTTTATTTTCTACTGCATATGAGAGGGCGGCAAATTTGGAATCCGCACCGGGCGGCTTAGCCTCTCGGTACGCCACTGAGTATATCATTCTGATGATGTTCCATATCCTACTTGTACCGATTCAACACGTGAAAACAATCGAAAATCCGTAGATTCAGTGGAGTCGGAAGGAACCACAGGTGGTATTACTATTACAACTGAAAGCAAAACTCACGGTTTACGCAAGCGCAACTGAATGATTGGATAAAAGATTTGGAACTGTCGAAGGAAAATTTGGAATTGCATGCTTCCTTCCAACAATTCAATTTTTTGAGACCGGATGTTAAGGTGATATACTACAGAAATCGTGAAAAACCGTTTGCTATACACTTTAGTAAGAAGGACAATATCTGCTATTGCGAAGACATTCCTGGCTTATTTAATACCTTCGGTCAGCCGTACGTTCCCAAAGAGTGGCGTTTGTTTATTGATGGCACCAATCTGAGTTTGAAGGCGGTATTATTGCATATCGGAAATAAAAAGCCATCGATTCCGATCGCTCATGCAGTCAACACAAAGGAAACGTACGAATCAATGGCGAAGCCATTCACTTGTATTAAATATGTACAACACGATTGGAAAATATGTTCTGATCTCCAAGTCGTTGGTATGCTTTGTGGTTTACAGAGTGGCTACACAAAATACTGCTGTTTTCTCTGCAAATGGGATAGTCGAGCACGTGAACACCACTATTACAAAAATGACTGGCCAGAAAGAATTGATGCAACGTCAAAAACGTTCCACTCGTCAAAAAGGAAAACATAATTCTCCCACCGCTGCACATCAAACTTGGACTTATGAAAAACTTTGTCAAGGCGTAAGACAAAGAAAGCGAAGCATTCACATATTTGAAAACAATTTTTCCAAATCTTTCTGATGTCAAGATAAAAGAAGGTGTCTTCGTTGGACCGCAAATAAAAAATGTGTTAAACGATCTTCAATTCGCAGAACTATTGTCACCAGTTGAGGCAGCGGCGGGGTATTATTTTAGGACGACTGTTTCTAGCTCTATCGGGAACAATAAAAATGAATCTTACGAGAAAATAGTCAAGGAGTTGCTCAGGAACTATGAAAAATGGCCGTAAATATGTCTCTGAAAATTCACTTACTGCACTCCCATTTGAATTTTTTGCGAAGAATCTAAGTGACGAACAGATGGAAAGATTCAACCAACAGATGAAAGCAATTGAGAATCGGTACCAAGGATCTTGGGACGCAAGAATGATGGGCTACTATTGTTGGTTTCTCATCAGAGAAACCGACAAAACAAGAATACTAATCATTTTGAATTTCTGAATGATTAATTAATGAATGAATACTTATATACAGTTTAAAAATTGTAAAAATAATGTTAATTATTAAAAGAACAAAAAAAATTATGAATAAAGAATTAAGAATAAATAATTAATTACAACAACTTTTAGTTCTCTTTGTTTTATTTGACAATACAATAAGTCGAAATGCATAAATAGATAATCACACATTTTGGCTTTAAGTAAAAAATAATAAAAGTAACAAAATATTTTGATTTCTTTACAAAATTTGCGACTATTTTTTTTTGGAAATTTTTCTGAAAAACAAGAAAAATCCCCGAAAATTTAATTTATTCCGCCACAACTGATAGTTCGACCAAAAAAGTTTGTAGGTATTGTTTGTAGGATATTTTATAAGCTTCTATTTGATATATCATTTGTTTGTTTACTTTTGCTGGTTCTGGAGATATATGCAATTAAGTGGAACCAACTTTTTTTTTGTTGAAGACCCTGCAATGGGCAATATCTCGAAAACGGAGTGACAGAAAAAAAAAGAAAATTTTTTCGGAATAAGCGACCGATTCTATATGAGAAAAATATAGTGGCATTCATTGTACATATTGGCTGTAAGCCAGTGTTACATTTTAATATTATTTTTATTGTTCTTTTTATTCTTACTTTTATTACTGATTGTGGGTAGAAAATTGTTGGTAGCTGAAAGACTAAATATATTGTTAGTCTGTGTTTTTAAAAATCTTTGTAGCTCCGTCGTTGAAGGAAAAACGAAGGAAGGATTAGTTGCATCGAAATTTTTCTTTATTTTGGGGGTTTTTTGTTCTTACCGTCGTTCTGGCTTTTACAAAAGTCAGTCTATAGCTCTTAAGCACAATCGAAAGAACCTAACTTAGAATACATAGAACTAAAAACTTACAACTAATAAAGCGGCAGATAAAGTGTGGGTCCCAATTCAGCTTTAAGGGTTGCCATCTATGAAGAAACTCGATCTAAGCTGGATTCAACATTTCGCATAAACATCACCACCCGCCTTGCAGTATGGCTGTAATAAAAGTTATCGGAAGATCAACTTGTAAGAAAACAAAGTTGGATTAAAGCAGTTCATATGGATTGTAATTTTTAATTCATAAACAATGATAGATTAAGATAATGATACGATAAAGTGAAAAACTTAATGAATACGACTCATTATTTTATTCAGTCTATGATAAGATACATCTGGTTATATATAAAACAAAAACGCAGTATTGGAAGTTATAGAATAAATGCTAAAATTTCGCTTAGATCGCAGGAGCCCGTTTAAATCTATCCGAAGACGGTGTTTTGCGCTAACGGAAGGCCATTTGTGCTGGGCATTAAACCAGGTAGGATAATCTTCGCATACAGATTAGCCCCTAAAATAATGGATAAATGTGCTGACTTGCAAAATTTGGGATCGGCGAGTAAGACGATCTGGAATTTCTCCTTGATTGATTCCTCGATGGATTTCGACGGAATTCGCATGGTTATGCGATGATCAACACTAGCGCTTGCTTCTATTTTAAAGCTTGGATCATATGGAGATCGTATAATGATGACTCAGTGGCCGACATGGATAAAATAACGATCGTGCGAAGACTTGTTTCCCATGAACATCGAGCTGCACTAAAGCCGAAGGGAGCAACGTAACGATGAGTTGGGAAAGAATGGATACGATGGATGGGCGTGGTGGAGTTCCATCATTCAAAGCAACAGATCGACGATTTCGCAGGCGGTCGTGCACATGTAGAAGTGTGTGATGATCTCCTTTCTAGTAGTGACAACCGGTGTTGCTGCGGCATGATCTGCTGGAATGCTTAAGAGCTAAGCAATTTGATTAGTACTTATGGAGAAGTACAATGTGCATTCTCTTTTCGGTATTCATCGCTAGAAATACAGTGCAGAAACGGAGAGCATGATTTTCTTCACAGATACCGCAAGGCAAGGTCTTTCCGTTGGATCGACGAGCAAGGCTTTGGTTGTTGGAGTGTTGAGTCTTGGAGATTTGACTACGGTTTCGTTTACCTTTGGATTCAGTAACCATATTGTCTAAAAAGGTAAGAGAAATATGTTTAAAATTTCTTTGCGCCACTTGTGCTTAGCCGCTGCCAGCCACCGGTGATTTCGTGAAGTGCTAAGCTTGCTCTACGCAATATCACTACCCTCCGTCCACCAGCGTCTCCACGCAGACCTACGCGAGCATGAACAGCGATCGACGTGCCGATTGGAAATGCCAAAACTACCGGCAGCGCACGAGAACAGCTCATCGTCACAAAATGAGGCGAAACAACAACAACGCCAGCAAGCCCAGAAGAAAGGCCATGATGAAGACGATGAAGATCAAGAGGATGTTCAAGCAAAGAGGCATCAACCCAACAATGCTCTTTCATTAAAGAGCGTACAGTCGAACATACAAGATCTTAAATACGACCTGAAAGAGTTGAAGCAAATAATAGTAGAGATGAGCAAACGGTTAGTATGCTCCTACGCAAAAGTTAAGAGTGAAATTGCAGCTTTTTCTGCTAAAATAAATGAAACCGTCTCTCAGCTTGCCGCTCAGGTTAAAGATTTAACCGTCAAAAATGATGAAAAAGACGCGCGTATAACAGCCATGGAGCGCAAAATCAACTTGTTCATCAACTCGAGCATAATATCGAAATAACAAATGTTCCAATAAGAGCAAACTTGACATTTATATGGGTACACGAAGGACGCATTCTGCGAAAAAAATCGAGTCCTCGTCAACAACTCAGATTTCTGCAGAAAGCGATATAGATTTAATTAATTAATTTTTCTCTGAAAAAAAAAATGTTTAATAAAAACTCAAAATGAATACAATTTCAACAAACACATATATTTATTACCAACAAATAAAAAAGCAAACAGTTACAAGCTATCACCTTTCATGCATTTTATTGAATATTCGGTCACTACGGACAAATTTTACATCATTCCTTGCTGCGGCTACCAATTTACTTTCATCAGTTGATATTATTCATTTTAGCTGAGACTAATATAACTGATGATGAAAATAACCTTTTTCAAATAAACGGCTATAATGCAGAATTTTTTAACCGTGTAAATCACAAAAGCGGCGGCATCGCGATCTACATTAAATACAGCACCTCATACACACACATGGTACACCCTACAATTGTTTCGTTTGAAAGAATAACAATTAAAATGTGCGCTAATAACCAACAATTCTTTATACAAGCAATTTATAGACGTCCGTCGCAACACATTAACACTTTTATACAGGGACCGAAAATAACAGTTATTATAGAAATTTCAATTCAAAAAGTCAGACAGAAAGAATTTGTTTATTCGATTTTTGAATAAAGCAGTGAGATGCTTGTTAGCTAAGGAATAGTAATCTTTAAAGCTTTTTATTTGTTTCACTTTTATAAAAAAAATCAAAAATAATAGCTATTTTTTGACCGATTTTTTTTCGGTCAAAAATATAAGTTAAAATTTGACTTTTATTTTTTCAGTCAAAAATAAAAGTTAAAATATGACATATTTTTCCGGTCAGAAATATAAGTTGAAATTTGACTTATATTTTTTTAGTCAAGAATTACAGTTAAAATTTGACTCTTATTTTTTGAGTCAAAAATAACAGTTAAAATTTAACTTTTATTTTTTCGGTCAAAAATAAAAGTAAAAATTTGACTTTATGTTGGCATCTCAAAAATGTTGAATGAGTATTGCTAATTTTTTAAATACATTTGGCATCTTATCTAAATCATTTACTCAAATGAATTAATTTTACCAGTAAATAAGTGATAAGAATGTAGCAAAGGACCCCGAAATAATTTTTTTCCATCTAGTTTTCATCTTCATTATTTATTGACTTTTTGGAAAAAGGTCATAACAGTTACGGTCCCTGCTTTTATAAATGAATTAGAGCAAGTGATTACTCAAGCTAACAGCAGAAAAATATTATTATAATTGGTGACATGAATATTGATTTGCACAAAACTGTAGCTCAACCACGCGTTATTTAAAAATGCTGTCGTCGAACGGTATTGTCGCGTGCACGCGAGTAGGCTCAAGAAGAGGCACCAGCAGCAACATCGACCATATGCTTGTGCGCGATAAAAATAGCGCTACACAAATTGGGAAGAACTCTTTGCGCTTGAAAGTGTAGATGTATGTAACAAAAGAATACAAGAAAGTTTTAAAAATATGTACAATAACTGCCAGATTAATGCGAAAATAATTAAAAAAGAAAAAACAATCCGTGGTTAACCCAAGAACTTATAAAATGCTGTGACAATAGGGATAAACTTTATAAAAATGGTTATCGAAACGTTAGAACAATACCATTGAAAAAGAACACAAGCAATTTAGAAACACGTTCAATAAAAAGTCAGAACGTGCCAAAAATGATTTTTATAAAAAACAACTTTACGAAAACAAAAACGATTTAAAAAAACTTGGCAAATCATAAAGGAAATAATCGGGAAAACAAGTGTGATCTTCGTAGATTTCAGCAAAGCATTTGATGCGTTATCGCACAAAACACTGCTTGAATCACTTTATAATGCTGGATTTCGAGGTAACTGCTACAAATAGTTTGAAAACTACCTTACATTACGCTCCCATCGAGTAAAAATACAGGATAATCTAAGCGACGAAGTTGATGTAAAGCACGGCGTTCCTCAAGGCTCAAAACTGGGTCCGCTTCCGTATATAATTTACGCAAATGGCATCCTGAGGGCGCTAAAAACAGCAAAGCATACGCTTATGCAGATGACACGGCTAAAGTAAATGCGCATACAGATGTCAAAATCGCAACAAAAATTATGCAAGGTGAACTTGACATCATAACAAGATGGTCACATGACAATGGACTAACTATTAACGCTGCAAAAATTAAACTAATGCATATACGTCCACCACACATCCAACGCGTGGACATTAATATAAAGTTTCACGAAACGTCTTGTCTACACAACCACCAAATCGCGAGCAATCTAGACGACAACTGCCAAATTTTTATCGAAGCTGTGGATGAATATAAATACTTAGGCGTTGTATTTGACTTTCATTTCAAATGGCATGCACATATTAAACAACTGCGAGCCAAACTGCGCAAAACATTATTTATCCTACATCATCTTACCTTCATCATTTCGTCATTTATGCGACACGACACTACATCAACGCACTGCCGTGATCTACAAAGAATTCAAAATAACATTCTCAAAATACTTTCCAAAAGAAACCACTTCAGCAGACTCAACAACACCTCTCCATTATGTCACCAACTGCAAGTCCTAACGGTTGAAGATCTATTTAAATACAGCTTGTTGAATGAATTCTTCAATGATACTCGCTTTAAAAACCCTATTCGACATGAGTACAACATGCGACGCCGACTGGAAGGAAGATTTGAAGTGCCAAAATTCCACAACAACAATGGAAAACATAGACTTCATATTATGCTTCCAAAAATATTGAACGAACTCCCACCAAGCATCGTGAATATGAATAACACACAAAGGCAATGTAGAAATAAGGCTATAAAATTATTCTATATTCAAAATTAGATTGAATTTTGAACATAAGAAACAGCAGATAAGTAAAATCAAACAACAACAACAAGCATCACTAACATTAGCAACAACAACACCAAGCAGCGGCAACAACAACAGGCAGCAACAGCAACAACTCAATCAGCCAAACAAGCTTGGAATAAGCTTAAAATGCAAACACAACAACAACAACAACAACATGCAGCAACAACAAAAAGCAGAAACAGCAACAACATTCGGCAACAACAACAAGCAGCAACAACAACAGCAATCAGCAACAAGTAGCATCAACAAGAACAACAAGCAGCATCAAGCAACAACAACAACAACCCTTTAATCGAATCAATAACAATTCAATAATAGTTGCAACGATATATACATTAATAGAGATAAGATGCATAAAAACATCAAACACGCAGATGCAATCTGCAAAAACAACAATGAGATTGCAAAAAGGATACTAAAAATTAAAACCAACAATGCCAAAATCAATCGCAGCAACAAACAAATCGAATTTAAACAAAACACCAAGAAGAGCTCACAAACAAAAACAACAGCATCTGGAAACAAAATTGGAAAACAAAAACAGAGCGAGAAGATCAACTCAAACTACTCTCAAGCAAAAACATAACTAAACAAATAGAATAAAAAACCGGTTATTTAGAACAAAATAGTCAAAACATAAATACATAAAACCAGTCCAGTTTGTTTAGTTAAGTAAAGCATGAAGTAAATCATAAAACATCGAAAACATTAAAAATATTAGATAACTAAAAATCAAGCAATAACAACTAGCATCACTAACAAGATCAAAAACAAATTACCAGAGACAACACAATACTAAAGCAACAACAACAAATACAAGCAGCAACAACAACAACAAACAGCAACAACAACAACAAGCAACAACAACAACAACAACAACAACAACAACAACAACAACAACAACAAACAACAACAACTAAAACTACAACAAGCAGCAACAACAACAACAAAAACAGCAAGCAGCAACAACTAGAAAGAAAAAAAAACAAACCCAACAATACTGATATTGATAGCATTAACAATTTTTAGCAATGGGAAGCACCAAAAAATAGACAAAAGGAAATTCAATGCAAGCGATGCCAGCACTGGGGGCACATTGCACGCAACTGTAACCGGCAATACGTTTGCATTAAATGCAGTGATAACCACAATCCGGGAGACTGCCCTCTTAACAGGGTTGAAAATTCTAACACATATTGTAATAATTGCCAAAAGTTTCGTCATACTGCCAATTGGAGAGGGTGCGAAGTTTATCAAAAATTTCTTCTTTATAAAAAACAAAAATTAAAAGAATCTGTTGCCTTCAAATTAGCTGCGAAAAAGAACACAATGCAAGCTATTACTTATTCAAGTCTTTTTAACCCTTAGAAGTCATTCGCAAGCCACTTCAAAACGCAGGACGCCCAGAATTTTGGAAATCATTCCAACTCCATTTCTCAATGCAAACAAAGTTTAAAAAACCAAAAAACATTTAATGGCTGTTACATGTTGTTTGCTCTGTACTTTTTTTTTAATTCTCCATGCTTTGTTTTATAATAATAGTTTTGTCCCTTTTTAATTAAGTGTGTGTGTACGTAATTTAAACGAATTAAATTTACACTTAACTGCTTTACACTTTACACGTAACTGCAAAATGTTATAAATGCAATGCAAAAAACGCTTAAACGCCATTACACGTTTTTATACTATGGACACATATATGGTATCTATACCATGGTATTGAAACCATGAACGATTGTATACTATATGGTATAGAAGTAGTGACACACATATCGATATAGTTTTAATTGACAACAGTGTCAAATAATTATTTAAAAACAAATCACAAATTTTTCAGCTGCTTCAATTTGTTTATCCCGTCGAAAGATAGATCCTGCAATAAATAGCCAAGCAATCAGCTGTTAAATATATGGTTATATATTTCGTTGGTCGCGCAAATTGCATGTTTTACAGTGCCATATATGCATACATTAAAAATTTCACAATTTGAAAAAGCTTTAATAATTGCTTTTTTCGCCTGCAATTTTTTTGAAATTTAAATTTTTTTCATAAAAAATGTTCAATATTATGACATTAATGTAGTAAAAAATTTTTACGCTCTCTCACATTGGCGCTGATATCAGATAAAATATAGCAATATCAGGGCTGAAAGTCGAAAAAATATATGTTAGCATGGAGAAACCATGAAAATTTGTTGTGTTTTGTATACCATGAATAAGACGCTATACTAGTTTCAGAAGCTGGTTTATAGCTGGTATACAGTGACACACATGTGGTATACAATGTAGTATATTAACTTTGTAGTATCGAAACCATATGTGTGTCTCCAGTATAACCCATACATATTAAAAATAAATTAAGATGAGACAACAAAATTATGCAAAGCAAATACCAAGTAAAACTTTAAACCAAACACAAACGTCTAATTATCTCAAAACAATGAAAATGCAGTTAACTGTTTTTTGTTTTGCACGGCAGGGATGAATACGCTCAAGAATTAATTTTTTCTGATAAAAAAAAATAAAACCATTCTTCGATGCTTGGAAGTGTTTGATTTTTTTCATTAAAGCCTTGTATGCTTTAGGAACGCGAATTTTTAGGCATATAATTGTACAAGAGAAATTTTGGTGTGGAGCCAAAATTATTGAGTGGGAAAAATCACCGGCTGTTCTAGTTGGCAGATTCATATTTTTACTGCTGCAATTTTATATTTTATAAAAGACAAAAATACACATTAAATAACAAAATAAATCTAATAATTAATTTGTTATAATTATCTTTAACAAAATTTAACACTTACACATACTGCTTATTTATTTAGTGTTGAATGTCAAATTTCCACGTCAATTAACAGACCTTTTTTTGCAAATTGACAAAAGTAAACCAGTATTTTTCATATTTCTATTCAAAGCTCAAAAAATAAATTTTGAAAAAATTGGCTGCTTTTTTTCATATATTGAGCTTTAGAGCTTCAAATTTTGTTTTGAAATCAAAACTTACAACAAACACATGGAAATATAAAAGAATAGGTTTTTAAATAAAAAATGGTGTGAAACTCAATGCAGAAACAAAATATTTTTTTAAGACATTCCGGATCTGTTTATAGGAGACAATAAACTGAAACTTGTTCACAATGTTAAAAGCCTTGGTTTTCACATTAACTCATCTTTAACATGCACTGATCATATAAACAGTCTAGTGCGGAACATCTACTTTTCTCTACGTAATCTCAAAATAACTGCAGAATTCACTCCCACTGAAACCAAGCGCAAGCTTGTGCAACAGCTTATCGTTCCTTTGATAGCATTTTCTGAGCTCATTTACAGTAGACTAGACTCAGGATCCGAACACAAACTGCAAGTTGCATTCAACCACGCTACACGATATGGTCATTTCCTCAGAAAAGTCTACCGTGACCAAAAAACTAAAAGTAAACCAACATTTCTTTTTTTCTTGTATTATTAAAGAGAAATACTCAAAATTAATTTAATTAAAGAGTTCAAATTTTTCCCATGTTGCGGTGGCAAGATATCGGCCTACCATGTTAAAGTTAAAGTTTTGGTCAGTTTTGTTTATTTCTATCAGCATTTTCTCTTCACAATTTCCATTTCTAAGAGTAATTGTGCAATTGCACTCTTATGCAAAACTTTTGCTACAATAACAACTAACCGCAAAATAAATGCAAAAGAGCAAACAAATATCAATTAACGGTAACATTTTGATTTTTTCCTAATTTCGTTACTGAATTTGGTTGCAGGTATTTAAGTGGAATTTTTTTCAACTTCTCATGGTCGATGGGGTAGGAGTTAAAAAAATATAATTTATAATAGTTTAACTTTAAGTTTTATTTACGTCAAATATTTTTTAATCAAATTTTATCTTAAAATGTTCCGATGGAAATTTAAGTAACGTAACGCCAGTAACGTCACGCCTAAACAAAACTGAGAAAAGATTTTTTAATTTGATAACTAGCAAAATAAACTTATATTATTTTAAATTCTACCAATTAAAGTTTTGTATAAAAAGCCTTGCCCAATTCGCAAAGTTTTGCAAATTTTCTAATCTAAGTCGAAAACCACTTCTGTTTTTTGTAACGTCACGCCAGTGCATATTTTTGGTTATATCTTTTAATTCTTGGAGTCGATTTTTAAAATTTTTTTTCAGTAATATAGTGCTACCTAATTACTATGCAAATATAAAAAAAAGTTTTTAAAACTTAGACTTCTTCATTCTTTTTTTTAAATTTTTTCGTACAAAACGTGCATAACGCCAGTTTGGAAATGCCCATATGTATATAATATTCACAGGTTTGATCACATATCGAATTATAAGAAAAGCATTCTTGGTTGTGGTATCATCAGCTATCTTAACGCGCGAAATTATATTTTCCTACATAAACTTATGAGAAACTACAATTTTGCAGGTCGATTAAAAGCAAATTAGTAATAATAACCAACTGGAAATATATATACACTACAAGGATTTTTTTCATTAACGCCATTAGATTATTGAATGGTTTACCCAGCAGTATTAAATCTACGGCAGGCCGTACTTAATCATTTTACTTAAAAGTTAATGCTTATACAAATATATAACCAGATCTCTCTTTTTCACTTCCTCTCTAACTCTGTTTTTACTCCTTTTTCTTTAAAACTACAAAATTATGTTAACCTATGTTAATTTTTAAATATTAAACTAATTTTATTATCGATGTAATGTGTATGATGTAATGAATTTAAAATTTCATCAATATGTTATTTAATATTTCAATAAGTTAAAGAGATTCAATACTAAAAGTTATTACCTTTCTAAAGCAAAAGAACTTGTTCTTATTGTACTAATACGTTCATTAAATAAATAAATAAATAAAATAAAAAATAAAATGAAAAATAAATTAAAAAAAATATATGGGCATATAATCGACAGCGAATTCATTTCAACTCTTCACTCATGAATGTTATTTTGCTATGTTTTGTTTTTATGCGCCTTTATTCTCGTTTTATTACTTTAGTTTAAGTTTTTGTACTATTTTCTTTTTGCTGATTTTTTTTAAAGTGATTTTTTAATCGATACTATATTTTAAAATGAATTTTACCTGAATTCAATATGTGAAACTTTATTTGAACTTATGGCTTGCGTTTGTTTGATATACATAAGTTGAAAATCTCCTTCTCATTTAGCTCGATTATATATAAAAACATCAGGTAAATAGGACACCATAAATTAATTTTGAACTATTTTCATTGACTCGCAAAATGAAAGAACGAAAAATATGGTAAAAAGAAATTTATAAAGTCTTGCCCCTAATTTTCATCATGCCTACGCCCTTGCATATGCACATATAAACAAACAAAAAAAAAACACTAAATAAAACAACTTTTGTTTTTTAGGTTAACTGCACATAAGAACGAAGTTTGTTGACACCAGCATAATTCTAGAACAAAGATATTCAATTCATAATTGCGTTTTTTATTAAAGAATCAGCTGAAATGCAGTTTTAACAAAATTGAAACACGAATTTAAGAACAACAACCTACGGTCATAAACTCCATTCTTATAGTACAATATAGCATGAATTAAATAATCCCCTGAAGATGTCAACAAATTATTGACGAAACGTCGGGAAAATATTGAATTTTTGTTTTTAATATAAAAATTGCAATAAAAAAGCACTGGTCAAAAACCTCCTTACATTATTAAATATAAACAACAAAATTGACCCAAAATATCAACAAAGCAATTTTATGTTTACCAATATTTTGTTATTGTTAATTTATTCTTTAACTAATTTTGGTCAGATGGTCGATTTTTCGACCACTAACTTTAAAATTTATTTCTGGAAAAAATATTCAAAATTTTTTCGAACTCTTTCCGCATAAACACAATTTGGTTAATTGGAAATTCAGAAAAAAAATAACATTTTAGAAATTTTCCATTTTACTTACTCTTTTTACGCTTTTAAAAAAAACACCTTTTTTGGACCATTTTTGAAAAAATCAAAAAAATCTAATAAATGTAATGAATAATAAAACTATTTACATAAGCAGACAGCCATAAGACTAAATTATGAGAATCAGTCGGTTTTGGACATCTCAGGTTAATTTACCTACGTGCTACTTTTGTTGGAATATTGGTGGTCGATTTTTCGACCACTGGCCTAATATGTATACTTTATTTAAACATTTTCACATGTAATAAATTCAATGGAATTTTTAAGCCCGCATTGTCAATTGACTAACAAATGGTACCCAACTTTGGGAAACATTCATGTTAAATTTTTATAGAAAAATCAATCCATTTTAGATTCAAATACTGGTGCTCAAGCGATGGGTACATGTTTTTCTTAATACCGTACCGGCATTGGACTTGGTGCATATGTTGTTTTGAGACTCTTCACAACGTTGACCATCCAGAAAGATACACTGTTTTCTTCTACAACTTTTTACCTCCTACCAATTGCTCTGTTTGCTAAATGAGATAAAATTTTATGTAACCGGTACAAACGTTCGGATGCAATCGGCAACGTTCAAGTCGGGTATAAGGCGCTGCGTTGACAAACCCAGCAAAACGTGGGGAAGTGAATAACATTTTTGACAAGAGGAATGAACTCAACTTCGTGCGTTATTACAACACCACCCAAGTAACAATTGCTAGTAACTACGATTCCATTGTGCTAATAAAGTCTGATCTCCGATATAATCAAACAAAAAAGAAGTACGTCGTCATAACTCAAACGAATATAACTTTAATATCAATATGGGTGGAGTCGATTTACACTTCAATGGGGTCGCAAATTATCGCGTTGACATTCGCAGTAGGAAATGGTGTGGTCATTGTGGGTAAACGCTATCAGCAATTCGAAAGTCAATGCATGGAAATTGCAATGTCTTGTGGCTAAAATAAACAAACACAAGCCAATATCACAATTACAGTTTAGATCGAAAGAAACTTATAAGTGGCGGATCCAAAAGTGAACTCAGATATAGATGAATAGGAAAGACCGGCTAATTTGCCTCAAGTTAACAAACTTGAGCACGTCATTGATATCAACTAGAGAATAAGCCTCGGAGATGCGTTGTATGCCACAAGCATACCATTTAGATATACTTATATTTAAAAAATGCAATTTACATTTGCATACAAAATGTTTTGGAAAATATCATAATATGAATATCAAAGTCATAAAAAGTATGTCCAATAAATAAATAAATGTAAATAATAACTTATTTGTTTTATACTAGCGATACCCTACTCGCGTTACTACTCCTTCACATCCTATTTTCTAATGCCTGTGTCAATTTTCTGGTAGAAGATATGACCAATAAGTAACTTTATACTGAGTTTCAATGTTATGCGACATTTGTACTAAGCTATTCGATGTTAAACATTTGAATTGTATAATAAATTTTATATTCGTTTCGAATTCTTTGATGAGTGACCTTATATTTCGAAATTTTTACCGAAAAGTTTGAATGTTTGAAAAGTATCACGCCCCTTGTCTAACGCCTATAAAATATTGCCATTGAAACAATACGTGTAAATTGAGCTTGAATACCGAATTTTGTGGCTGTAAAACATGTAATTCCAAAGCTATTCGATATCGAAAATAAGAGTTGCATGGAAGGTGCCACGCCCCATGTTCTGTCGGTACCAAACTTCAAAGGAATACTCTGGAAGGTGGAAGGTGCCGCGCCCATATGTTCTTTCGGTACTAAACTTCACAGGAACACTCTCAAGGCATAGAATGCTGAATTTAAAGCTAAAATAATTTATTCAAAATTTTTAAATTTTTGTATACACATTGGGCCATTGGTCGATTTTTCGACCACCTTGTAGCCGGAAAACGGAAAATGGGAAAATTCTGACACTCTGGAATTTTCTTAATTTGATCAAAAACAACAAAGCCTGAAAATTTCATTAGAAAATTCCGACGCGTTCGGGTACCTGACCAAAATGGGTTAAGCAAACGTTCTTATAAATATTGCCTACCTTAGTTTTAAGGTCCAGTCTATTTTTGTGTGTTGCTTAAACTTTCTTTAATAAAAATACAATAATAAAGGTTTAAATTGGAAGATTAAATCGTTTGTGTCATTTGTATTATTTCGTACAGCAGCTGAATATTGGTTCAAGTACCTGTATCCAGCCAATATCTGATTAGGTTTTGTACCTCATCAGATAAGCAGTCAATCATTAAATCAACAGCTGAGTATTGGTTCAAGTACCTGTACTCAGACAATATCAGATTAGGTTTTGTACCTAATCAGATAGCAATTATTCATTGGTGACCCCGACGTGATTTTGTGTGCAGGATCAGAATTTCACGCAGCAACATTCAAATAAGTTTCATTTACATACAAACACAATCATCAGAAGAATGGAGGAGTTATTGATCACACAATCTCATCTCAGAGACGAATCTGAAAGAATCATTCGCAATTTCAAAACGGATCCAGAAGTTCGGAAGGATTTAAATTATTACAAACAACGGTTAAGCCAGTTACAAGCCATTAATGCCGAATTCAAGGCAAATCATGTAGAACTCAGTAAAGTCAAAGATCGCAGCCACGAGTACTTTTCCAAGGACATAAAGCACTTTACTCAAGAGATTCAAAAATTGAGTGCGGAAATAGATGAAGACAGTGGTGACGAAAACATTCGGAGACAGGAAGAAGGTGCATTAGGCGTACACATCTCCAACAATGAGAATCCGACTAACGGCCTGATTCGAAAGGCCCATCGGAAAATGTCCCTTTTAGAGTAAAGACTCTCTAACATTAGAGTCCTGCAGGGAAAATCTGCTCGATATAACGACCTGGAAATATAAATTACGACATAGTCTTAATTGACGACACGATTTGGGAACAACACTCTGATCCAATAGCATTAGGCTATAATACAGAAAAATTTCAATCACTTGAGCAAGAAGTTCATCTGCAAACAACAGAAATATCTTTAATGCTCAACCAATCAGCTCATCAGACGGCGGCTCAACATACAAGAAGCACTTTGCCATTTCCAAAAGTAAAAATTCCAACATTTGATGGAGACTACCTAAAGTGGACCCAATTCTATGACTTGTTCACAGAAGTAGTTCATAAGCAGTCATTATCAAATGTGGCATCTTAAAACGCAGCTTACTGGAGAAGCTTCAAATTTTATCAGTCACCTGGCTACCATTGATGAAAACTATGTCACAGCATGAATGCTACTAGAAGAGCGCTACAACAAAAAAATAGTGTTGACATCAACACTTATAAAGAAATCGGTAGATCAACCATCCGGCACTTTTTTTTTTTTTTTTAGCTTTGAACCAAGGATTTCAGGTGTCAAACTTATTCAGTCAAGTCTGCCTTGGTTCGGAAAATGGGGAGATAGATAAGTAGGAGAGAAAGTGAAATCAAGAAAAAGAAGTGTGAATGTTGTATGTGTGGCGAAGCGCTATATCAACATGTGAATTTGAATCTGAGGCAAGTGTTATGTCTTTACCTCAGTCAATTCGAGTTATTAAGCAATCTCATTTCACTAACATCTCTACCACCAATTACAACTTCCAAAGTCGTATATATTGATGAATTTTCAATTTCAATTGATTAGAAATGAGGAAAGAATTAAAAAAAGTTAAAGCGTAGGACCATGGCTAGACCAGGATTCGCACCCGGAACCTCTGGGTTGGCAGTCAAGCACGCTAACCACTCGACTACCGAGGCCCCCAAAACATAGCAGCAGCCAAACACCTGCATGATACAACACGAGAATGCCTAATCGCTTTAAATAACTTAGGCATCGAGACGAATTCATGGGATCCCTTGCTGATTCACATTTTAATAAAAAAAATTGGATTGAAGCACATACTTTCAATATGAACAATCGGTTGTGAGGCCAAAGGACATTCCCAAAATATCAGAATTGTTGTCTTTTCTTGAGTTACAATTACAAACAATGGAAACTATTGGGCATCGAGAAAAACCAAAACAACCAATAAAAGTTTTCACAACATCACCTGCACATATGTACATCAAGCTCTGTTTGTCATGTGGAAAGAAATCTCATCCGCTGTTCGCATGTGACAACTTTCTGAACCTCAAGATGTAGGATCGGATAAAATTTGTGCAAAAACACAAACTATGCCTGAATTGTGTATGGCGACACTGTCCCAAGTGTTCGAAAAAACACAATTCATTACTTCATCTTGAGCAACAAGTACCTTCATCAAATGGATCAAGTTATGAAGTAAAAGAAAGTTCACCTGCAATTGTGGTAGCAACCAAGCATGGAATTAAAAACAATCAATATGTACTTTTGGCAACAGCAGAAATTCGAATTGTGGCAAACAATTGACCGATCTGCGAAGTACGTTCAACACTTGATTCCGGTTCTCAAATCAACATGGTGACACAGCGGCTCGTCAACAAATTATCATTAACCACTACAAGGTCCCAACTATCCATTGAAGGAATCGGGCAACAAACTGGAATCTCAACTACAGGAGTCAATGTTGCAATTCACTCACAAACAGAAGGCTTTTCAACTAAAATAGAAGCCTATGTTATGCCAAAACTTATTTCTTTAATAATAGTCCCCCATGTCCGCTATATAATTCCCCATCACTACGTTCCAAAGCCAGATAGCAGAACGACAAAGCTCAGAGTCGTATTTGATGCATCAGCCAAAACGTCAAGAGGTCAGGCTTTAACCATAGTATGTTCGGCTACTTAAGAGGTGGTAAGTGACTCTGCTGGGCTTCACGAGGCCCATAAGCCATGATCAGCTGTTCTTTCGATTTTCATGCAGCTAAGTGTCAAATCTGTGAATATTATTAGTTAAGAGTATTGTATGCTGCAGCAGCCGAGGAGTGATGTCATAATAAGGGGTTTTTAAGGGGGGATGGGGGTCGGTATGCCTTAAAAATTAAAATTGTTTTCGAATGATTTAAGCTTGGTACACATATTCACATGGACCCATGGATCTTTACTATTGAATATTTTTTTTTGAATCTGCCCTCGGATACGCCTACCTCCCATATCACAACAAAATAACAAACACTACATAGAGAGTTGTATTTAAGCTACAGAAATAAGATTTGATATCTATGTATTTTATATAAAATTGTAGAATCTCTCAAAAACTGGGCGTGATCCGCTCATGAGTCCATCTCCCATAAAACCTAAATATTGAAAACTCTATAGAGGCTTTGAGATGCATTTGAGCTACAGGAATAAAACTTGGTATGGGAGCATTCTATATCAAATCTAAGGTGTGGATAAGAAATGAGCGTACACACTCACCTCCCATACAACTCACAAAAGTGAACACTCTATAGAGACATTTATATATGAGCTACAAAGATTAAACTTGGTATATGAGTATGTTTTATCAACACTATAACATGTAAAAAAATTGGCGTCATCCGCCCACAAACATGTAAAAAATAAAAATTGGGGTAGATCAATATGACCAAATGGTTGAGCAGGGTTAAAAATATCGAAAAACGTACAAGGTTAGAAACTTTTTACCTAATATAATAATTTTGGCCGCCTAAATCGATGAAATACCCCCAGTGTGATAGTTGGAATGATTCGTGAAAAATAAATGCCGCCACACACATAGACATGGAGCGTAATAATATTACCGAACGTGACCGACTGTGATTGAACATGTTTTGTTTAATAGACTACATGCATTTCCATACGTTTAACGGATGGGCCGTTAGGCCCAGCAGGTGCACTTACCACCTTCATACATAAACAGGTGCTGTTTGTTCAACGAAATTTATGCAAATAATATGTATATGTTTTGTTCCGTCAACAAAACATAAGCGGTAGTTGGCATAAAATATTTCGGCGCGCAGAACCAAGAAAAAAATTTGACAACAATTCAAAGTCAAAATGGGCCTCGAAAAGCCCAGCCGCACATCCATAAGGGCCCTACTGTTCAAAGTTAATTATTTTCAATGCTGTTGCGCTTCAGAACATACAGATATGTGTACAGACAGATTCGTATGCATGAGGAGGACACAGCTCAGCAACTCATTGTATGGCAAAAGGACCCGAGCGAAGTCATTCAATACTACCGTCTTAGAACAGTGACTTATGAAACAACGTCAGCACCATATCTTGCTACTAAATATCTACAATATCTGGCAAAACAGAACTTGAGTAAATATTTACAAGGTGCACAAACCTTGCTTGAAGATTTTTATGTTGATGACTGTCTCTGTGGTGCCAATGATATCACAACAGCTTTAGAATCACAAAATCAACTTACACAAAAGCTTCAAGAAGCTGGCTTCAAACTCCGCAAATGGTGTTCCGGTGGAGGATCAAGAAGTTAACCTAGATCTGGATGACAAGGCTACAAAAACATTAGGTCTGATTTGGTTACCAAAATCAGATCAATAGTGTGGACGAGCACACTTCTCACCAGTTCAACCGATTACTAAGCGAGTAGTACCTCAGATTAAGCACGAATATTTGACCCATTAGGGATTTTTGCTCCCGTAACCGTTTCCGCAAAAATATTCATGCAAGAACTATGGAATTAAGAGTATGATTGGGATGAAAAACTACCACATCAAACTCAACGAGAATGGCAGCAATTCCGAGAAAATATATTGGAACTTAATAACTTGAAGGTACCTCGACATATTTTTCATACAAAACCTCAAGTAAGGGTCCAACTACACACTTTTGCCGATGCCTCGGAACGAGCGTACGGAGCAGCTGTTTATGTTCGAACAACGTACAAAGATCGAACAATAAACTCTAACTTGCTCTGTGCAAAATCAAGTATAGCACCGCTTAAACTACGAACGCTTCCTCGATTAGAATTATGCGCAGCTGTTTTAGGAGACGAGCTAACAGAAAGAGTGAAGCAGGATCTGAAGTATCAAGATGTACCAACTTTCTTAGAAAAGGCTCAGAAATAGTTTTATCATGGATTAAATCATCAGCAACATCACTACACACATTCGTCGCCAACAGAGCAGGCAGGATTCAATAAATATCAGACATCAATCAATGGCATCATGTCTCATAAAAAAAAAAAAATTAGCCGACATCATTTTGAGTGAAATTAATCCTAAAAAATTCACTACGTGTTGTATGTGGTTTTACGAACCCTTATTTCTACATAGCAGCCAGGAACCATGGCTCAACCAACATCAAAACCTGCCGACACACCAAATGACATCGAAAGAAGAAAGATCACTGTAATTTATGGTATCAACCATAAAAATTCATTAAGATCATTGCAGCACACAGTGACCTACGTGTTGAGCTTCGTTGAAAACATAAAAAGCTCAACAACCAGGTCAGCTCGGCCAAATCAGATGTCCATAGGCGCATCAGAAATGAATAATTCCTTGGAAGCTAAAATGAAGGGAATGAAATTAAAGAATTACACAAATAAAAGCAAGTGAGCAACTCAAATCAACTTGCAAGCCTATGTCTACTACGTCATTACCCTTTGATGCAAAGCATCCAATTATGCTACCATACAATGATTCACTAGTTAAATTGGTACTTATGATGGTGAATGAATACAGCAAACATTGCGGTCCTAAAGCTTTATTGGCAACATTGAGACCGCAAAAAGTCTGGATTTTGAAGGGAAAAACAATGGCACGCAATATTGTGCAAAACTGTGTGCGGTGCGTCAGGTCCAAGCCAAAGCTTTACAGTCAAATTATGGGCAATTTACCAGCAGTGATAGAATAACGGCGTTTTTTTAACATCTGGTGGAGATTATTGCGGTGCAATATGGATTCATTACAAAATTCGTGGAAAAAGACCGCAAAAGGCTTATTTTGCCACAAAAGTAATTCACATGGAAATTGTATCAGATCTGACTACAGAAGCCTTTATTGAAGCACTAAAACGGTTCATTAGCCGCCGTGGCAGGTGTCAAACATTATATTCCGATAATGCAACAAATTTTGTAGGTGCAAAAAATCAACTGACGGAATTGCAACAAGCTGTTTTCTCTTACTCTGCGCAAGACAAGATTATTAAATCATGCAGTGACGAAGGCATCGAATTACAATTTATTCCGCCTAAGTCTCCACATTTTGGTGGCCTCTGGGAAGCAACAGTCAAATCTGCTAAACATCATTTGTATCGCAGTGTCTCTACAGCTTCGCATACATATGAAGAACTACTGTAGTAGTGGAAATAGAGGCAATTTTAAACTTTAGGCCTCTCACCCCGTTGTCTTCAGATCTTTATGGTGTAGGAGCATTAACATCAGGCCACTTCATTAAAGCAGAACAACTCACCACACTAGTTGACTCAAGGGCCTCAGAAAACAGAAGATCAATTAAAACAAATAGGAAATATGTTTCAGAGATAACACATTAATTCTGGACTCGATGGCACCACGAATACCTGCATGAGCTCCAACAAAGGGCTAAATGGAAGCATCCAACACCAAATATAAAGGAAGGCACATTGGTCATCATCAAATAGGATAACGTTCCAGTCCTTCAATGGTCCCTTGGTAGAATTATATAGTGTGACGACTAAAAAAGCACAAGCAAACCTTATAGAAATTCTTAAAGAGGAACATGTTGTGAGTCCATCGCACCTTGTCGGACTTCTCAATGTCGTCATAATTTTTTGTAATTAATTTTTAACGTTGAACTGTTCAAATTTTGTTGTGCCGACTTTCATTGAATTTTTACAGTCATTTGCCTTGTCGGAAATAAAAACTAAATTGCACTTCTTTTCAGCAGAATTTCACGTAGAATAAGGCTATATAAAAAGAAATTTGATTTTATACAAAATGAAGCGTGTAACGAAGCAAATTCTTTAGTGTTTCGTTAATTTCACAAAAAAAAATTCATGTTTCTATGAATTTTATTGACATAATGTTGCATGAATAACATTATTTAATACGCAAAAACTCATTGCGCGTAAATGCACCTTTTCATTGAACTTAAAAATATCAAAATCGGTTGAGAATTAGCGGAATGGCGACAATTTTAACGTTTTTTTTTCGTCGTCAAACACCGATTCTCATGTATAGGCTTGCTATCATACAAAGTGTTGCCATTTCGTCAAATCTTAACCGATTTTGGTCCAATTTGAGTCGTTGGAAAGAAGGTATGGTAAGTGACATATTCTTACACCGCAACAACTTCCTAAAAAAATCCTGGCTGTCAAGGGATACCTACCCACTAATTGGGCCCTGCCAATTGAAGACAATAACTTATTGGAACTTTACACCATTATGGATGGATTAACAAGAAATCACGTCATCTTTGAATTAGACCTACCACCAGTTGATCATAAAAACTTCGACCTATACATGATACACCCGATTCCGATAACAATAAAAACCACGCTTGTGGCGATTAAACCAACCACCGAAATACCCTCCAGTTCGACTCACCAGCGACGAATGAGTGAGTTCACTAGCTATCGGTAATCACCACTGGTTACCCACCAGATAACCTGCAATGCAATTCACTCATGAATTTAACACGGGGATGTCATTGCCGGTAATGATTACATTACTCTCTGCATTACCATTCACTAGCTGTTTCATGATTCCATTACTCTCTGCATTACCATTCACTAGCTGTTTCATGAGGTACACTCATCATTCCTTTTGTTATACAGTTTATGTGGAAGAAAAAACAAATGAAATAAATGTATTTGCATTACCTGCTACATTACCTCGGGTACTAGAATTCACTAGCTACTATTCATGCATGATATCATGACCGTTAAAGACTAATTGTGATTGCCAGTACTGAAGGGTACTAGCTGTTAATGGTCATCGAGATCAATACATTTCACTAAGCCAAGCCGAAGTTAAAGCAGCAATGTTGACTAGTGATAACATTTACCTAATAACTAGAAATCAAGCTACCGTTGGAAAACAATCAAAGAAACTTGCTTGCGAAATCCAACTCTTTAACAACAAGGTGGCTCAAAGCTATGACTTAACCAAATTCTATGATCAGTTAACCTTCACATCACTGCATCACGCTAACAAATGGATTTACTCTTCTACAATCCCAATCGAAATTACAGGAGTATGTTACCACGAAACTATCCAACTAAATCTTACGGGGTCAGGAATACTCACGATTGACCAACACTGCAGTTTAAAAAATGATGATATTCAGATACAGGGTTACGTTGAATCATCCAGTCTGGTATACACTTATTTACTGGATCGGAAATATCTCGTCCATCAGTGAACCTACTGCATTAAAGATTTTATCAAAACCCAATTTCGAAAATTGTGAAACAAAACTGGAATTACTCACCGATCTTCAAAAGAAACTATCACAAGATAATCTTGACCAGTCCACCAACACCAACTAGAGTCCAACAAAATCCATCACCATGTGGTCAGCTATCTGGCATTAAATATGGCGATATGTTTTATCGTAATCTACATTGTCTTGAAGATGAAAACAAAATACAAACAAAGGCACTCAACCAAGGCTAGCACATCTCCACAACCAATGCCACGTCAACAAAAGTCACCGTTTGAATAGAAACACCTCCAATTGAGCTACACACTCAACGGGGGGAGAATGTTCATACACACAACATATATATACATTTATGCACACTATAAATTATAAAATTACATATGCACATTAGAGTGGGACGAAAAAAAAAGTTTGAAAAAATCACCCCCTGTTATAAAGATGACCTCGAGAGGATTCCGAAAACAAAAAATAAATGTTTTGGACCACCGGAAAAACAGCCAAAATGGTCTTTTTTGTATAACTAAAGCATTATATGTCAGATCTCAAATAATAATGTGTCGTTGAAAAGGGCTTAATGAGTACAACATTTTCTTTTTAGAATATTTTGACTTTTGAGGTCAAATTCAACTAGTAAGCCCGATTTACCCCCCTTAAATTTCTTTTGTTTTTCTCATAAGATTAAACTCCTTCAAATTTGTTTAATTTGTGTTCAAGAAATTATTTATTGAGTTAAAAACAAAGAAGTAATGATGGTTCAAATATTTGATATAATCCATTTTTTTTATAAAAAATTAACTTTTATTTTAGGCAACGCACAATTAAATAAATTCAAAAATATTGTAAAAAAAACGTCACAATATATTCTAGTTTCTCAAAACAAAAAAACCTTCAATCGTCCTCTTCGCTTGAGCAAAGAACATAACCAATGGAGAAATTTTATATTGGAGGTATGCTCGACATTTCATCACATACATCAGCCATTTCAATATTTTCAACTTGCTCTTGTATATTATCAAAAGTCAACTGTCTTGGTCCACATTGATCAATATGAAAATCTTGAGAGTTTTGAGGAATCTGGTCAAAATCGGAGCAGTTACATTGGGCATTTGTTTCTATGCCACATTTGCACTGACATATAAGAAAAATCTTTTCCATTCCATTTCGTTGTTTTTATGTGGATGTTTTAATTAATTATAATGTTCTTTTATGAGACATGTTATGTACATCCGTTGTTTTTACCACTGTCGGAATGTTTGCACGATGCCACAATTCTTGAAGAATTTTTTCAAACTCTTGGTATATGATTATTTAGCTTACGATTTTTTTGGGAAACTTTAATATATTGTGACGTTTCTTTTACAATTTTGGCTTTATTTATTTATTTAATTTAATGAAATATAATTACAAATAATTATACAACATGTTAACAAAGGCAACTAGACCAATTTTGTTTTACTTATGTAATTGTTCGTTGACTAAACTAAAAGTTAATTTTTATAAAAAAAATGGATTATATCAAATATTTGAACTATTATTACTTCTTTGTTTTTAACTCAATAAATAATTTCTTGAACACAAATTAAACAAATTTGAAGGAGTTTAATCTTATGAGAAAAAAAAATAAATTTAAGGGGGGTAAATTGGGCTAACGGGACTTTCTAGTTGAATATGACCTCAAAAGTCAAAATATTCTAATGTGTGTAGTGCTCATTAAGCCCTTTTCAACGACACATAATTTTTAAAAATCTGACATATAATGCTCAAGTTATGCAAAAAATACCATTTTGGCTGTTTTCCGGTGGTCCAAAAAAAAATTATTTTTTGTTTTCGGAATCCTCTCGAGGTCAACTTTAAAAAAGGGGTGGTTTTTCAAACTTTTTTGTATGGAGGCTGACCCACTTTTATCCATATATAAAAAAAAAAACACTAAATAAACAAAACAACTTCTGTTTATTAAATTAACACATAAGAACGAAGTCAGTTGACACCAGCATAATTCAAGAGCAACGACATTCAATTCATCATTGAGTTTATTATTAACGAATCAGCAGAAATGCAGTTTTAACAAAATTGGAACACGAATTTAAGTGGAACAACCTACGGTCATGAACTCCGTTCTTCTAGTGCAGTGATGCACAGCGTTGGCAGAGCTTCCAACACAAGAGCACCATTTTTGTCTTAGTATGTGTGTATATGGGCAAGGCCACGAAAAATGAAACCACATAGATTTTTTTTTTCTGTCACAAAGCCCAAAATTATTTTTACATTTCAAATGTCAAATATGTATAGAATATGGCAGCACTGAATGCCTGTGCAAAATTTGTGTCTGCTTTGACATTTTACATTCTTTTCATAAGTGGCACGTGCAAGGCGTAGTTGGGAAATATATCTTTGTCGGCGAAAAAGCTAAATTTTGTTGTTATTTTTTTGTACTTTAGGCAAATGATTACTTTTTTGGATAGAATATAAATCAAACTATTGATTAGCAAGCAAATTTGTCTAAAAAGCTTGGCTTTTGGACCAATTAGGGCTTAAACTGACAAATTTTTATAAAATGTTATTTTATGCATTAATTAATTAAAAAAGAGGTTGGATGAGCTTTTGTTTTGAGTATTTTTAAAGTACTTTCATAATCAATGCTTAAATAAAGCAATATTTGCATAAAGCAAATTGCATATAGTATTTTTGCAAAAAAAGATTGCGTGACGTTACTAACGGATTTTTTTAAAATTGTTTTCTTTTTTACTTTTTTGCTTTATAATTTGTTATTTAATTGCTAGACTCCGATTCCTGGTGCACAAAGAGACAAGCGTTATGTTGAAAAGCTAAAAGAAAGCAACAAATACTACGAGTACAAAAAGAAAAAGCCATTTTGGATACGGCCACAATCTTCGCAAACGCAAAAAACATTCGTGACATTTCGTCTTCGCACCAAATCCGTACCATTGGGGATGAAATAGTAACTTTACTACTTCTCAGCAAGAATACAATTAAAATTTTTTTTTTTTTTGTGATACTTTATGTTTAAAAAAAAAACAACAACTGAAGTGATGCTTTAATTTTGCAAAAATTAACAAGACTTAAATTACTAGACTTTTTCATTTTCCGATAATAATGTGTTTTTATTTTACAGACTGCCCTGGCTTTTTAATTTTAATGATGCAAAACTTGTCAAAAACCAATTTCAACCCTCAAGTTATACACATCATTGAAGAGATAATTTAATTAACTAACACTCTTTCATACAAAAATCAGCTCTAAAGGGCAAGCCCGATTTACAAAAAAACAAAACAAATTGGCCATTTCAGCCCTTGAAAGGACTTTGACCGAGCTTCTTAATTTTACCGTAGGACTGTCAATTCTCTAAGTTGCTCGTGAAGTTCACCCATGAAATTTCCATTCATGGTGGGAACCAGCTTGTGTTGCGACTTATTCGGATGCAATACTGGATTCCCAGAGTAAAAAATATAATAAAATCGATAATTCACAATTGTAAAGTCTGTGTTATCGACCGCAAACGGTTACAGACCCAAATGATGGCATCATTACCCCTAGAGCGAACAAAATTATCTCGCCCGTTCGCGTCTACTGGAGAGGATTTCACTGGGCCATACGACATTAAAAATTATACGGGACGAGCGTGTCTCATAACTAAAGGCTATATATGTGTGTTTGTCTGCTTCGCTACGAAAGCTATTCATTTAGAAGCTACCAGTGATCTCAGCACTGTCAATTTTCTGGCAGCGTTTTCGAGATTCGCTTCACGCAGAGGATGTCCTGAAAAAATGTATTCGGACAACGGAACCAACTTTGTTGGTGCTTCTCGTGCGTTTAAAGAAGATTTTAAAGCTTTTTTGAATGATTCCAAAGAGAAAGTGGTGTCTAAATTTGCACATCAACACTTAACTTGGCATTTTATTCCAGCAGGTGCTCCCCATATGGGAGGTCTGTGGGAAGCTGGTGTCAAAAGTTTTAAGTTACACTTTCGAAAAGTAGCGTGGGACATGAAATACACATTCGAGGAGCTCTCAACATTGCTGTCGCGTATCGAAGCATTTTTGAATTCACGCCCGATCCAAATGATCTAGCGCCTTTAACTCCAGCGCATTTCCTAGTAGGGGGGCCTTTGCTTGCTCCGATTGAACCGGACATTGCTGAAAGTCCAATATCAATAAACAATCGTTGGCAAAAGCTAAAGGCATTAAACCAAAGGTTCTGCCAAATGTGGAAAAATTATTATTTAAAGGAACTTCACAAGCGTTATAAGTGGAAACTTCCCCGCGAAGACTTGAAGATTGACGACTTGGTGGTCATAAAAGCGGACAACCTTTCGGCCACTGAGTGGCGATTAGGGAGAGTGGTTAAGGTTTATATAGGCTCTGACAATCGTGTCCGAGTCGCCGAACTGCGCACTGAACGCGGTATTATTACTCGGCCTGTGGTAAAATTGATTATTTTGCCACCACCTCCGTAAATTGATGTCCTCGTCCCACAACGTCGTAGCTAGACACACACACACAAATCGTCCGTTGTATTTGTATGTGTGTGTTTGCGGTTCAACGGGAATTAACCTATTTAATTTCTCTTCTTATTTTCTAGCCATAATGTCGAGTGTCGGAAAAACGCCCGCTGAAGTCGCCTTGAAGTGCCGAGTGTGCTTGGGGCGGCACCCATTACGTTTCTGTAAGGCGTTTGTCGCCGGGAGCGTTGCAGATCGGCTGCGGCTGGTGCTGTTGTTTAAGTTTTGCTCCCGGTGCCTCTCCCCAAACCACAAGACCAGCGAGTGCGCCAGTGATGGATGTTGCGGCAAGTGTGATGGGACGCATCACACCATGTTGCACCTCGGCCGGGCTAAAGACGCAGAAAAGCCATCACCGCCCAAGCCGCAAGACATAGCCAGGCCTTGTTTGTCTGAGGCTTCTCGTCAGTGCGGGACGGGCGCCGCGGGGAGTTTTGCTGACCGGCCTAGTTTGCCACAAGTCGCATTGAGCGTTGAGGGGGATCCGGCACCTGAGGAAGAAGATGAAGCGCGATTGGCTCGGTGCATTCGCAACGCCGAAGAGTTGCGTGCCTTTCGACCGAAGTTGAACGGCAATGTCACAAGAGCGTCGCGTACAACGCGGCGCTCCGGTCGACGGTCTCGTGCATCGCGAGAAGAGCATCGCAATCGAGGTCAAGGTGATCGAGGTCCCCACGGCGGTCGTCAAGGTGATCGATCGGGGTCACATGCATCGGGTTCGTGCTCTAATAGACCCGTGTGCCTAGATGTCCATCATCTCCCAGCGTCTCGTGCGCCAACTTGGGTTGCCATCACGGATGGTCGGCTCTCAAGAATTTGCTCCCTAACCCTCCGAGCAAACTATGAGTCCAACCAATCGGTGACAGCCCAAGCGAAGGTGTTACGGCATTTTACGCGAGTCACGTCCAGGGGAACTTTAGACACATCTATTAGGGCACAATTTTCGAATTTGATGCTTGCTGATCCAGACTTTCTGGTTTCGTCTCCGGTCGGTATGGTGCTAGGGGTAGACGTCTACCCAAAAATAATACAACCCGGAATTTTTCCGAGTGGTTTGGGGGGGGGTTCTGACGCAGAACTCCGTTTTTGGTTGGCTGGTGTCAGGCACGGTTGCCCAGTAACGCTTTAAAACATAATTTTACATTAATAAATTTTTATTTATTTTAATTCTGTTTATATACATAAAGGTTATATACATAAAGGTTGTAAACTGACTTTATAACGTTTTCAACAATAAAAATGAATTTATCTCCACTTAAATAAGTCACACTTGCGCCGTTTTTATTAAGACATAAATAAATCAACCCTTTTTTACTAGCTTAAGGTATTTTAGAGTTATTTAAATTTATCTTACAGTAGTACCGCAAGGGGGCCGGCATGTTTAGGCCGCAACCCTAAACACTATAACGAATAGTAGTAGATTGATGCTCACAAGAAAAAGTAAGAGATCAACTACATACTTACCGACTCGTTCGAGTATCGATTCTCGATAGCCGAACGAGCGCTCGGAGGTTTTTCGGCTCTTTTAATGGCGGCCTCCTTCTTGAAGTTTTTCCTGAATAATCAACAAGTAAATTGAGCGAAAATCCTTATTTTTTCTTGTGAAGTCATCTGCCAGTATCAGTGCCATCCAGAATTGTATACAAACTCAAATCCACTTATTGGAAGAAGAAAATACGTAAGTGCTAAATAAAACTAATTGTTATTAATACTAAATATACTTACCGGTGTTATTTTTTCTTGTGTTCTGCATTTGCGAGCAAATTATTATTCACGTATTGAGTTAAATTTGCCCGCAAATTTTAGGCCTGATCTCAAGCAACTTCCTTGCAGCACTTATTGCAGCAAAAGACCTTGCCAGCGACAACAAATTATAAGGAACATCATCCCCAAGCTTGTTCAGGTATACTATATAATGCAGAAGGTACCAGCTGATGTAGTTGCTGAGTTTAAAACTTATATTAAAGAATTGAAGGGCTTATTGCAAAAACATGATATGCCACACTGCTTTAAAAGTTCAAATTTTATGTTTATAATGTTCCTTGAAGCATTGTCAATATCCACTGAAAATATTGCGACCATTACCCGATCAATTTTGGCAGTATACGTAATAGTTCCTGTAAGCATTTTAATGATTTCATACAAATATTAATTATTTTAAAACTTTAAGGTCGATTATTTCGAAATATTTTTAACCATAAGCCCTTCAATTTTACTTGAAATTTTGTCAAGAGTTGGAAAAAAAAATCAGTTTTGAAAATGAAGTCATAAACTTCTTACCAAAATTCTCGACCAGTCACGTATTATCTGGTCAAACAACCAGCATTTTGCTGCTGATTTAAAAAACGTTCCCAGAACAAGAACTTTTAAATGCAAAGTCGATCAACACGGAATACAGGACGCTGGCAGATTTTGAGGAATTGAAAAAATTTAAGGATTTGACTATTTCCGAATTTTGGCCTGAAGTGGAGGTAATAAAAAATTAGCAAAATGTAAATATGTTTTCAAGCATTTTCAGAATTGCCCATGGTATCTTATCCATTCCTCACTCATCTGCCAACGTTGAGAAAATTTTCGTTTGGCAATATCTACGTGTTCCGCACTCATCCAAACAAGGGGTTTAATTAAATCCAAAAATTGATACTTACATAATTACGACCAGAGACCTGCAGCGAGTCGCTTATTCGCTATTCAGAGTACATTCATCAAAATAAGTATTCATATTCATTCAACCCTCAACGCACTCCACTCTGATTCAATCCACTCACGCCAAAGAGAGATTGTGGGCAATCAAAACTCATGACTCTAAGCGAAAGAGAGTTAAGTTGGCTTCGGCTCTGAGTATTATGAATACTCTTCCTCAATTAACGCAATGACTTGTCGATACTCATAAAATATTCAAAAATTCTTGAGAAAGTTACAATGTCACGGAAGCGCATGAGCGTTTGACATGTTCACTGATGTTGTTATTGTTTAGTGTGTGCTGTTTGTGTGTATATGTCAAAACTGCATGGCAGGCGGATGTTGCCACCTAATTACTTTTTACGAAAAAGATAAAAAACTTACCTTAATTTTATCATTTTGAAAATAAATTTACTGGCGCTTCAATAAACTTAGTCTAACTAAATCTGGTAACCAGTGCGGCCACTAATTAAACATGATTCAAACTGAAAATACTAAAAATAAAGATGCTTATTTTCATTAGACTCATAATTTTTAATCAGATACCAGTGTATGTGTATTTAGCGGGTTCTGAAAGAAAGCTTGATTATTTTTTGTTCCTTTATGTGATAAATATACCTAATAAAATTAAAAAACAAAAGTATCGAAATCTACTTATGAGTTGCCTTTAAAGCTGTTTAAAGAGGCAAAATAAGTTCCTGGTACTTCGAAGCTGCTTTATGGTCCGTTGTAGAACTTGTCACACCTTAAGCTGCTTTATGGTGTCAATTTCAGGCAATAGATCTAATAGTTCTTAAAGTTACAAGTTGTGCTTCTATGCAGCTTTAAGATAATTAAGTTCAAAACAAGTTCCGTAGTACCGCTTGTACATCTTCTTTACATTTATTTTGAACTTAAAGCTACTTAATGGTTTGATTGTAGCTAATTTTGCACTTTAAAGCTGCCTGTTGGTACTTCAGACAGAATTAACTGTATAAATGAAAAAATCTTCGTAAAGATATGAAGCGACATAGCAGAATAGCTAAGGCGTCAGACTACAAATCGGCGAGAAAAGGGTTCGAACTCTGGCAAAGGCAAAATATTCAATAAAAGTTTTTTCACTACGAATCGGATGGCAAAAGTTGAGAACAAACGAGATAATGGGAAGAAAAAAAGAACAAAATAAAAAAAATTAGAAAGAAATGTAAATGAAAACAAGACATAAACAAGCAAATATTTATTTTTAAAAAACCTTTGCTTTTTCGAATTAGGACGATTATTTTAGATCTTTGAAAATTTTCGAAGTTCGATCAGAAGGCTGCTTAGAAGTCTATACAACGTACTTGTTTGCACCTCAAATTACGAAAAATTTCTTAAATTTTGGGCTACTTAAGTCAAATTTTGAGCGTTTCTTGCTGGTTGGGTCGGTTTTAATATATGTTTTTATACACATATCATTACTGAATAAAAAGTATCCTAAACAATAAAAAAGTACTATTTGCCTTTATAAAAAAGTACTCTCGAAAATGTTCTCATATCATCACTGGTTCCGTCTATTTTTGTGTGTTGGTTAAACTTTCTTTAATAAAAATACAATAATAAAGGTTTAAGTTTGAAGATTAAATCTTTTGTGTCATTTGTATGGTTTAATTGGAAGATTAAATCTATTGTGTCATTTGTATTATTTCATACATCAGCTGAATATTGGTTCAAGTACCTGTATTCAGCCAATATCTGATTAGGTTTTGTACTTCATCAGATAAACAGTCAATCATTAAATCAACAGCTGATTATTGGTTAAAGTACCTGCACTTGAACAAGCAATCATTCAACTTGATTTGCGTAAAATCTGATTCGATATTTGAAATCAGCAACCAAAAATTCATAAACATGCAAAATTTTTTAACAATCGAACGACTTCTTGTATTTTTTCTTCACTTTTGTATGGGCTCAAAGTACTGTGCGGCATGTGTTGTATCACACAACATTGCATGTTCACTTTGTACACCCGACCTCACACCAATTCCAAAGAATCAACTCAATTATTATTACCAGATATCGATACCAAAAATGCAGCGATCTGCATTTCGACTCAAATTGCCGGCGTTCAAGAAAAGAAAAACATGCTGACCTATTTTAAGCGCATATGCTGAAATTACCAAAATAAACAAAACAATGCTTTGTTTTTATTGTAAGTGGTTCCGACTTAAAGGTCGGCGACAACAAAAACAAAGCAAGTGACTGTTTGGGTGCATCGGCATTGGCTTGCACGGTCAGCAAAGGCCGTTCATTTACCTACCCTAGTTACTGCGCTGCTTGTAAGGTGCATTGCCTGCAACTGCGTAACATGTACGTGATCGCGTATCACTAAGGGGAAGTAGAACGATATGTAAATGATTTACATTTCCTAAATAAATGTAGCTTATGTATTGATTTTGATTGGTTGGTATCTATTTGAATTTCCACTATTTGAATTTCCAACGCCCTCGAAAACTGGGGATTTTCCTTTATAAACCACCGACCGACGTATAAACGATCGAAGAAAGAAAGATAGTTTTAATATAATAATATCTAAACTGGTCGCAGCCTCGCCTAGACAGCGGGCCTTTTTAGATTAAATTATAAAATAAAAATCCAACTTTGGTCGCAGCCACGCCTAGACAGCGGGCCATTGTTGATATAAATTTAACAAAATAAAATATAAATCAACTTAAATCAACAAAAACAAACAAACGTCTTTTTCTTTCCGTCCATGGTCACTCTTCTCCTCGTGAAAGCACGGAGACCGTCGGACGTTAAACACAACATTGGTGGCAGCGGTGGGATACGCTACATCCCAAAAATCAACAAAAGGAAAAATCCTTTAATAATACAAGAAATAAATTCAATATTCAAAAAAATAATAAACAAAATTTTTTTAATGAAAAAAAGCGTACCGAGGCTTCGTCATCGGCTTTGAAAATTTAAAAAGTGAAAATAAAAAAAAAAAAAAAAAAAAGCGTGCCAAGGCTATAACAGCGGCAGTGAAAAAAAACTGTGAATAAAAAGTGGAAAAAAAAGAAAAAAAAAAGCCAAGGATAACCAGCTTTAAGACGTGAAGTCTCCTGGCCCATCTGTAAATGAAGACCAGGATAACAAGCTATAGGGCTACTAAGAGCCTCCTGGCATCAACAAAACGAAGGAAAACATCAACAAAAATCAGAAAAAAAAAAAGAATCTCAACAACGTCAAGCAGGAAAAACGACTGAGCCAACATCATCAACAGCACCAACAACACAAGAACACATCAACAACACCAAGAACACATCAACAACACCAGGAACATAAGGAAGAATTGATACAACAATAGTAAGCAAAGAAACAACAAAAAATAATAAATAAATAATTATATACATGTACATATTCACATATTTTAATAATTTTTAAGTAGGCTATACAAGTGAAAGTTTTTACGAAAAGAAAAAAAAAAAACAATATATTTTTATAATTTTCTGCTCTAATCACAAAAAAAAATATTTTCAAAATTTTTACTCGTCAACACGCGACTAAGGTAGTACAGAACTTTGCTTCTCTACCATTTTTCGAAAATTCTTTTTGTTTTGACGCGGATTCTGATCCTTAGTACTTAAATATGGATCTCAAGTTTTCGTTAAACGATATTTATAATATCGTACCGGTTTTTAACGGCAACCCAGCCGAATAAATAAATTCATTGCGTGCGGTAATATACTCTTTTCTTCTGCGAAGACCGACGCAGAACATAAATTCATACTAGAGGTCATAAAAACACGGCTAGAAGGCTCAGCCTTTGAGCTCATCCAATTTAAATCTTTTACCAAATGGAATGATTTGGTACAAGATTTGGAAAATGAGTTCAAAGAAGAAAAAACGCGAGCCTCGGCTCAAAACGAATTTATGACAGCTAGACAAAATTTGAGAGAAACTGTTAAGGAGTTCGGTGAACGAATTGGAAAATTACTGCATTCACTAAATTCAGCTACATTTTCTAGCACTAGCGAAATTTCGGTTCGTACATATTTAAAACGCGAGAAGGATCACTTGGCAATACGGGTATTCGAGGATGGTTTGCGAAACCATAATTTAAGATTAATTCTTGAAGCTCACAATGAGCGGGACTTGAAGAAAGCCATCATGTATGCCGAGGAGCATTCAGTACGGCTGGAAAAAAATTCGCAATACCAAACCTCACCTTTTAAGCCCACATGCCAATATTGTAAAAAGTCAGGGCACACTGAAAATACGTGCTATCGCAAAAATAATCATGTCTACTCTAGTTATAATAGTCAAAATTCCTACCAAAACAGACAACCAAATATAAAGAAAGAAGTACAATCTATATTTTGTTCATATTGCAAACGGTCGAATCACACGTACAAAGAGTGTAAATTGCGGCCAAGGCAAGAACACCAGAATCACAGAATCTTAGAAAATAATAGAACTTTTAAACAATATCCAAATCCGTTTAGAGAAAACAACCAATTCAGAGGTCAATACAATCCTACCAATAAAACTCACCACGTAAATCATGCATCGGGAAACGAAATAGCACGGGAAGAAATCAGCGGCGCTTCTCCCCGGATGCAAATAAAAGCCGATGTGCACCAAGCACAAAATTAACTTATTCAATTATAATACCCTTTTGCGAAGGATACGATGAGCCAGTGCTTCGTATTAAACTCGAACCTTCAGACAAAATTATAACTTCACTTTTAGTAGACACAGGCGCACAAATTAGTCTTTTAAAAGACACAGAACAAAGGTACAGAATTAACAAACAAAGTAAGCACACAGTTACAACCATTTCAGGTAATTCAATGCAAACATTAGATGAACAGATAAAAACAATAAATGTTCCATATAATGACCAGATGATAACACTGAGTCACAATTTTCAAATTCTAAATAAAAATATTAATTTATCCTACGATGGAATTTTAGGAAGCGATTTTCTCACAAAATTGAACTGTAAAATAGATTTCAAGAATAAACAACTGGAAATACCAGTAGACTGCTCAAACGCAGCAGTAAGCAAAAATAAAATGTTAAAATCACATATTGTAGATATTTGTAAAAACACAGAAAAGGGAAACAATGTGTTGCCTACGGGTAACAAAGGGAATTGTGAAAATAGGAATGAAGAGCAGGAATATGCGCCGAATGGCATAAGTCATATTGAGAATCTTCAACCTAATGTCTACGGGCCGCAATCCACCACAAAGTAGAAACCTCAAAGTAGAAACAAAATCATTAAAAATAATGTGAAGGCAAATAAAGAGGAAACTAAGGCATTATTCTTGGATAATGAAAGGAATTGAAAAAACAGGATTGAGTCAACTCAACCTGATGTCTACGGGCTGCAAACCATTACCTTACAACCTCGCTGCAAACAACTTGTAGAGATCCTTTTGCTTATACAACAGACGCAGTGATCCACAAGAAACAAATAAATCCAGGAGTATGTTTGGCGGAAACCCTGGTACGCCCAATTAAAAATAAAGTTAAAGTTATTTTTATGAACACAACAGAAATTATTAAAGAAATAAATTTGAATAAAATTCAATATGAGTGGGAAAAGATAGAAAATTTCAATGAAATCAAATTAGATAAAACAAAAGATTTAATAAAGGATAGATTAAAAAAGATAGAAACAAACATAGAACTAACGCATTGTAACAAAGAAGAAAAGAAATCAATTTTAGAAATTTGTAGAAATTATAACGATTTATTTTATTTTGAAGGAGACCACCTCACTTGTACAGAAACTTCAGAACATGAAATTATAACTGAAGCAAACAAACCTCCATTATTTGTTAGACCATATAGACTACCTGAAAGTCAAAGACAAGAAATTCATAAACAAGTTAATGAAATGTTAGGAGGTAGTATTATTCGCCCAAGTTCAAGTCCATGGAACTCGCCACTTTTACTTGTTCCAAAGAAGGCAGATTCCGAAGGTTACAAACGTTGGAGAGTTGTAGTTGATTTTCGAAAATTAAACGACTTAACTGTCGATGACGCAAACCCATTGCCCAATATTACTGACATACTTGACCAGTTGGGAAGAGCAAAATATTTCAGCACTCTGGATTTAGCCAAAGGTTTTCATCAGATTCCCGTTAAAGAATCTGACAAATGTAAAACTGCTTTCAGTACACCTTTTGGGCACTACGAATATAACAGGATGCCATTTGGTTTAAAAAATGCTTCAGCAACTTTTCAGAGGCTCATGAACAACGTACTTATGGGTTTACAGGGATTTGAATGCTTTGTCTACAACCTGACAAATGTAATTTTCTCAAACAAGAATTAACGTATTTAAGGCACATAGTTTCTGAAAACGGTATAAAACCAGATGCCGAAAAAATTAAAGTAGTTAAAACTTATCCAACTCCAAAGAATGTGAAAGGAATAAAATCATTTTTAGGATTCGCAGGATATTATAGAAGATTTTTTGAAAATTTTTCCAGTACAGTAAAACCATTAACTAAGTTACTTAAAAAAGATATTAAATTCAATTGGGACGCATTCTGCGATGAAGCATTTTCAAAATTAAAAGAAAAACTAATTAACCCTCCAATATTAGCTTATCCAAACTTTGATGAAGAATTTATAGAAACGACAGATGCGAGTGATACAGGACTTGGCGCAGTCTTATCTCAAGGTATAATTGGAAAAGATAAGATAATATGTTTTGCAAGTAGAACATTGAACGATGCAGAGACACCCTATAGCACCACGGAAAAAGAATCGCTTACAATTGTCTTTTCCGTAAAACAATTCCGACCTTATATTTACGGTAAAAAGTTCACAATTTACACTGACCACAAACCACTCGAATGGCTAATGAAGCTAAAAGACCAAATGTCAAGATTAGCTAGATGGCGAATTCTCTTATCAGAATATGAATATACGATAAAATATAAAGCAGGGAAAAGCAATACAAATGCTGACGCACTCAGTCGAATCACTGAAGATGAGAAACTTGTATACAAAGTTTTAGTTATGACACGCCAAATGACAAATAAAAAGGAGCAAAATGAAAACGTACATACAAAAATTGAAGACCCCAAAAATACAAGAAACGAGGCAATCTCTAAAAAATATAAACCCAAGATTCAATATATTTCAATAAAAAATCTGCATTAAAAATATTAATATTACCTCTAACAGAATCTTTAGAAGAAAAATGTATAATAAAATCAATTCCACAATTTATAAAACCTTTAATAGGTGAAATAGAGTTATACTCATATAATAATGTAAACTTCCATACGACGACATTACCCATCCCTTTTAAAAACTTCAAAAGATCAAGAATTAGCAAAGAAAACGCTAAACAAAATAAAAAGCGAAAGTTACAAACAAAATCATGATTCTTTAACGATATCACTCCCAAACATTAACCCACAGTTTAAAGAAAATTTTAAAATAATGCTTAAAGAAATATTTTCCGACAAAACAATTAATTTGCATATCAACAAAAGAACAATTTTGGAAAACATAAATGAAATAGAAACAATTTTACGAGAATATCATGAATCACCGCTTGGAGGACATCAAGGAGTAAATAGAACGCTAAAAAGATTAAAAGCAAACTACTACTGGCCCACAATGAAAATTGTTATACAAAATTTCATAACAAAATGTGAATCATGCCAGAAAAATAAGCTAAATAAATCTCCAAAAGTGCCAATGAAAATTACAACGACGAGCTCTTTACCATTTGAAAGAGTGGCTTTAGACATAGTGGGTCCACTTCCAGTGACTAACAAAAGTAATTAATACATCTTAACTTTTCAAGATGACTTAACCAAATTTACTGAAGCTATACCTTTAGAAAATGCAGAGGCAACCACAGTTGCAAGAGCTTTTTTAGAACAAATACTCTGTCGATTTGGATTTCCTGATTCACTTTTAACTGATCAAGGTACTAATTTTCTTAGCGATTTATTTAAAGAAGTATGTAAATTATTAAAAATTAAAAAATTACAAACAACTCCATATCATCCACAAACGTATGGAGCACTTGAAAGAAGCCATCGCACACTTGCGGAATATCTTCGGCATTACGTCAATAATGACCCTCTCACTTGGGACGATTGGATCCCTTATGCAATATTCGTTTTCAACAACACGCCTCACAGCAGCAACAATTACAGCCCTCATGAATTACTCTATGGATACCCTGCAAAAATTCCATCCACTTTACAAAAAGACCCATCATTAAATTATAGCTACGAAAATTATGCAAATGAGTTAAAGGCACGACTTCAATACGGACTTAAAATTGCAGGCCAAACTTTGAAATATAAAAAGGAAAAATCAAAAGAACAATATGACAAAGGTTCCAAAACAAAACATTTAACGTTGGAGAAAAGGTTTTGATTAGAAACCAGACCAGAAAAAATAAATTTTCATCTCTTTGGGAAGGTTCATATGAAGTTATTAAGATTATTTCACCCGAAAATACTGCTATAAAAATTCGCAATAAAATTAAAGTTATACACAATAACAACCTGAAATTATTCTCCGATTAAAATACAACATTTGGTTAACATTACAACATTACATAAAACACATTCATAAAAACACCACAACTTAATACGAACATATCTTAAAATCAGAGCTACAAATTTTGTTTCAATTTTTACAAGCCTAGGGAGTCAGGCAGACTTTAGTTTTTCTTCATGAGCCAAAACTTTTTAACTTTTCTCAAATTTTAGCTGATACATACGAAAAAAAAAGAAGAAATATTCCGGTTATAAGTCGAAAAAATAAAAAAAAAAAAAAATTTTTAACAAATTGAAATTATGGGGCAATACGCAAAAACTAGAAAATATATTCCGCTTACAAATTGAAACAAACAATTTAAATTAACAAATTGAAAGTATGGGGCAATACGCAAAAAGAAAAAAAAATATATTCCCCTTACAAATTGAAACAAAAAAAAAAAATTTTAACTAACAAATTGAAATTATGGAGCAATACGCAAAAACTAGAAAATATATTCCGCTTACAAATTGAAACAAAAAATTTAAATTAACAAATTGAAATTATGGGGCAATACGCAAAAAGAAAATAAATATATTCCGCTTACAAATTGAACCAAAAAAAAAATTTGAAATTAACAAATTGTAATTATGGGGCAATACGCAAACTAAAAAAATATATTCCGCTTACAAAATGAAACGAAAAATCTAAATTATGGGACAATAACGCAAAAACTTTCAAACTATATATAAAATATTTTTTTTTAAAATGTAAAAGTAAAAAAATACGTCCGTATATAAGAAAAATATAAATGTACATAGGACACAAATACATATTTTGAAACAAATACTTAAATGTAACAAGTCAATTTTTTTTCTTCTAAATTTTAATTATCATTATAATATATAAAAAAAAAAAAAAAAAAAAAAAAAACAAAATTGATGTATACATATTTTAAACACAAACAAAAAACATAATGTATAAGACATTTTTATATTTAAAAACAAACAAAAAAAACATAATTCACAAGACATTCTAATAAGAAAAAAAAACATACAAAAGCAATATATATATGTGGATTAATAATTTTTACAAAAACAAAAAAAACAACAACCACATGATCAAACTTATATTATAAGATAAATTTAACTTCATATATACTAATTTACTTGCATAAAAGTCTTAAAACGTATTTGTATATAAAAATTATAAAAAAATTATTCGTTATTATAAAAATTCATGTAATCCTCATTTCTGCTCACTGATCGGTGGTATCGCGACAGAAAATTTTTCAACCTCTTCAAGGAGAAAATTTTGCTTTTATAAGGGGGGAGGGATGTGGAACATTGCATGTTCACTTTGTACACCCGACCTCACACCAATTCCAAAGAACCAACTCAATTATTATTACCAGATGTCGATACCAACAATGCAGCGATCTGCATTTCGACATAAATAATAAACAAAAATAAAATACTGTGAACGACAACAACCCAATTTGAGTACAGCGACTCAAATTGCCGGCGTTCAAGAAAAGAAAAACATGCTGACCTATTTTAAGTGCATATGCTGAAATTACCAAAATAAACAAAACAATGCTTTGTTTTTATTGTAAGTGGTTCCGACTTAAAGGTCGGCGACAACAAAAACAAAGCAAGTGACTGTTTGGGTGCATCGGCATTGGCTTGCACGGTCAGCAAAGGCCGTTCATTTACCTACCCTAGTTACTGCGCTGCTTGTAAGGTGCATTGCCTGCAACTGCGTAACATGTTCGTGATCGCGTATCACTAAGGGGAAGTAGAACGATATGTAAATGATTTACATTTCCTAAATAAATGTAGCTTATGTATTGATTATGATTGGTTGGTATCTATTTGAATTTCCACTTATTGGAAATTATTGGAATATGGAAACGCCCTCGAAAACTGAGGATTTTCCTTTATAAACCACCGACCGGCGTAGAAACGATCGAAGAAAGAAAGATAGTTTTAATCTAATAATATCGAAACTGGTCGCAGCCTCGCCTAGACAGCGGGCCTTTTTAGATTAAATTATAAAATAAAAATCCAACTTTGGTCGCAGCCACGCCTAGACAGCGGGCCATTGTTGATATAAATTTAACAAAATAAAATCAACTTAAATCAACAAAAACAAACAAACGTCTTTTTCTTTCCGTACATGGTCACTCTTCTCCTCGTGAAAGCACGGAGACCGTCGGACGTTAAACACAACACATGTGTTAAAAAAGAAAAAATTTGCGAAAAAGTTCGTGTAGATTTCAATGCTTGATTTTCATTGTATTTTGAATTTATTTGCATTTAACATCAAAAACCAAAAAGTAATTGTTTGAGAACCCTCCGAAATTTTCTATAAAAATATATATCTTGGGAAAAAGATGTCTCAGTATTTTAGCAGTGAATAAGCAAAACGAAAACACGTCTGCTCTTCATGAATAATTTTTTATTATCACCTCTTATTTCTAAAATACATCGTACTTATAGCCAAAAATAATCTTAAACTAAACCATATATTCTACCCAGCGCCGGATTTAAACATGGCGGGGCCTGGGGCTAAAATTGACACGGGGCCTACTCAAGGTCAGAGCTTTTAGCTCGGATCTTTCAATAATCAAAATATTATTTTTTGATTCCGGTGATTCCATACATATCATTTCAACAAATTTTAAACAAAATCTGATCTTAGTGCGTGAAACTTTGTAGGTTAGTTAATTCACATTAAAAAACATATTCTGTGTTTTTAATTATTGCGAAATTTATTTTAGGCTTAGTTATGCACCGTCACAAACATTAAAAATTACAAAAAAATTAAGGAGATACATGTATTTAAACAACTCTATCTCCTTAACTGTAATTCGTACAGAAAATAAACTCAAGTATAGTTTAAGTACCTTCAATGGATCTCTTTGGTGGTGTCAATTGTTTAGTTCTTTTATGGAAAAAATTGTGTTTTCTTATCCCGAAATGTATCATCATATTTTTCACAGTCGGCGCAACAACTTTTTCACCTTTTTCAGTTTATGATGATCTATTTGAAGTATTTACTTGCAACCAAGGAGTTACTGCATTTATAAAATAAGGAACAAAAATTTCCATTTTTGCATTTTTTTAAAAAATCATTAAAAATAGCAATCGTTGCGTAAACCTTCAGAATGAATGCCTAAATGCGATATTATATTAAAATGGTGAAACATTTGTTGCGCCAACTGTGCGTAAACCTTCAGAATGAATGCCTAAATGCGATATTATATAAAAATGGTGAAACAGTTGTTGCGCCGACTGTGAAAAATATTATGGTAAATTTCGGGATTAAAAAACGTTTTTCCACAAAAGAACTATAAAAAAATGACACCACCAGAAAGATCCATTCAAGGTACTTACACTATAACTGAGTTTCTTGTCTGTGCGACTTACAGTTTAATGTTTCTTAGAGTTTATAACTTTGCAAAAAAAATAAACTTGCAAAAAAAAGTACGCAGTTATTCTGTTTTGCAAATGAACTTTCCACCAAAAAAGTTTTAAAAGTTTCAAAAATAGTGATGTCAGAAAAGTGTGCCTCTTTGACAGGGAATCACCGATATGTCTCTTGAATTTTTATTCAACATTTTTTTCTCGATTTAACTGTGGCAAAACGTTCTATCAACTCAAAGTTGCGTTATTGACGACAAACGTTCATGTAACATAAAAGATCGGTGAACATTTTTATTTTTTTCAATACTAAAAATTACCTTTCAGCTTCACAGTTTGCCATTGGTACTGTTTCAAGTAATCGGAAGGATATATAAATATTTGGTAAAATATCGATCATGGCTGACACCATATTCTTTCTGATTTTAATAGTTTGATATCTATTAAAAATAGACAAAACATCTCTCAGAGAGATTCTTCAGGTGGACGTTTCATGGGCGGAATTTAGTGATTTAATTCACAGAGTAATTCCATTTAAATATCATTTGGCTTTACTTCAACAAGGAGTCTTACGCTCACTTCTAATTTTTCGTTTTCAATATCCATTAATTTGCACAAGAATCCAAATAGTTTTGTTATGTGTCCATATGCTTCAATTCTTTTTCTCAATTTTATTGCTAGCTTATCAACTGAAGCAAAAAGTTTCGATTTTAGTTTTTTCTAGTTATTTTTCTCTAATAGTCTTGGCAAATAAATCGACTCACTTAGTCACCACTATTCCCAAACCCTGAAAATTCACTTCGCAAATCTGTAACGAATTCGATAAGCGAAGAAAGCAGCTATCAAATCTATATCTACTTTTTCCAAATATTTGTTGCATTGAAATGTTGCATCTCTTGATGCATTATCAACAACCACTTAAAATATTGCGATCATGAACCAGATGAATTCTGGTCCTATACTTAATAGAAATTTTAAGCATAACCATGATTTCTTACAAATATACTTTTTTGAAAACTGTAAGGTCGAGTACTTCGAAATATATTTTTATGGCATGTCGTTTTTACTATAAGCAATTCATATATAAGCGCCTGCGGGGCTCCTATCTGCTCGGGGCCGGGGGCTGCAGCCCCCCCTAGCCCCCACCTAAATCCGCGCCTGATTCTACCTACCTAGACATGATACACACTCATTGTAAATACCCTTTTTTTCTTATCTTTTGTTGGGATGAATTCTTAATAGTCCGTGGAAGCACATCATTACTGATAAACTATGAGATGCATGGTGATATGCACGTTGCTAGTGGGCTGTATTTATTAATTTTTATCAGCATAGATAACGGTAAAATGCATCCTTAAACCATTACGAAATCATCCCTCTGCCTGTGTATACTTTTACTCCAAAAGAAAATGTGTTCATATATGAACAAGTAGTATACCAAATTAATGGTATTTGAATTATCTACAAATTCTGATTGCATTATAATGACGTGACTCAAATATTTTGGATGATATGCCGCTTACTAAAGGTCACGGAGTTGTGCCAGTATCGGTTAAAAAAACGAAAAAATGCGCGTTATGTATTGCTGAAAATTGATGTAGAATATTTAAATATCGTATCTTGAATAGTTTTTGGTAAAGTATTATACCAATATTTGAATTTAAATTCTTCACGTCAATTCAATAGTATGGATCACGGAGAACACGCCCACTTCCCATCAATATTGTAAAAACACTTTAAAGTGGTTTATATTTCAGCTGCAGGAATAAAAATTTGACTTTTCGAATTTTACATCAAAACTAATTTGTCTACAAAATATACGTGTCATCCGCCCACGAACTCGACCATTTGCCATACAACCCATAGTAGTAAAACCTGTATAAATCTTTACAGAAGTGCATATTTTTTGAACAGAAATAGGAAGTTATATCTCTAAGTTGTAATATTTTATTGTATGTTTCTTTAAATATTATAGAAGGTTAAGGGTATTCCGTAGTCGGGCTAGACCGACTGAAAAGTTTCCTTGCTTTTGTTTTTTTTTTAATTATACGCGATTTTTCTTTACCACCACTTTAATGAATAACCACTTTAATGAGTGTGGATTATAAATATGTTATACAAAATATGCAGCTGCAAGCAAAAACTTAACGGTTCTGTAGCATAAATTGGTTATCTAATAAAGTACAACAAAGGCTAAGGTCGCTTAGTCTTTGGCATCGAAGATTCATTTTTTTCTTAAATTATGCAATGCTTTCAAGAGAGGAGAAGAACTTTCAAAGAGAGGTTTTCTAAGAGTGAAGAGAACATCTTAGCTGGTTACGCGACTTGTCTGGGACTGCTTTGACATGGCTTACCTCTAGACCATGACATCCCGTGCTCGGGTTACGGCCGACTTTATCAGCTCTCGCCAGGCGTCTCTGCTTCGCGCGCGCCGTCTCCAATCCCTTTCACCAACCGTGGTAAGGGCTTCCTCGGCCTCGTCAATCCATCGGAGGCATGGTCTTCCTCTTCGTCGTCAACCTTTTTCGCTGGAGCTTCTTCAGCGCCATAGAAAAGCAAAGGTATGATGAGCGTCTTGTAGAGTGCTAGTTTTGTCGATCGAGAGAGGGCTCTGGAACCTAATTGCTTACTTAGCCCGTAGTAGCAGTTGTTATTCTTCGCTTTATCTCCAGGCTGACATTGTTGTTGCTGTTAACGGCGGTGCCAAGGTATGTAAGCTCCTTGACAACTTCAAAGGTATATTTGCCTGCTATAACATGGGAGCCTAGACGCCGCGCTTCTCTATTTGCAGACAGCATATACTATGTTTTTTCCTCGTTCATCATCAAACCCACTTTGGCAGATTCCTTTTCGAAAGCGGCGAAAGCAGCAGTTACATCTCTCTTGGTTCGGCTGATAATATTGATATCATCAGCATACGCAATGCGCTGTACACCTGCCTTTCGTAGGATCCCCTCCATGAAGAAAGTGAAGAGATCGCATGATAGCCAGTCGCCTTCTCTGAAACCTCGTTCGGTATTAAAGGTTTCGGAGAGGTCATTTCCTACCTTGACGGAGCTACATGTCTTGCGCAACGTCATCCTGCAGAGTCTTATCAACTTTACAGATACACCGAACTCAGACATTGTTGCGTACAGGCAATTTCGAATCGGGCTATCGAACGCAGCCTTGTAATAAAAAAAGAGATGGTGGGGATTTGATTTTCATGGGTTTTTTCCAGGATTTGGCATAGTGTAAAAATATTGTCTATGGTGGACTTGTCAGGACGAAAACCACACTAATATGGTACAGAGACGTTCCTAGGATTGGTGTCATCCGGGGCCGATACCCATGGTGTCACCCCTATAAGAAATTTCTAAATGCAATAAGAAACCAATTGGATGAGATTTTGTGTTTTCATAATTTTCTTTATGTTTTCCGAAAAACACATCATATGACAAACAATAATAAATTTTTTTACAAAAAAACAACACAAAAAAATTACATTTTCATTTACATATTTAGATATGTAGGCCTTAGGGTAAAAAAAAACTTATTAACTATGCAGTCTTAAAAACTGACAACAAATATATTACATTTTCAGGTATTTCTTTATATATGTAGGTATAAGGTGCCGTGGCATATGTAGGTCCGCTAAGCTTGCGGTAATAATACCCAAAACGATAACCCCTGCAAGAGGTCATGCCCCAAAAACATTTCTGACATCCTCAATAACGTTGTGGGTTAAGAAATTGACATAATCCTCAAATTAAATTTGAAAAATTTTTTGGTCTATAGCTGTAAAATGCGATTTGTTTTTGTTTTAAAAGAATTAAGTAACTGTTATTATATCTATTTTGGTTGCAAAATATAGTTAGCACCGCAGAAAAAAATTTTGTTTTAAAATCGCGCGATTTTAAATCATTTAATTTAAAAAAAAAAATCGCCTGCAGCGAAAAATTTTACCACTAGATTTTAATAAAAATATATTATTTTTTATGAATTGAATAATGGGTTTAAAGCAGAGAAGGGCACAAATTAAATGTCCTATCCCATGGGATTGGAAGCAAAATGCTGCTTGCACGACGTCAACACATGAACAGTGTAAGCTACTTCGTGTGGCTTACGATCGGGTACATTCGGCTGTTGCTTTGTTTTTTATTTTGGCAGCTAAATCAAGTCAGTTGCTTTTCAGCATTTGTTGAAATAACATATCTTTGCGCAATTTTTAAAAATATAGCGAGAAAATACGTAAAATTCATCTTCGTTTTTCTCTGCTTTACACACAATCAAAGAATATGATAGTATGTTTGTGCCCATCGCTGGTTTAAAGTTATTATCGCAGGCGAAACATTTTTATTAAAAATGTTGCGATTGTTAATTTAAAGAATTAAAGAAAGATTGTGAAATGAGTGAAATCGGTCAGTTCCTATGGGTACTTTTCCTATATTAATTTTTTACATTTTTTTGTATGGCCAAAGTTGGCCAACCTTAACAAAATTTGGTCAAACGGCTAGGCAATTAGAGAAATAGATGTGCACTGAAAATGGTAGAAATTGATAAGACCTTAGGGGTACCTCTCAAGGATCTATATTTATTTTTTACATAATTTGTATGGAAGGTACGTACAAAAGTAACCCGATCCTAACGAAACTCAGTGTGAATGCTAGACAAATAGATAATAGATGTTTATAGAAAATTATAGAAATTAGTTAGACCTTATTTTTTTAGAAATTAGTTAGACAAAACAAAATTTGTTACTATTTTCGTACTGTTTCGATGCTTTGTGAGCTGTCTTAAATACTGACATTTCTTACTTTAAGAGTTGCAATATTTTAAATAACCTCATCGGAATCAGTAATATTGATTTCAAGCTCGTTTTCAATGGAAAATATAGCAAGATCGGAAACTCTTGCCTATCCCATGGAAGACCTTTAGTAAGTCTTAATTAATTTAAGCTTTGAAAAACTCCTTTTGCATGAAGCTACTGATACACAAATTGTTAGAAATAATTTCAATGCTTATGAAATATTTGGCGAAGTTTCCAAAAAGTCCCACTCGACAATGAATGTGAGCATTTCTTATGCTGTCTTATTTTTGGCGCTTTCAAAATCGATTTGTGCTGCATTAATGTGCCTACGTAGCATCGGAAGCAGTTTCAACAACTAGCTCCTTTTCTGAAATTTTGTCGAAAGCTGCTGCCAAATTTTAAGGACTTAACATGAACTCATTTGCGTTGCATTACAACAAGTTTTCGGATTTTACAGCTCAAAACGTTTCCGAAATGTTGCCTCCTCATTGTTTGACTCGCAAGAAGTATTTTAAATTTTGAAACAGCAAGTTCTTTTTGAGAAATAAAAAATAAAAAATCAAAATGGTGTCACCTCTAAAATGGTGGTACCCGGGGCGGACCGCCGGGTCCGCCGGGTAGAAACTTAATTTTATGAAGAATAATTATTTTCACTAAAAAATGCAGGTTGACGAAGTATTTTTATTTTAAATTCATTTTAAACACAAAAAATGCTTGGTTCACCACCAAATACTTCTAATTGTAACATAAATCTGTGCTAGTTTTGTATATCGGTGGAAAGGCAACGAAGTTATCGTTCAAAAACGTTTTTGAACAAAGCTTCACTTTGAAAAGTTTCGTTGCAAGAACATTTTTAGTGAAACAACTTCCGGAAAACACAAAATTAGTCCATAAATCACCAGGGGGGGTCAAATAGACTGTTGGACTGTCTACATTTTTTGTTATTTTTGCCCTTTCGTTTAAAACCATAAAATAATTGTTCAGTCTAACTTATATGGGACGGTCCGCTGTGCGACGTCTGCAAACTAGAGCTTTAGCTCAAACACGTGTTTCGAACTACACGTGTTCACGAAAGTTCGAACTCCGTATAGTTCGTGTTTTGAAACACGAACCTCAATTACACGTGTATTTTATAACGAACTACACATGAAGTTCGTTTTCGCGTGGTTCACGTGAATAGCATTCATGCTCCAGAGGCAATTTATGAGATTTGGAAAGAAATATGATATAAGAAATAATCAGAAGGAGTTCAGATTTCGTAGGTCTTACCTTGGCAAGAGTTTATTAACAAGAGATCGACTTAAGATTTAAAAGAACAGGAAAAAGTTTATTCTAAGTAAGAAAAATATAAAGAGAATGAAAATGGCGCATATTCGAAAATAAGTTGCGCCACCTGTTAGTGAAGTTAGCTTATCAACTAAGTTAAAACGTAAGATACGTAACGTAAGAATAATTCTTAACCTGAACATCGCCGCCCACCTTGCAGTACAGCTTCAATAATAACAAGATTTCAAATACATGTAGGTATAATTCTTAAGTGTGTTCATTAAGTCTTAGATATTATATAAAAAGTAATAGAAGTAGTAAAATAGATAATATTAATTATAAATTGTACATTTAATTCAGTTTTATATGTTATTATTTTCCTTGTAAGAGTTTTTGTGCGTTTAGTTTTAATTAGGAATAATAAGTTTGAATATATTTGCACAGATCTCGAAAGAATCCATTCAAATATGGTTTCTGGGCGACAGGAAACCCAGCGTCGAGCAAAATCATGCCTGGTCTTATAATTTTGGGATATACATCAGCTCCCAAAATTACCGATATTACGTCAAACTTATAAAATTGATGGGTCAGCCAGAACTAGATTTTGGAATTTTTCCTTAATTTGTTTTCGATGGTGTTCGTATTGCTATATGGCCAACAACCTTAAGCGTAGCCTCGATTTTCAGCATTGGATCTACTCGAGCATGGATGGAAACGCTGCAAATTGTATCACCACCACGTAATGTGGTTTTAAAACGGAATTTCTTCACAATGTTTTCGGAAATTTGGCTAACCACAGTGCATGGATCCAGGATTGATTGGACGTGGTGATTTTTGCCATGCACAGCGAGGTTGAAAACTGTAGTAGGTAAAAGAGTGACGACCTGATGTGCTCGGATAGTGGAATACGAAAGCCTTTCTGTTTTCAATGTACTATATGTCTGGATTGATATTTTGTCCTTGTTGTTATTTATGAAGGAGCACGAGACGCATTTTTTCTTCTGTATTCATTGCTAGAAATTTGCAGCAAAATCGTAACGCATAATATCTATCACACAATCTGCATTTGAATATTTTTGACTTGTAGTGCGACCCTTTCGGATACGAGCACTGACATTTTTCGTTTTGTTTTGGCATTTTAAATCTGAAAACCATTTAGAAATTTTGACAAATTAAAAAAAAAGACATATGATGGGGAAAAACTACTTATTTGGAAGGACGACAAGTTTGACAATCGGACGTTTAATCAGGCTTCGTTGCGTTAATATGTCTGCAACTCGAACTTGATTATCACTGCCTGGATAGACTTTCGCAATTCTACCTAAACGCCATTCTGTGGGAGGGAGATTTTCATCTTTGACGACCACCATAGTATTCTTTTCGAGGTTTACTTGTGGATTCTTCCATTTGTTTCTATTATGCAACTCTTTCAGATGCTCATTTTTCTAACGTGAGCAAAGGTCTTGCGGCAAGGCTTTTAATTTTTGCAAACGATTAATTATGGATATAGTTTGTTCTGTAATTTAAGAATCAATAGAAGCATGAATGTGTCCTCCAATAAGAAAATGGCCTGGTGTTAAGGCTGAATTATCGGAAGGATCTTCGGACATCGGTGAAATTGGGCGTGAATTGAGGCAGGCCCCAAGAAGGGTGGACAAATCTGTGAAAGGCTGCTAAGAAAATTGAAGTTGAAAGACTTGAGGTTACTTCTGAATCAGAGGTGCACACAAGAGCTTCGGGTTACAAGAGTACGAAGCTACCGAACTTTTGCGACGCTAGCATTGAATGAGTTTGCGTTAAATCTTCACGCAGTAAGCATCTTATTCGCAAATTTATATGTTGATTTTTTGTATTATACACACATACTGCGTGCTGTGTGCGCTTGTGTTGGAAGCTCTGCCAACGCTGTGCATCACTGTTCTAAATGAATTGCTTTCGTAGGAAAACACACGAAAACACAAACGTATCCCATAAGACATGCTCTTCCGGTATAGTTTTTGATATAAAATGGTCCCGCGAAGTCAAGACCTGTATGAACAAATGGGCGTGTGAGAACTGTTCTCTCTGGTGGTAAGGAACCCATCAATTGTGTTTGAATTTTTTGTTTGAGGATAGTGCAAATTTTGCAATTATGTATGATAGTCTTTATAAGATTCCTAGCTTTTGGAATCCAACACTGAAGACAAAGAAGACGAAGAACCAGCTGGATTTCTCCGTGCAAGGAAATTTGGTGCGTAAAACTCACAATTAGTCGTGACAGTTGACAAATGTATGCAAGGATTATAGAATGCCTTTCGTCATAAGACATAACTGGAGAACAAACTAATCTTCCACACACTTTTAGAACACCAAATTCATCAAGAAAAGGGTTACGATTCAGAAGGCTGCTTCTTGACTGAATTGGTTATTTTTTTGGAAGATGGTTGTACTCTTCAGCATACATCACCTTTTGGCTCAGTTTAATTAGTCTTGTCTTGACTTGATTTACTTCAGAGCTTGTAATGAGGGCTGAATCTTTGGAAAAGTTGGAACGATGCTTAGGATGTGTGTGAAATAAAAATCGTTATATATATATGCAATAACACGGATTGGCTTTGGGTATGAAGAAAAACGTGCAAGAATGTCTTCATAGTTTTTAAAATAAGCAAAGAATGATTTTGTAGACTTTCTTTCAAGTTTAATTTCGATCTTATATTTTTTAATAGAATTTGGCCAAGTGCTTGGCTCAAGTTTTAGCCATGGTGGGCCATTTCACCGTAAATGACTCTCACGAAGATCATGTGGTTGGACACCACGAGTCGCCAAGTCAGCGGGATTGGATAATGAAACCAGTTCTGGGTACCAACACTCTGCACGATTTTAGACACTCGATTTGCCACGAATGTGGTCCATAAGCAAGGCGGCTTCGAAAACCACGCAACCACAATGGTGAAATCAGTCCAAAAGAATGTTTCGTACTGTGAAATATCCAATTGTGGCAGAAGATATTCGACCATATCGGCTAAGAGTGTTGCGCCACAAAAATCCAAACGTGGCAAGGAAATAGATTTTACTGGTGCTATTTTCGTTTTACTAGCCAGTAAATGAGTGGAAATTGTTTCAGCGCTCTCAATGCGTACATAACTAGCTGCAGCATAAGCTTTTTCCGATGCATCACAGAATGCATGAAATTGAACATTGAAACTTGGAGTATATTTTACCTACCTAGGAATCCGAATATTACCGGTATGTGAATAATTGGAAATAAAAGAATGTCATATGTCATAAACATTTAGAAGGAATATTTTCGTCCCAACCTATCTGTTGAAGCCATATTTTCTGCATAAGCATTTTTGCTACACTTATGCATGGAGAGAGCCAGCCAGCTGGATCAAACAACTTTGCAATTTGGCAAAGAACTTCCCGCTTCGTGAATTCAGACCTCTGCTCTAAAGTTTTAGTGGAAAAGAAGAATTCATCGGAACTAGCATTCCATTGCACACCTAAGGTTTTAGCGGTGCTTCTGTCTTCTAGCTTTAGAAATTCATCATCTAAGAGATGATCTTTAGGAAGCCCTTCTAGAATGAATTTTGAGTTGGAAATCCACTTTCAGAGTGAAAATCCAGTAGACCACAAAGCAGCAATAAGTTCGTCTCTTGCTTTTCTAGCTGTGGTGATGTCGTGAGCTCCCGCTAGAGAATCATCAACATACATAGATTTTCGCAAGATATGGCTTGCAAATGGATACAACTTCTCTGTGTCATTTGCAAGTTGAAGAAGCGTTCTGATGGGTAAATAGGGTGCACAGTTTAAACCGAAAGTAACTGTATTTAGCTCGTTATCTTGGACTTGCTCATTAGCAGTGTTTCGAAAAAGGATACGTTGAAATGGCGTATGATAAGGATGAACAAGGATTTGGCGATACATTTTTTGAATATCGCCATTGAAAATGAACTGGTAAAACCGCCATTTTAATATTAAAATGGTTAAGTCAGATTGAAGAGTTGGACCAATATGCAAAACATGGTTGAGACTTATTCCGTTGGAAGAAGCACTAGAGGCATTGAACACTACACGGACTTTTGTTTTAGTGCTCTTGGGTTTTATAACTGCATGATGTGGCAAATAATGTTTGGGAAGAAAATGTTGGAATTTTGGCGAAGGAACTGGCTGCATATGGTTTAGATCTTGATATTCGCGAACTACGCTACGAGAATGACCTAAGTTTATTGAATCTGGATTCAACTCTTTGACTCTTTGAATGGAAGTTTTACCACATATCTTCCATCTTCGGTACTTTTTGTCGTATTAACAAAATTTTCTTCGCAGAAACGATCAGATGGAGACATGTGATGTTTATGTGGAAGATCCTCCACCTCCTATCATCGCGAAATTTCTTTGTTTGAGAAATTTCAGTAACGAATGAAACACATGTTGTTACTGAATTGGTAGAATTTTTGGAAACAGGGCCTGTAAGAATCCACTAGAATCCACCAAGATTGGATATTTTCTATTGCAATCATATCAGTGGACTGTATTTGGGTTGCATGAGAACGAGGCCCTGCAGAATTAGAGTTGGAATTTGTACCAGAGCGTCGCGCTTTATCTTTAGATGTAGAAGGCAAATCAATATTTCCAACAGAAACTTTATAAGAGGCATCATGGTGAAGCAGAGTATTATGCCGTTTGTTGCATTTGAAACAATTATGCGGACTTTTGCAGTCTTTAATAGCATGAGAGCTGGCTAAACAATTCAGACAGAGTCCAAGCTTTTTTATGCAAGACATTCTTTCATCATGGTTCATGTTTAAAAATCGAGAACACTACCGAATGGTTTGTTGCTCTTTTGGACAAAGTTTGCAAGAAGGAAAAGAAAAGTTAGTTGCATAAGAATTTATACTTTTTTGCTGACTATGAGATTCAGAAGTTGAATGCAGTTTTTGGAACGGAGCTTTTTGACTAGTTGAACACTTGATGTCAAAGACAGTTTCTAATGTTTGATATCGGTTTGTCAAGAAGGAGTCTAAATCTAACCATCGAGGAATTTCGGTTTTATTGGATGTTGATTGCTCCCAAAGTGAAAGAGTAGCATCTGGAAGTCGAGAGGAACATAAATATACAAAAATTGGATCCCAGTTTTCTATATTAATGTCATGCAACTGCAGAGAGGAAATACAAATGTTTATATTCCTCTGTTTATATTCCTTTCTGGACTCAACCTTGTATTGTTGATATAAATTGCAGTGAACATGTCACGGAAGGACGGCCTAGATAAATAATCACCGTTGAATATTTGGGTATCGCAATTTGATCTTATAGGAACTGCTTCAATTACTCTAGGAACTTCAGTAAATGCTGCCTCCGCTGACAGTTGTGTGATTTCCCCTATTTTTGCTACGCATCGCACATAAGTTTGGTACGAACTCCGATATCGTTGCTTAACGCTCTCCAAATCGACGTCAAACTCTCCATCCTCATTCTTTGCAGCGATATCTTGCAGACAGGCTTCATATCCAGATTTAACACTCGACCAGATTGACCTTATCTCCTCGCGATGAACTTTTAAGGAGTACGTTGAATGTAGTGTATTGGAGATTGCATTGAAGTCAGCTTCAAATTCAACCAAATTATCGGTGAGGTTAATGAAAGTTTCCAGCGTTGTCATTATTATGTTTATGGAGGGAAATAGACAACAAGTGAAGAAATCAAGAAAACTAAGAACAATATGCCAAACTAGCTTTTTGAAATAAGAAAAATGCTTTAATTCAAAAGATATCTTGACAATGAATGTGCATCAGAAGCAGTGCTGCCAGGTGTCAGCAAAAATAAATCCCCATTTTTGGATACACAAAAAAAATTTTCCCCGTTTTTTACTTTGAGTTTTCCCGTTTTTTTTCCCGTTTTTAAATTTAGAATAACGTATGATTTTAATGTAATAAAAATTAAATTATTTCATTTCATTATAACAAAAAATAATATACGTATATCAAATACGTACGTATCCATAAACGATACGCTTTGGTTTTTTAACGATAAAATCGAATCAGAATAAAATATCGAATTAGAGTTACATAACATTTATCTGACTGTTTACTTCGCTGGAATTAGTTTTTCTTTATTTTTTCTTTTTTTTTTGTTTTAATGAGAACTAATAAAACTATTTTTTTGTAGAGGAACACCGAAAAAAACAATGTTTAGAAAATTTTCAATAAATATTCATAGATAATAACGAAATCTTATGTTCGCAACTTAATCGATGTTTACTTCTATTTTTTTTTTTGTTCTTTTTTTCATTCGACGAAACACTTTTTTATTGAAAAAATATCGATAGGAAATAAAAATTATTGCTCGATGTAGAAAAATCCACTTTGTACAAAATTTAAATCCACAACAAATATTGCTAGTTTTTGATCAGTGTATAAATTGTATCTGACATTAAGAGCCTTGTGGACAATAAATGAATGTTGCGAACAAACAGCTGATCCTGTTTAAAGTTCAATAACCTTTGTTAGGTATATTATTGTCTTTGGAATGAAATGGAACAAGAAATGTTGAATATATTTTGAGTATTAAAAATCCAATATTAACAACAAAAATGTTGACAAGAATCAGCTGCACTCCCTATTAGCGAGAATGCGGTAATTTTTCGCAACAATTGAGTTCCGCCCTCACCTTGCATATATATAAAGATAGCAAGAAAGCTTGAAATAGTTATAAAGAAGCAACAATGTTGATGAGCTTAGAGATGCGCATAATGTTCACTCTCTTCGTAAGAATGCGCTTATATTTTAACATAGCAAAAAATATGTTGCTCCTCTTGATGTTTACGAAATGATCGTTCTCTTCTTTTTTGTTATTTTATTGTAACAGAGCTGAGTGTGGAACATAAAAAGAGCAAGAGAACAAGTGTTGACTACTGTTAAGTTTGATAAATTTTAACAGCGTTGGACCATGTAAAAATATATTGTTATATATATTTGCGTGCACGTATGTGTATATATGTACATTAGACCGTATCACCTTGTATGGCAGAAAAATATACCTATTTTGACCCCGCCTCAATCGTTAGATATTTGAAAGACATTTTCGAAAAAAATATTTTTTTTTTTTTAAAGTGGTCCCTATGGTGCTATTTTGATTTTTTCGTTATATCTTCGGTGTTTCTTGTTCGATCCGGAAGATTTTATATCTGTGTGTTTGTTGGTGTTATCCAAATATTTTCTTATGTTTTTTTTACCTCAAATGTTTTTTTTTCTACTGATTACACAATCGATCTTCGTTCCTACCTTCTTATCCTGCTCCAAAAAGTCCAGCAAATTTAAGCTTTGAAAAAATCATTATAACCATGGGAAGAAGTGAAATCGAAAAAATGGATTTTAGGAGCACTTCCGACCCATTTTGCAAAGAATAACACTTTGGATCATAATAAAATTTTTTTAATTTTCGAAATCGGAAATTCGGATTTAAGATTTAAGAATTCGGATTTAAGGTGGCTGTAGCGGTCACTTCATATCAAAAAGTAAATCGGTATTTTTCAGTGATCAATAAAATCGAGCTTTAGTTCGCATGAAACGTGCAAAAATACTTAATTTAAACAAAATACATTTCCGTTAGCGCGACTTTGACAGAACAAAATTACCAACAAAACGAAATGTGGTGGAATACGCGTTGTTTCTTCAGCATAATTAAAAAGTCAAACGCAGTGCATTCACAGAAAATATATACGACGAAGTTTCAAGATTGTGGCATGGCGCAAAAATACCAATAGTGGCGAGAACCCACAATCGAAGCCAAATTCGGCAATTTCGTGGTCCCAACCACCAACCCCACATCAACTATAGCAGCACAACTTACACTGAAATGATCGACTGGTCAAGAGTTCAGATCACTGAGCCGCCATGTCTCCAGTTTTACAAGCAAGACCAACTGTCTGATCTACAGTATTCAGACGAAATCATTAAAATTCCAGGTGAGCACCACAGAAAATAATAATTGAATGATGATATGTTGACGTCATAATTTAATCCGTTTGTATAACGTTTTATTTTCGACAGATTACACGGGTTTACAGCCAATATGTACTTTGAATGCCACTATCCTTTTCTCATGTAAAATCGGTCGCTAATTCCGAAAAAAAAATTATTTTTTTTTCTGTCACTCCGTTTTCGAGATATTGCCCACTGTAGAGTTTTCAACGAAAAAAAAAGTTGGTTCCACTTAATTGCATATATCTCCAGAACCAACTACAGTAATCAAACAAATGATATATCAAATAAAAGCTAATGAAATTTCTTACAAACAATGCAAACATCATTTTTTGGTCGAGTTGTTAGTTTTGGCGAAATACATTCAAATTTCAGGGATTTTTTTTATTTTTCAGAAAAATATGCAAAAAAGACAAAATAGTTGCAAATTTCTATTCGTTAAGTAGTCAAAATATTTTGTTACTTTTGATAATTTTTACTAAAAGCCTTTATTTTTCCAAAAAAATAAGCTATTGTTGAAGAAAATCTATTGAGAAATGAAAAAGTTGTGTTTAATGGAACGAAATCACCCAAATTGTGTGATTATCAATTTGGACTTATTTTATTGCCATAAAAAAAAAAATGAGAACTAAAGGCTGTTGTAATAAAATCATATATTCTTCATTTTTATTGTTCTTTTAATAATTTACATTATTTTTACATTATTTAAATTGTATATAATTATTATTAATAATTTTTATTGTTCTGTTAAATCATTTACATTGTCAATAATTTTTATTTATCATTCAGATATTCAAAATGATTATAATTCTTGTTTTGTCGTTTATTTAATTCGGGATGGGTTTCTCTGATGAGAAACCAACAATAGTCGCCCATCATTCCTTCGTCCCAAAATCCTTGGTACCGATTCTCAATTGCTTTCATCTGTTGGTGGAATCTTTCCCCATGTTCGTCGCTCTCGTCACCGAGATTCTTCGGAAAAAAATTCAAATGGGAGTGCAGAAAGTGAATTTTCAGAGACATATTTACGCCCATTTTTTTCTATTTTTTACTATTTTCTCGTAAGATTCACTTTTATTGTTCCCGAGGAAGCTAGAAACAGTCGTCATAAAAGAATCCCACGCCGCTGCCTCAACTGGTGACAATAGTTCTGCGAATTGAAGATCGCTTAACACCTTTTTTATTTGCGGTCCAACGAAGACACCTTCTTTTATCTTGGCATCAGAAAGATTTGGAAAAATCGTTTTCAAATATGTGAATGCTTCGCTTTCTTTGTTTGATGTGCATCGGTGGGAGAATTATGTTTTCCTTTTTGACGAGTGGAACGTTTTTGACGTTGCTCTCTCCAACTTTCGACTCAATTCTTTCTGGCCAGTCCTTTTTGTAATAGTGGTGTACCAACGACTTTGATATCAGAACATATTTTCCAGTCGTGTTATTCATATTTAATGCTGCCATCAATAAACAAACGCCACTCTTTGGGAATGTACGGCCGAAAGTATTAACCGTTTCGGGACGACAGGGATGTTTTTATCCCAGAAAAATTTTAAAAATCATATCTCTGAAAATTCTCACACGATTTGGTTGAAAACCGTCCCAAATCATTATTTATATTCTTCTCTACAAAAAATTTAATATAGCTGTCAATATAGCACATCAAGCTTATGTCAAAAGTCATAAATCAGTTCGCGCGGTTTGAGTTGCTAATAAGACCATCGACAAAAGCTCAAAAAACAAGTGTTTTAATTGTGGAAAAAAGTGTCATTTAGTAAAGTTTTACTCAAACAGTTGTTATTTCATAGAAAATATAATCGAAAACCAATAAAAAGATATTTTTCTGAATTTGCGGCTAAGGTAAGTTTCGTGGGATAAAATCATCCCAAAACTGTTTATTTGTGGGACGTTAACATCCCAACCGTACTCATTCACATTATTTTTCTTATAAAGATATGGACGGAAAACGTAAACTGGCGACTCCAGAAATTGAGGATTTTCTTAATAATTCAAGCAATGATGAGGATGATCCATTTGCTGCTAGTGATTCTTCTTATAGTCCCAGTCAGAAAGGCAGTAGTGCTTTAGAAGAGGAAGAAGACACGGATCATAGTAATGAAGGAATGGAAATTGTTGATGCGAATGAAACTGCAAATGATATTTCCGATGACTCCGACGAAGAAATATTTGAAGTGGAACGTCTGGATGAAGAAATTGTTTCTGATTGGCCAAACAATGTTATAATTTGGTCAAACCCCCTACCAACATTCACACCACGATTTACAGTTAGTGAAGATCGCACCGTTAGCCATGGAGGAATACCTCGAGGATTGAAGCCTGTGGAAATATTTTTCAAGCTGCTGCCTAGAAGTTTTGTTCATCACATTGTTCATTCTACTAATGAAAGGATTGATATTTTCAATAGCAGCCATCCTAAAAACAAACGTGCAAAAACCGATTTCGGCGAAATACATACTTATATTGCTTGGATGTACCTTTGTTATGTCATATAATCGAGTGCCATCTTTGAAGGACTATTGGTCGAATAGCACGTCCAGAGACCGGTTTTTACACGTTATGTCCAAACTTTATTTTTCTTCCTTATCATTCCAACCTGATCAAAAACCAAATACTTATTTCGTTGATGATTTGGTTTATTGTCTAAAAAAAAACTTTCAAAAATATAGATCAGACTCTCCGTTCCAAAGCATTGATGAATCTATGACAAAATTTCTAGGCCGCTCTACGTTGAAGCAGTATATGCCACTAAAACCTGTCAAGAGAGGCATAAAACTATGGATGCGATGCGACAGTTTGACAGGCTATACGTACGATTTAATATATATTCCGGAAAAGAAGACCATTCCTATCAATCATCCACATTAGGCGAACGCGTTGTCATGAAATTGTCAGCGACTATCAGACACCCTGACACAACGTTGTGCTTTGATCGCTTTTTCACGTCAGCAAAATTAATAAATAATATACCGTTTCCAGCCTTAGGTACTTGTATATCTAACAGAAAAAATTTACCAACTTTTACTGAGAAACTAAGCAGAGGAGAATATGTCTTCAAGAGCAATTCGTCTGGTACTTTGGCAGTGGTTTGGCAAGACACAAAACAGGTTATGCTGCTTAGCAACTGCCATAAAGCTTCAGTGGACACTATTACAAGAAAACAGAAGGATGGCAAAAAAATAGATATAACATGTCCGGATATTGTAAAAACGTACAGAAATCTAATGGGTGGCGTAGGTTTGGCGGACAAAATGAGTACGTTGTATGAACTTGACCGGAAGTCAACGAAATGGTGGCGAAAAGTTTTCTTTCGGCTTATGATGACATGCGCTGTCAATGCGTGGATAATCCATGCGGAAACAAATCATCCACGGCAAAAAAGAGAACCATTTTTGGGATTTTTAGTGGAGCTTTCTGAATCTCTCATTGACGAAGGAAGCAAGCAAGCGAAAATACGACGCAAAGTTCGAACAGGACCCCTCAGCACTATGAAAAAACGTATCAAACAAAATCTGGGGGACCATTTACCAACACGAACAAACAAGCTACAACGGTGCGTAAATTGTACTAAAAACCGAAAAGAAAGTCGCACAAATCAGCTTTGCATTGCCTGCAACTTGGCGTTTTGTAAAAAATGTTTCACACCTTGCCATAGAAACTAATTAAAATAATTTTATGCTACAATAAATATTATAAAAGAATAAAATAAATTGAAATAAAGTAAAATATATTCTGATTTTATTATTCAAATTTTGCTTTTCAGGTGTGTTTGGGATGTTTTTGTCCCAGGACGATATCTCCTTTTCGGAATGTCCTAAAAATATATTATGAAATTAATTTTCTTAAAACAACATAAGGAGACTATATCTAAACTCTTTTTTAAGATTGATGGCCACAAAAGTTCTCGTCCCGAAATGGTTAAATAAGCCAGGAATGACTACGCAAAAGCAGATATTGTCATTCTTAGTAAAGTGTATAGCAAACGGTTTTTCACGATTTCTGTAGTATTGTCCATATAGGTGACGATTTCTGTCACCTTAACATTGGGTCTCAAAAAGTTGAATTGTTGCATACGAGAAGATTCCACCAACAGATGAAAGCAATTGAGAATCGGTACCAAGGATTTTGGGACGAAGGAATGATGGGCGGCTATTGTTGGTTTCTCATCAGAGAAACCGATCCCGAATTAAATAAACGACAAAACAAGAATTCTAATCATTTTGAATTTCTGAATGATAAATAAAAATTATTTACAATGTAAATAATAATATAAATGATTTAAGGCAACAATAAAAATTATTAATAATAATTATATACAATTTAAATAATGTTAAAATAATGTAAATTATTAAAAGAACAATAAAAATGAAGAATATATGATTTTATTACAACAGCCTTTAGTTCTCATTTTATTTTTTATGGCAATAAAATAAGTCCATATGCAGAAATTGATAATCACACAATTTGGGTGATTTCGTTCCATTAAACACAACTTTTTCATTTCTCAATTTCTTCAACAATAGCTTATTTTTTTTGGAAAAATAAAGGCTTTTAGTAAAAATTATCAAAAGTAACAAAATATTTTGAGTACTTAACGAAATTTGCAACTATTTTGTCTTTTTTTTGATATTTTTCTGAAAAAAAAAAAAATCCCCAAAATTTGAATGTATTCCGCCAAAACTAACAACTCGAACAAAAAATGATGTTTGCATTGTTTGTAAGAAATTTTATTAGCTTTTGTTTGATATATCATTTGTTTGATTACTGTTGTTGGTTCTGGAGATATATGCAATTAAGTGGAACCAACTTTTTTTTTTCGTTGAAAACCCTACAGTGGGCAATATCTCGAAAACGGAGTGACAGAAAAAAAAATAATTTTTTTTTCGGAATTAGCGACCGATTTTACATGAGAAAAGGATAGTGGCATTCAAAGTACAAACAACTTTTCGTTATTTGTAAACCAGTGTTATCTTTGCCACTCGCAAACACGGAGCGTTTCGTTCAAATAGTATATAAGTCGGCCACAGCAGTCACTGACGAAAATCGATTGGGGCACATTTTCGCGAAACTTGACAGTTGCGAGCGTTACAGCCACCTTGAATCCCGAAAAGATTTCGAAAATTCAAAAAAAATGTTATTATGATCCAAAGTGTTATTCTTTGCAAAATAGGTCGGACGTGTTTCTAAAATTCATTTTTTCGATTTCACTTCTTCCCATGGTTATAATGATTTTTCAAAGCTTTAATTTGTTGGACTTTTTGAAGCAGGATAATATGGTAGGAACGAAGATCGATTGTGTAATCAGTAGAAAAAAAAACATTTGAGGTAAAAAAAACATAAGAAAATATTTGGATAACACCAACAAACACACATATATAAAATCTTCCGGATCGAACAAGAAACACCGAAGATATAACGAAAAAACCAAAATAGCACCACAGGGACCACTTTAAAAAAAAAATATTTTTTTTCGAAAATGTCTTTCAAATATCTAACGAGTGAGGCGGGGTCAAAATAGGTTAGTTTTGGTGATACGCTCTAATGTACATATAAAAACACGAAAAATTGCAAATTGAAAAATTGCACTAGGAATTGGTAAAATTTTTCTTAAAGAATTTAAGTTAAAACCAAAAACTTACCAAGAATCTTGTTATTTGCTAATGAAATGAAATACTGCAATGAAATTATACCCAGCAGTTTTTCTATTATATGTTTTTTAACTTTTTTAAGAAATAATATAGGAAATGAATAAAGAATTATTCTTTGTTAGTACACTGGATATTAGGCATTTGATTGGATTTTCAAATGATTTTTCTTGATTTAACTTTTTCTTTCTCACTTTAAGCCTGTTTCTTTGTTTCTTTTTTTTATAAAAATAAAGAAAAAAATAATAAAATAAAATAAAACTAAAATAAAAAAAAAATATATTAAAAATGTACACGACACTTTGATTTGCAAAATACATCTATAGTATAATTGTTGCGTTTTTCGCACCCTTTCTCTATTTTTTCCATTAACTCTTGCACAATGAAAGTAAAACTGAATTTAACGCACCTGATTTGTCTCTCCTTCACTGAATTGGACTCTGAATGTGGGTTGTAGAAAATCCGGTTCGATGTGGACCAACTGATGAGTTGAGGAAGTTAAGCAGATTTTCTCCTTGGATAGAATGAGGAAGTTTGAAAGATTTTCTCCAAAAGTGATTTCTGAGAATTTATGTATGTAGATTTCTCCTGAAAATCTGATATGGTTATCTAGATTTCAAAAATGCTCCAGAGGCGTTTTATGAGATTTGGAAAGAAATATGATATAAGACATAAGCAGAAGGAGTTCAGGTTTCGTAGGTCTTACCTTGGCAAGAGTTTATTAACAAGAGATTGACTTAAGATTTAAAAGAACAGGAAAAAGCTTATTCTAAGTAATAAAAATATAAAAAGAATGAAAATGGAGCATATTCGAAAATAAGTTGCGCCACCTGTTAGTGAAGTTAACTTATCAACTAAGTTAAAACGTAACTTTAAAAAAGATACCCTACGTAAGAATATTTCTTAACCTGAACACGTACTTTAAGCCTGAACCGATAATAAGAGAAACAATGGGATTATCTGAGATCACAGGTGGGTCATTGGCACTTTTATGGGTTCCATGGAACATATGGACCAAAAAGGATGATTCTATGGCCAATCAGATGCAGTGGGATTATCTGAGGTCACAGATGGGTCATTGGCACTTTTATGGGTTCCATGGAGCATTTGGACCAAAATAGATGATTCTATGGCCAATCTGATGCAGTGGGATTATTTGAGGTCACAGATGGGTCCTCGACACTTTTATGGGTTCCATGGAACATTTGGACCAAAATGGATGATTCTGTGGCCAATCGGATGCAATGCGATTATCAGAGGTCACAGGTGGGTCATTGGCACTTTTATGGATTCCAGGAATCATTTAGACAAAAATGGATGATTCTATGGCCAATCGGATGCAATGGGATTATCAGAGGTTACAGGTGTGTCATTCGCACTTTTATGGATTGCATGAATCATTTGGACAAAAATGGATGAATCTATGGCTTATCAGATGCAATGGGTTTATCTGAGGTCTCAGGCGTGTTATTGGCACTTTTATGGGTTCCATGGAATATTTGGACCAAAGTGGATGATTCTATGCCTAATCGGATGCAATGGGATTATATCAGGTCACAGGCGGATCATTGGAACTTTGATGGGTTCCATGGAACATTTGGACAAATATTGATGATTTAATGGGCAAACGGTTGGAATGGGCTTCTTGAGGTCCAGGCGGGTCATTGGAACTGTTATGGATTCCATGGAACATTTGATAAAATGGATGAATCTATGGGCAATCGGATGCATTGGGATTATCTAAGGTCACAGGCGGGTCATAAGCACTTTTATGGGTTGCATGGAATATTTGGACAAAAATGGATGATTCTATAGCCAATTGGATGCAATGGGATTATCTGATGTCACAAGCGGGTCAATGGCATTTTAATGCACTCCATCGAGCATTTGGCCCAAAGTGGATGGATTCCATAGCCAATCGGATGCAGTGCGATTATCTGAGGGAAAGGCCAATAGCATAACTTCTTTCGATTCCAAGGAGCATTTGTACCATAGTGAATGATTCTTTGGCCAATCGGATGCAATGGGATTATCTGAGGTCACAGGTCACATTCGGGTCATTGGCACCGTTATCGATTCCATGGAATATTTGGACCATAGTGGATGATAATATGGCCAATCGGATGCAGTGAGATTTTCTGTGGTCATTGTCACTTGTATGGATTCCATGAAGCATTTCAACGTAAATGAATGATTCTGTGGTTAATCGGATGTAATGGGGCCGTCTAAAGACACTGGTGGGTCATTGGAATTTTAATGGATTTCATATTAAAATAAAATTTTTCAGAGATGAACTGAATTTAGATTATTTTTATAATTACTTCAAATTGATGGTCAAAGTTTTTGGTAACGACATTACCGGCCTTATTACGGTTCACATCACAACAGTAATTTCTATCGTCAATATGTAAATTGCTATTAGGCTAGACAACAATCCAACCGAATACATTCCACTGTTGTCTGTCAAGAATACTGTCTTCAATACACTTATTATGATACACAACAGTTGGCACATCGTGTTCATGTCACTTTACAATAAATATGCAAAAAAAAAATGTCCAACGGGTTCTAAATTGTTTTTATTTGCAACTTTTTCAAATTAAAACGAATATTGCTTGTTTATTTTTAATTCTTTTTGACAGCGAACAGTCAAAGCACCAAATTCTACATACGTTCCACAATCAAAAATAACAGCAAGGTATTGTTGTAAGCCATAATAGCTAAAAACTAATGTGTCTTCTTGACTGTTGTGTCTACTCTATAGAAGTAGACAACAGTTTATTGCTTTGAACCGTAATAGGCCTATATATATTTGCAATGAAATTAATTATGTTAACTGTGTAACGGGCAGACGTAAGTTGTACGGCATTAAATAAAAAAATTTACAAGTTTTTAGGTTGGTCGTGGATACAGCTTTTATTTAAAAATATTAAAGAAACAATACATAACAAATCAATGTTAAGCGTGATCAGAATCTTAGGTTTCTCTTAAGGCTTGCAAATGACCAAAGCAATATCGGTCGCGATGCTCACCCTTCGAGAGCTAGGAGCTGATTGAATTTGTATGAGTTTGCGTGCTCTTTTAAAAGTTTGAAATTTGTAAAATTTATATTATTTATACAAAAGTATCTCAGTACACTATGAAATAAACTTTGACAATATCAGTGACGTGAAATCATCATACAAAAATATTCGAAGAATGTGTTCAAATACATAGTAATATAAAGCATGTTATACACTACCAATATACAATGGAACACTTATATAAAACAACATTGCTTCAACTGCTTATAAATTATGAGTTGATATATTAACTACTTTGTCTATTGTACATGATTATATTGCATTCCAAGGGAATCGATAAGAACTAAACTCTAATCGTGCGTCGAGAAAAAGTGGTAATATATTTGCTTTTTAAGTTCTCACTGTTTTCATCATTTCAAAGTTGACTGCTGCTTGAGCTTGTGCTTGCAAAAAACAAACCGTCGCAGTCAAAAATAAAGCAAAAACCATCGCTGATAGACTGCAAACCATTTCATTAGTCGACAACTTCCACAGTTTTTGTTTTGACTGACTTGAACTTCGCTTAGTTCCGAAGTTGAAGCAGCAGCATCATTTTCGCTTCGGTAAATATTGTCTTCGCAGTCGCTATCAACTACTGTGTGCTTTTTCTTTTGTCTTTAATTTTTCGTTTTCATTGTCTGTTTTGTTTGTTTTTGTTGAATATAACACTAAAGATAGCGACTGCGACTGCGGTGATAATACTTACCGAAGCGAAAACGATTCTACTGCTTTCAACTTCGGAATTCAGCGAAAGTTTTAGTCACTAAAAACAAAAACTGTCGAAACTGTTGACTGCTGAGTGCTTTGCAGTCTATCAGCGATAGCTTTTTGTCTAGCTTTGACTGCGATTATTTCAGTTTTCGCAAGCCCAAGTTTACGCAGCAGTAAAGGCAGTGACAAGTAGCTGAAGTTTTACAACGCTGCTTTTGATCCTAATGTTGATTACTTAAGCAACTTTAAGTTTTTAGCACAATTTAAATTGTAACAAAAGGATCTAACTCATCAAAGAAGGCATCGAATTGGAAAATTGCAGTTCTTAGAATAGAAAAACAACAAAAAATTAAGAGTTGCGATCAACATAATTACGCTACAATATTTAGTGTTAAGTTGTAGCAAATTGAACAAAAACGTAAATATTGCAAAAATTAAAATTTAAAAAACAGGTACGCCTTTTAAGCAATAAAATATGAAATAAAAGTACAACAATACTACCTTAAAAATGAAAATTGTATTGTTAGACACAGATGTGCAACATTCAATATCTACTAACATGATAAGTAAATCTTCAAAAATCTTTAATTTAGATCCATAATAACCACAGGAGTCAAGAAAAAAATATTTAGACTGCTGATTCAGGAGCTTGGTCGAAGGGGTTAAAGTGGTGCATTTTTACTGAATAATTTTTGTTTTCATTTGATATGTTTTTAATTATTTTTCTCATTTTAATTTTGACTCATTGTACAATTCAAGAACTATAATAATTTCTAAAAAGTGGGTCCCGATATAACGTGATCGCATATAATCCAATACGACCAAATTGTTCCACACATGGCATTGTTTTTTTGATTTGGAGATGGTAAAAAGGGGTGTGAAAACATTTATATATACCTTAAACACCCCAGTATTACAGCGAACAAAATAAAAAATAATTCAAATGGGTCAAGTTTTTTGAATTTTGAGACTAACGCCGTCAATTGATTATTTTATTAACATATGATACTTACGAACTTTGGCGCTTGCTTGCATCCCCTTGGTTCAATACGCAGACTTTCATGATATAAAAAGTTCGAAATATCAGTGTCAGACAAACCTTTAAAAGGGTCCAAATTTTCTAGAAAGTCCTATAAAAAGTATTTATATGAAAAGGCACATTTTTATTTAATATTTTATTTACTCTTATTTTGGGGTCAACCATTAGGCAATAGGGTTGATTTTGATATTGTTGAATTTCTCCAATAATTTCTGATACTTTCCTCCTCTTCGAGAAATTGATTAACTTAGTATTTGACAAAAAGTCTGGATTACCTTCTTCCAAGTGCAAAATATTTGTCAAATACCGTCCAAAGAATGGTACGCAGGGCGGGTTTATAGATCGCAGTTTCTCCTGATATTTTTTTAAATGTCCATCACTTAATTCCCTGCATTCTTCAAGGAATTTTTCATATCGTGCTGGCAACCCTTGAAATGTCAACTTTAATCGGTAAACGGAAGCACTGCCCATTGCTGCACTTATTGAGAGAATTCCATTAAAATTATTCAGTTCTAGCATGACCATCATTACTTCTATTGCTCTTGTTACCATTGCAACGCGTTCCTCATAATTTTCAGATTCAATAATGGATTTCTCAATCCACCTAGTCACATTTGTTGTGTGCTTCATTATTTTGAGCAAATTTGGACTTTTAGAATCCTTGTCCTTTTTAGTCCATGGCGAACCAACAAGCTCTGATGGCTTCACGTTCTTGTATAATGCAAATTCTAGAAGCGTTAGTTGCCTTGCTAGTTCGAGTGGGTGCAAGGTTAATAAATTTTTTTCTTTTTCGGATATATTGAGATGATATTCAATGGGAGGTGGGCTATGGCCATATGCAAATGTTATAAGCTTGTGACATTTCTCCTGTTCATTCTAGATAAAAATAAGGAATAAGTCAAACGAAATTTAATTCAAGAATCTTATATCTAACCTTTCTTTGGACAATTTTCAAAACGGAATCCACCCACTTACGCATAGATTTCCCATTTATATTTTCCAAAAAAATAAGTAGTTTCTTAAGAAGAAAAGGTTCTTTTTCGAAATCATAGAAGTGATGATCAACCCAATGGCGTAAGACATTGAGTACTCGAAACTGAACTGGCTGGACGTATTCTTTTCTATAGCGTTTCCAATCTTCGCGCTGGGAGTTTTTATTAATTTTTTCTGATTCAGCATTTGTGGAGTTTCTATCACAGGCATGATGATTCTCATTATACACCAAATTTGGCTCAGGTATGCTAAATCTTTCAATCAATAAATTAAGTAAATTCAGTGGTGAACAAAAGTAACGATATGTTGTTAGAAAAGTCCGTACAAACATTGGATCGGCATAAATGTGGTAAGTTAGTCGTTCTATTAATTTGCATAGTGTTGCTCCCTTAAAGTTAATATGCTAAATTATTTATAGATAACACAAACATAAAAATACCTTTATTAGTGGTACTCCAACACTTTCTTTATCCTCCAAGATAATATTATCAGGACTATCAGGAACAGCAAATTTATACAATTCAGGACTTGGCAAACGAAGAGGATGATTTTTTTCAATATCTATTAATATGCTGTCCAGAATTCTATCTAGCATAGGTTTCGTATTTACCATGATTAAGTCCGCCATCCAATCTTGTTTATGCCGTGAGTTCTTAGCTATTTAAAGATTATAAAATATTTTAGCTATAAAAATTGTAAGTGTTCTATTAATTTTATTTTTGAGTGCTCTATCTAAAGGAAATCAATTAAAATCGTAAATTAACACTCTAACTTAGTTTGTACTTTTTAAAGGAGAGCTTTATGAAAAATAAAAGTTTTCTGGGTTCGTCCCTAAGTTGACAGCGTGTTGAGAGGGTTTTAGTACAATACAATTTTTGACTGTGTGGAATTTGCCCAAATGGCTTTTTTTATAACTTCACCAGTTATAAGCCGATCGTGAAAAAAAGTATATTGTTGAATAGGTCACAATATGAAAAAAAAGTATTTCTTAGAATTTTTACGTCTGATTACGTCTTTGACTAGATATTTAAATTGCTCGTCTTATTTCTTCAGTACCCCAAAAACAAAATTAAAAGAAATCATAAAATTTTAATTAAGAATCATTTCTTTATCATTTCTTTCATTTCATTTCGAAATCATTTCTTTAGTAGCAAAAAAAGTTACAACGAATTAACGTTTCGATCAAGTTTGTCTTCATATTTGGTCTTTAGCCTTCAGCTTATCTTTGTATGGCAAGGTTTTCCTTTGAAATGACTTCGTCAATTTTTGTTTTGTTCGTTACTCTTCGTTTTTCAACTTTGTTAACAAGCGGTTCAGTAGTTTAGGCAATATTGATTCATATATGAATTTCTAACTTTATGCACCCTCTATTGTTTTTCGAAGTTTTTGATAGCTTTTATTCTATTCCTGAGTCGGGAGAATCATCATATCAATTTCATACGTATTCAGGGTTATTCCAAAGTTATGGGAATTCTTTTTTTTTCTATCTCGTATTCTGGATATATCCTACATATAAAAAACACACTTTGCAAGTAATATGATATGATGATTACTCTCTATGGTTAACCAAAGTTGAGCTTCTAAAACCGTTCTAAGACCGTTATTTTTTTCCTACAATATTGTATACGCTACTGTGTACGAATGATTGAAGAATCTATAATTACACGGTGGGACCAAATTAAGACAAATAAAATCTTCTAGAATAATTCCAAAAAATCATGATAGTGGGCACCTCTACGAGTGCAATATAGGCAAAAAATCCGAAAAATTGTCATCTTTTCAATAATTGCACTTTATCTTTTAAATGCGGGGGCGGATTTCGATCGTATTTGAATTTTTCTATTTAAAATATAAGTTATTTAAATTTGTGAACCCAAAGTTCAATTATCTGTTTTAGTTTGCGAAAATAGTCCCTTCAAAGCTGAAAAATATTAAAAATTTAACATATTTTGAGACTTTAACTTTTAATCCTCTCTTAAATTTTCAAAATTGTTTTTTATATGGTGGAAAACTCTTTATAAAAACTTTACAGAAAATTTTTTAACAACAATATTTATTTTTTTATCCCAATCTTTGACAGTTTTAGAGATATTTTGAAAAATGTATCAATGTACCAAATAGCTATCCTTGAAACAATATAAACCAACTTACAGAGTTTTTCTAATAGTCACGCCCCTTTGTTGAGACCTACCATCTTTCTTAATCGTAATTTGTAATAATTCTACCCACACCTTCACCGAATTTCAGCAACCTAGTATGAATTTTAATCGAAAAAAAGGAATTTTGTTCAAGTGTCACGCCCTATGGATAATCCTTCCAACTTTTTCGTCGAACGTTGTACTGAATCTTCCTACCCCTGTTTCATTTCAATTTCAGTACCCTAGTGTCAATATTAACCGAGATATATAGTTTTTGTAATAGTGACACGCTAATGAGAAATCCCCATATAAATATATAAACATATAAACTTTCATATTCTGCAGTACATTGGAGACGAAATTCACACTCAAGAATACAACATGGATGCCGAAACAACAATATTGAAAGTAAAAAACACCAATAAAATAGTTTAAATTCGTACGGGTTGCGTCGTCACACAGTATGTTGTGTACGTCACGCTTGTTTTTCATAAATTTTCACATTTTCTTTAAGTTAAATTTCTGAATTTGAATTTGTATAGTTATCTTCAAACTGCATGTTTTCATTATTATATACATATTTTTTTTTGGCAACTACGGTTTAGCTGAATTTTCGTGATAAATCGTTATGACATCAAAACTGGTTGATTCGTTGTCGTGTACGTCACACAACATTTGATCGTTTCCTGCTTTTAACCATCAAGAGAAATTTGATAAAACTTATTTCTAAAAGTGTAAGATGTCTTAAATTAATAAAATAATGTAAAAGAATAATTCACAGTTACACCGATTTTTAGCAAGCTTTTTTTAAACATAGCAAAATTCGTACAAATGTCGTGTACGTCACCATGGAATGCCCTTAATATACAATATGATCGTATTCAACAAACCATGTGCACGTTGTATGTTTCTAGAAGTCATAACATGCTTACACACTTAAAATTTTGTGTACGCACCTTAGGGTGCGAGGCGTAGGCGAGGGCCCACGTCGCCCACCCCTTGCGCCGCCTCTGGCCACACTGCTCATAATAAGAATTTGACATTCGATACTCGCTGTTCGATAACCAGCGAAGATCGAATGTCGAAAGCAACTCATAATAAGGGTCTATATGTTTAAAGTGCACTTAAGAAAATGCTGAAGAAGAAGTGTAAATTCCTTCCCTCCTGAAGGGAATCATATGAATTTTTATTGAAGAATGAAATCTAGTCTTTTTTAAGAAATACATGTGCATGTAAAAAATATGTGAGCATAACATTTTTAATACTTTTTAAATTTTTCATACTATTTAACATTTTTGTTTTGTCGACAATGTCTCCAAAAGGAGAGGTACTGGGGTGTTTTTCAATACCTTCACCAAAGTTTCCCGGTTTTGCAATTAACATATCTGGCCGCCGTATTCTACGCATATCTAATTGCGAATCATTTAAAACAGGCTTAAGAAAAATCGATCCTGACAGGTTTTCCTTTGCGGCTACATCTAGTTCAGAGCCGTGGCCAGGATATTCTTTTGGGGGGCGTTGTTTTGATAAAAATATACAAAAGTACTTAAAAACAAGTTATAATTAGTTGCCATGCTATATGTAATAGAACTTCCGAATGTTTTTTTAATTGTGAATGCCTTTTATATATGACCGTTTATCAAGCACCGTTTTCGATTTTTGTTCATTAATTCTTATAAAATGTTATTAATAGGTATTGATTCATTACCCGCTCCTTTAAAACATTACTACTCTGCAGTGCCGTTGCCAGGTAGGTGCTGAGCACCGGTAAATATATGGCGAGCACCGGTAAAAAGTTAGTAAAGAACAAAATTAAAAACCACCTTCATACACCATGAAGTTTTACAAGACAGTGAAAATGCTCCTTGTTATAAATTTTAAGAAGAGATAGAATTTTATTGAACAATTTTTTCAGAGATTAATTAAAAAATTTGTCTATTCTTTGAAAAGCATTCTTATTAGTGTTTTAATGCCGTGGGCTGAAAAAAAAACAAGTATTATGAAGTTTTTTTGGTTGCCAATTTCCCAGAACCACGTGGTCAACAAGGCAGCTGTGTTGATGACGACGAAATACGAGCAGAAATTGAGCAAAATCTTAATATATAAGTTAACGATGCCGATAAAGCTCTGTCACTAATCCCCCTGTATTTCATTTTGGGCACATTTCTAAAACGTAAATCTAACGTTTTTGCGCACACGATAAGAGTATGTTGGAGCACTCCGCTTGGCAACAGCATTTGGAGGTCATCTAGTGCAGCGAGAGAGACTGCACTAACCGAAGAACAATGCGTAAAGCTAACGTTACCTAAAGTCGTTTCGAATACGTCCGTCCACACCAGTATTACCAGTATTCATGATCGATCGTGAGGCGAGAGTGATGCGCTGAACTCATTACGCAACAACAATGAACAAAAGGCAGATTTTGATCTTTTGTATTTGATCTATTTGAGAGACGTTAAGATTACACTGGCTCTAACTTAATGGAAGCAGCCTATCTAGAAATTTTGTAAGCAGGCATTAGAAGATTAGGAGCAATAAAGGCGAGTCGCTTCGCACGAAAATTAAACTTTGTCGTTCTTTTTAATTGGCGCCCAACGTGGGGCTTTACTCAAAATCAAAGGACCATAGAATCTAAGATCCCTGAAAAGCTTAAAAAATTTTGTAAGTGATTGTTCAAAAGTGAAAAGTGGATTTTTAAAGAAAAAAATTAAAATCAAAATTACAAAAAACTTTATAGAAGTTAAAAAATTTTTTCACATTCGTTACTTCTCATTTTTTCCAAAGAACAATAAATAAAAAATCTTTAAAAATTATTTAATTTTGTGTTAAAAAATATTCTTAACTTTTTTTTTTTAAATCTTAAAAAGCCAATGCTGGCTCAATTAAAGTGCTCTGTATTAATTTTTCTTTCTTTTACGAAACTTATGAGCGTTTTTGGGTATACCATATGAGTTGTTGTTTTTTCTTTTCTTTTTCTTTAACTTAAAAACTAACTGTTCTCTGTACAGAATTTCATTAAGTATTTAGTATTCATTCAGTATAGAACAAGTAGCATGTAAAAAACACCATTTTTCTTGAAAAGGTGCTTTTAGTAAAGAAATTGCAAAGAATATTTTGGAATTATTTTCTGATAAGTTCGACTACTTCGTTGAAAGTAATTTTGTAAAAAGTCGAAAAATACTATTTGACTTAAATTATTCAAGAACTTCCAATTAAAAAGAAATGTCCCAGTGAAATAATAATTTTCAGTTTTAATAATTTTTTTGCATTTACTTTTTACGAATACCATTCAAAGCAGTAAGTTTAAATTGTGGATCTTTTCTTGCGCTGACTTTTCGAAGAAGACGCTTTTGTGAATTTGTTTCAGAATCAAGAGTTTTTATTGAGGGTATTTTTAGATAGACGAAATGAGTGTCAGTCGAGAACAGGTGCTAGAAATTGTCAACGCAACCGCTGAGCGTACTAAAGACGAACTAGAACAGCAGATAAGCCGCTTAACTTTAGCGCTTGACAGATTGGCGCCGCCAACTGTTCAACCCGTTTTGCCAGTAACAATAACTTCAAGAATTTTAGACAATAATGCAAGCTTAGATTTAATTAAGTCCCTACCAGATTTCAAAGGCGATTCTGCTTCGTACCCGGCTTGGCGCAGTGCCGCCAATTTTGCTATGAATTATTATACTCAGGGGTCAGAAAAATACTATATTGCTATGGGGATTTTCAGGAATAAAATAATTGACTCTGCCAACACTACCCTTGCATCATTTAACACAGTCTTAAATTTCAATGCTATTATTGCCAGGCTAGATCAGACGTATTCCGACAAGAGGCCGTTATACGTTTTAGAAAATGAGCTCAGTGTTTTGAGGCAAGATAGTTTGTCTATCACAGACTACTACGATAAGGTTGATAAGCAATTAACTTTAATAATCAATAAGCAGATTATGACTCATGGTAGCAACATCGATGTCATAACAGCTCTTAATGAACGTGCTAGGGAGAACGCATTACGTGTATTTATATCTGGTCTCCGTCGCCCTTTATGTGATATTCTTTTTTCTGCTAGGCCAAAAGATCTGACAAGTGCTCTAGCAGTTGCACAAGAACTTCAAACTAGTCATACGCGTTATGAGTTTGCTCAGGCTTTTGCGGTAGGACACGCGATTAAGACCAACAATGCCCAAGTATCAATCAATAGAACGTGGTAACCAACCCAATGCACGATCTTATCCAAATGCCTCGAATAGACCAACGCCTATGGAGGTTGATAATGGTTCAGCATTTTATAGGCAGAAAGCACTATTTCATGTACCTCAGCGTCAGCATTACAGGAACTCATTTCAGCCAAATACTTTTGCTAGTAACTCTAGGCCACATCAGCCTAATCCAAACCAATCAGTGGCATTTAAGCGTTCTCGAGAACTATCAAACTCGAATCAATCGCCCATCTACAAAGCCCAGCGTGTTAACTTTATGCCACCATATATTGAAACATTTTCGACCGATGCCGAATATGAAAATTATGGTTACGATGACTATAATTCTAATAATGAGAATTACAGCTGCGAAGATTTCGATGGTGTTCAAGATTATGGCGACGAAATCAATTTTTTAAACTAAAATCGCTCCTGCCGTTTGTAACAAAAAAAGCCAAAAATGGTCAGGAACTTCGCATTCTTATCGATACTGGCACATCAAAAAATTATATTAGAAACCTTTCATTTATTCAGGGCATTAAGGCTTTAGACAAGCCATTTAAATTAAAATCAATTAATGGCACAAATTTCATAGACCAAAAATGTTTGATTAATATTCTAGGTCATACCTCAACGTTCTATCTGCTTTCAAATTTAAGCACGTTTGATGGTATCATAGGCTACGATTTTCTAAAGCAAATTAACGCAATAATTGATACTGAGAGGGGGTATTTATTTTATCAAGATGGTAAAATCAAACTACAGCATCTCTCATGTAATCAAGTGAATTTAATCACAATAGAAGAAGAGTCAGTGCCAGCTAATTTTCAATCCCAGTTTCGTCTGATTATTAACAAAAACGTAAACGCTTTCGCTGATCCTAACAGAGAGCTTCCTTATAATACTACCGGTGAAGGCAAAATCTGCACAAAAACGCAGGAACCAATTCACAGCAAAAGCTATCCGTATCCCATATCAGTGGCTCCTTTTGTGAATAATGAAATTAAAATGCTTCTTAAGGATGGCATTATCAGAGAATCTTACTCACCTTATAATTCGCCGGTCTACGTTGTTTCCAAGAAGGGTCTTGATGAAAATGGCAAGCCGAGGTTTCGCTTGGTGATTGACTATAGGAAAATTAACGAGAAAACAGTCGCAGATAGATATCCCATTCCCGACACTTCGGTCATTCTGGCTAATTTAGGAAATTCTTAGTATTTCACAACATTAGATCTGAAATCAGGATTTCATCAGATTATAATGCGTGAAAAAGATAGGCAGAAAACCGCGTTCAGCGTAAATAACGGAAAGTATGAATTCTGTCGATTACCCTTTGGCTTAAAAAACGCGCCAGCTATATTTCAAAGAGCGATTGATGATGTTTTACGCGAAGATGTAGGAAAGTGCTGCCACGTTTATGTTGATGATATTATCATCTACTCACCTGACGAACATTCGCACTTAGAGAGTATTGATAATATCCTTCAAAAGCTTGAGAAAGCCGGAATGAGAGTATCGTCAGAAAAATCTAAGTTTTTCAAAACTGAAGTCGAGTTTTTGGGGTTTGTAGTTTCTGAAAAAGGCATTAAGACCTGCCCAGATAAAGTTCACGACATTATTAATTATGAGATTCCAAAAACCCTTCGAGCACTGCGCTCTTTTCTCGGCCTCTCCGGATACTATCGGCGATTCGTGGAAAATTATGCTTCCATCGTCAAACCCTTAACCGTTTATCTTCGTGGCGAAAACGGGCAGGTGGGAAAACATAGCTCAAAAAACGTGAAAGTTGATCTTGACCCCCAAGCATTAAGTGCGTTTGAAAAAATTAAGCTAATTTTGGCTTCTGATGACGTTCTGTTGCAATATCCCAACTACGAGCGGCCATTTGATTTAACGACGGACGCTTCCTCTACCGCTTTGGGTGCTGTTTTGTCTCAAAATGGTCGTCCAATCACTTGGATTTCACGCACGCTTTCGAAAACTGAGCAAAACTACGCCACTAATGAGCGAGAGCTCCTTGCAATTGTTTGGGCGTTGAAAACGCTTCGGCATTATCTCTATGGAATCACAGATATAAACATTTACACTGACCATCAACCGCTTATATTCGCCATTTCAGAAAAAAATCCCAATGCCAAAATGAAAAGGTGGCGAGCGTTCGTGGAAGAGTTTTCTCCAAATTTCCATTATAAGCCCGGAAAAGATAATAAGGTGGCAGACGTACTTTCCCGACAGTTTTCCCACAATTTGAATGAAAATAATTCAAGCGCAACAGTGCATAGTGAGGAATCGTCAACTAAAACTATAAAAACAGTTCACTGCCCGATTAATCAGTTCAGAAACCAATTAGTGCTCTCAAAATCAAACTCGCTTAGTAAAACCACTAAAATTATTTTCCAAAAATTTATTAGGCACACTATTTCTTTCGATACTGCCGAGAGTCTTGTTCGATGCTTACGGTCCGTTATTAACCCTAATGTCACTAATGGTATTCAATGTGACCTTTCAACCTTGGCGGAAATACAAAACACTTTGGTGTTGTCATATCCTGGCGTTAAATTTGTCCATACTGAACTCATTGTTATTGATTTAGTGAACAAAACCGATCAGCTTGAAGCAATAGCAACAGAGCATAACCGAGCTCATCGCGGATTATATGAAAATTATCAACAAATCTCTCGAGAATACTATTTTCCAAAATTAAAAAAATCATTGAAAACAATTATTGCAAACTGCAAGATATGCTTAGAAAATAAATACCAACGTAAACCGCCTGACCCCGGAATTGGAAAAACTCCGATTCCTCAACTTCCAGGGGAAATAATCCATATGGATATTTTCGTAACTGGCAAGCAATTTTTTCTAACGTGCGTCGATAAGTTCTCCAAATTTGCCGTTGTTAAGCCTATTGCATCGAGGGCGACAATTGATATAAAGGATGCTCTGTTAGAAGTTTTACTAAAATTCAATAATACAAAAACTATCGTCTCTGATAATGAGAAAGCGTTTAAATCAAATTTTATTAAAAGCTTTCTACGAGATAACTTTTCAATTGATCAATTTTTTATACCCACACTTCACAGTGAGAGCAATGGCCAGGTGGAAAGGTTTCACTCCACTTTATTAGAGATAGCACGATGTATTAAGGAGCAACAACAAATAGACGAAACTGTCGATTTAGTATTGCTAGCCACACATAAATATAATTCCACCATTCATTCAGTTACCCAAGCTACACCAACCGATGTGTTTCATAATTATACGCCAGAAAAGCTTGATACTGTTAGAAAAATGCTTATCGACACTCAGGAAAAAACTCTTAACAGAAACAACGTAGGTAAAATATTAAAAACTTACAGCCCTGGAGAAAAGGTTTTTCTAAAACGAAATAAAAGATTGGGAAACAAATTTGACAAAATCTATGTCGAACGGGTTGTCGAGAGGGATCTTGGTACTGCGGTTATGATTGGTGGCACAAAAATTCATAAGAGTAACCTGCGTTAAATGGTTTTTCTTTACTAATACTTGCAAGTTTAAAATATTGTAACTGATGTGTATTAATAAACTTAACAGAAATAAGGGAAAAGAAATGAGTAACAATTAGACGCACATTTAACTGAAACATACTAAAATACTCCACTTTGCAATTTTGAATTATCATATTTTTGTCTAAATTTAATATTTAAATTCATTAATATTCATATATTTGTAACTTTTGCTTATTGTTTAAGTCCTGCGATATAATCGATTATTGAAATTTGTAAATATTCATAACCTGCTTACTTTTGTTTTCTGTTTAATTCTTAAATTGCAATCAAAAACATTTAAACTGTTAAAAAAAAAAAACATAAAAAATCATCAAGTAATCAAATTTGAGCCAAGTAAATTCCTAATTCTACGAAGAAGAAACTCAGCAAAAGTCGTATGCTCAAAAAATATAAAGTTGCGAACCGAGGACGTTTCGAGCTTAAGAAGGGGAAAAGTTAACGATGCCGATTAAGCTCTGTCACTAATCCCCCTGTATTTCATTTTGGGCACATTTCTAAAACGTAAATCTAACGTTTTTGCGCACACGATAAGAGTATGTTGGAGCACTCCGCTTGGCAACAGCATTTGGAGGTCATCTAGTGCAGCGAGAGAGACTGCACTAACCGAAGAACAATGCGTAAAGCTAACGTTACCTAAAGTCGTTTCGAATACGTCCGTCCACACCAGTATTACCAGTATTCATGATCGATCGTTAAGATCGTGAGAGACGTTAAGATTACACTGGCTCTAACTTAATGGAAGCAGCCTATCTAGAAATTTTGTAAGCAGGCATTAGAAGATTAGGAGCAATAAAGGCGAGTCGCTTCGCACGAAAATTAAACTTTGTCGTTCTTTTTAATTTATATAAATCTCGTGTCACAATGTTTGTCCTCAATGGACTCCTAAACCACTTAACCGATTATAATAAAATTCGCACACCATGTGCAGTTCGATCCAACTTGAGAGATAGGATAGTTTAAATGGGCGGAAGTATGTGGGCGTGGCACTCTATAATAACTCCTAAACGCCTGGACCGATTTCAATGAAATTTGGCATGAAGGTTCAACTGCTCCCAAAATAAAACATAGGCTATAAAAAGTTCCAAAGACTTCCGCAAGAGGGCGCTTTAAGTAGTGCATTTTTAAGACTCAATAACTCCTAAACTCCTGGACCGATTTCAATGAAATTTGGTATGAAGGTTCAACTGCACCCAAGATAAAGATAGGTAAAAAAGTGGGCGGAAGTATGTGGGCGTGGCACTCTGTAATAACTTCTAAACTCCTGAACCGATTTCCATGAAATTTGGTATGAAGGTTCAACTGCTCCCAAAATAAAACATAGGCAATAAAAAATTCCAAAGACTTCCGCAAGAGGGCGCTTTAAGTAGTGCGTTTTTAAGACGTAATAACTCCTAAGCTCCTGGACCGATTTCAATGAAATTTGATATGAAGGTTCAACTGCACCCAAGATAAAGCATAGGTAAAAAATTGGGCGGAAATATGTGGGCGTGGCACTCTATAATAACTCCTAAACACCTGGACGGATTTCAATTAAATTTGGAATGAAGGTTCGACTGCGCCCAAGATAACATATGCTTTAAAACTTCCAAAGACTTCCGTAAGGGGGCGCTTTAAGTAGTGCGTTTTAAAGACTCAATAACTCCTAAACGCCTGAACCGATTTCAATGAAATTTGGTATGAACGTTTAACTGCACCCAAGATAAAACATCAAATATAAAAAAAATTCCAAAGACTTCTAAAAGAGGGCGCTTTAAGTAGTGCATTGTTAAGACTCAATAACTCCTAAATGACTTGACCGATTTTATTAAAATTTGGTACGTGAAATAACTTGACTCTACAACAGAATTGAGACTATTTAAATTTCATAAAACTTCAGTGAGAGGGCGCTTTCTTCAATCAACTTTGTTCGGCTCATTCACGTCAAAACGGATGAACCGATTTTGATGAAAATTGACAAGCATTTGTATTTGTTACTGAAATAGACCCTATGCTTTTAAAAGTTCTTTCGACAACAATCAAGGAAAATCGTTCCGAAGTTGAACGAAGACAATCCAAAAATCGAATCGATGCTTACAGAATTTTTTAAAATTGAAATTTATTTGAGATAAAATTGCACATAAAAAAAATTTTCTCGGAATATGATAAAAATGGCATCATATTTACTGAAAAATGGTATTGACCTTGCTTCAGAGAATACTTTTCTCTAAATGCGATCCTAAAAATTCTCTAAAAATGATAAAAACCTTCTATGAAAAAGAGAAATATATAAAAATAATTCAATTTAGAGAAAAAGACTCTTTATTTTTGAGAAAACATTTGTTTTTATTGAAGAAAATACTTCTCATAGTGAATTTTTTATCAAAATATAGGAAAAAAATTTTCATTTCCAAAAAATTTTCCTGTATAAATGAGAATTTTTGTGTGCGAGAAAAATATTTGTCATTATAAGAGACATTGAAATATTTCCATTTCCTAGAAGTGAAGATATATTTCTTCGAAAATTTATTCTAATTGAAGAAAATTTTATTTGAAAAAAGGGAAATTGCTATTATCGAAAATAGAGAAATTTTTCACCGGAGGAAGATATGTGTTTTTTTTCTGAGTGTGGGTGTCCATTTTCCTCAGAAACCAGACGTCAGATCGAGATGTTGAAGATGTCATTTTTTGTTTTAATTATGTCTGGCAAGTACAGTTTTACGGAAATTTGACACTTTTGACGGAAAGAGGGGGCAAAACCCCAAAAAACGATAATTTAAAAAATTTTAAAATTGAATTGATAATTTTAAAAACGTAAAAATGAGAGCAGTTTTCAAAATCGTCCTCTTTCTGTGCTCGAGGCACAACCCCGAGTAACACCGGGTTACATCCGCTAGTAATTTTATATAATACGGATATCGAATTTATCCGTACATAATAAAACTAGAACATATAACATTAACATAACATTGCTAAAGAGCGCAACCAACAGTTCCTAGCCGCAAATGAATTTGAAGAAAATACGGAATCAAGATCATCGTTTAAATTCAATATATCGCACACCCTCTTCAAAAGAGACACAACTCGAAATTTTTCAATTTTGTCTTTTTTATATAAACCAATTCGTAATGCACATCTCCATCGACTGTTAAAATTTTGTTTTAATCTGATTGCTCTTTAATTTTTAAAAAAAATTAAAAGTGTCCTTCTTTTGTATGAAGTTGCTTTGAAAAAGAAATAGTTTTTTGCCTTTCCTGAAAATTTTTAAATTTTGAGTTGTGTCACTTTTGAAGATCGTGTGCGATATCGTGAACAATTCATATCAAACTATTTTTATGAAGTGTTTTATTATGTACGGATATCGAATTTTCAAAAATAATAATAAATGAATTAACATATATAATATAAAACTTGTAAGGTATATCTTCGAATTGACCGAAGTTAAATACCCCACGACCGATTCGTAAGTGTAAAACAATTTTAAATTTTAGCTCTTTTTGTATGAGATTTCAAAAGATTTTACTTTTTTCATGACGTCTAAAATACATACATACCAAATTGTTTTCCTGCAACTTAAAGATAAGCCTTTTTATAAAGTTTTCAATTTTGAGGTTGCATAGGAGGTTGGCGTGTTTGTGGTTGTTTCAGTTTTGAAGCTCAAATATAAGCCTCTTTATAAAGTTTTCATTATTATAACTTCTTTGGGAGGTGGGCGTGTAAGGGGATTTATGTCTTAATATAAAATATACAAATACTGAATTTCAGTTTTGTAGGTTCTATGGGAAGTGGGTGTGTCCGTAGTCAGATGACGCCCACTTTTTTCCACGATTTACAAACTATAAAATACAAACTATCCAATTTTTTGCCTGTAGCTTAAAGTGAAGTCTATTTATAGTTTGTATTTTGGGGTTGCATGGGAGGTGGGCGTGTTCGTGAATGAATGACGCCCATTTTTCTAACACGTCTCATTTTTGATATACAATGAATTAATATAATTTTATTTTTGTAGCTTCGACAGAAGCCTCTTTATATAGATTTCAATTTTTGGGTTGTATGGGAGGTGGGCGTGTTAGTGGGTGGATGACGCCCATTTTTGTAACACGTCTTATTTTTGATATAAAATGAATAAAAATATCTAATTTTATTTTTATAGCTTTGCTAGAAGCCTATTAATATAGTTTTCAATTTTGGGGTTGTATGGGAGGTGGGCGTGTTCGTTGGTGGATGACACCCATTTTTCTTACCCGACTTTTTTTTTATATAAAGTGAATAAATACCTAATTTTATTTATTTAGCTTCGACAGAAACCTTTTTATATAGTTTTCAATTTTGGAGTTGAATGGGAGGTGGGCGTGTTAGAAGGTGGATGAGGCCCATTTTTCTAACACGTCTTATTTTTAATATAAAATTCATAAATATCTTATTTTACTTCTGTAGCTTTGATAGAAGCCTATTAATATAGTTTTCAATTTTGGGGTTGTATAAGAGGTGGGCGTGTTCGTTGGTGGATGACACCCATTTTTCTAACACGCCTTAGTTTTAATATAAAGTGAATAACTACCTAATTTTATTCATTTAGCTTCGACAGAAACCTTTTTATACAGTTTTCAATTTTGAATGATGCCCATTTTTCTAGCACGCCTTAATTTTAATTAATGAATTAATTAATTTAATTTTTTAATTTTAAATCACTCAACATCTAATTTTACTTTTGTAGCTTTGATAGAAGCCTATTTTTCTAATACGTCTTAGTTTTGATATGAAGTGAATAAATACCTAGTTTTATGTATTTAGCTTCCACAGAAGCCTTTTTATATAATTTTCAATTTTGGGGTTGTATGGGAGGGTATACGCGTGGGGGTATAAATATTCCACCTGGGTAACGTGACCAGCTAGCGTGTGGAAGGACGTAGTGTTGGACAAGCACTGCGTCTTGATCAAAAAAACCACAAAGCTCGCAATTGGGATGCAATTTTTGTGTACCTTTGCTCTACGCGATTGCCGGAGGTCACGCTCTTTATGGGAGCAGTCCGTTGTGAATAAAAATCAGATTCCAAAGTGGACCAACGTCAGTAGTTTTCTGACAAATCGGTTTCAAACACTCGAAACCGTGTCCGACATTCGCAGCTTAACCAGCACGGTACCAAAATTTAATTCATTGACCTCTTCCTCCAACTTCAGTTATCTGGTAAAAGGGTTAAAAATTACGAAATAAAAATTAACCATACAAATTTCAAGCCCTGTTCTACAGAGCAGCACACGCTACGTTCTTGCCCACGCTTTCTGAAAATGAATGCAAAGGAGCGGCTAACAATTGTTCGCAAAAATAACTTGTGTATCAATTGCTTATCGAACGCCCATTTAGCAAACGATTGCAAAAGACAATACACGTGTATCACGTGCAAGCAGCGTCACAACACTCTTTTGCATCGCGATTGGAATCTATCGCCTTTTCCTGCTCCGAGTGTCTACTCGAACAGACCGAATTCGCACCCGTACCCTTCAAACAATAGCTCACGTATTGCTTGGTACTGCAATGGTGACCATATGTCATCTAGGATCAGCGTATACAACCAGAGCTCTTATCGACTCTGGTTCTGAAAGATTGCAGAAGCTTCTTAAGTTACCCACGAGATCAGTGGATGCTCAAGTTTCAGGTTAAAATAACGCTATCACCGCAAGTCATAAAAGCTTGCGACTTAATCATTAGTTCAACCAAAAACAGGCAATTCCAAATAGAAACTACAGCTTTGGTGCTGTCACGCTTAACTGGTAGCCTGTTGATCCTTCTTTATGTGAAAGTTTGCCCAATTAACAATGGCTGACCCACACTTCTTTAGAAGCGATCAAACCAGTTTTGAGAAGTCAAGTTTATTAGACTCCCCCGGCAATGCTCTCACTGTTGCTGCTGATATTCAATCTCCGCCGTTTGTGCCTGCTGCCACTATTGATGTGTCCCCATCTGCTGTTTCGCGCAGGGGGCTCTCATATGCTGCTGCCGCTGCTGAAAATGTCTTGGGCGATGTAAATGATATTTCAACTGCTCCGAGATCAGGGCCTTCAACTACTGGGTGGATTACGATGCGCAGTAGAAAGGAAATAACAAACAAAGATAGCGATTTAGTTAATGTCATTGTTGGTAGAAATTCAAACAATGAGCTTGACGTGTCTGTTCCCTTAAAATTTCTGCATCTCTTTTCGTTCAAGCCATCGGTCACTGCTGATAGCGTGAGCGATTATATTGCTTCAAATACCAATATACTTAAGAGTGATATTAAATGCTTTCGCCTTATTAAAAGAGGTGTGGATGAAGCAACATTAAGAAGAGTAAACTTTAAAGTAGGAATATCAAGTAACGACTATGAGAAAATCTATAACTCGGAGTTGTGGCCTGCTTATGTACGTGTTCGGCCGTTCACTTCTTCTTTTTTACAGACGGAAGGGGGAAATGTGATATCTCGTTAGCACTGCATTCTTCACAACATTCTTCACAGTCTCAAAGCGTTGCACGTCAGCCTGCATTGCAGAAGCTTACATCTACTCTCTTACCGGTTCACTATAGCTCTTCGGCAGCTCTTCGGAATGTTAGTAACGCAACACAAATGACTAAATACTCGCTTTACTATCAAAATGCGAGTGGTATGCGAAGTAAATCTTCGCAGTTCCTGAGATCATTGTCTCTGCACGAATACGATTTTGTAGCCATAACCGAAACGTGGCTGCACAGCGATATAACAAATGCAGAATTTTTTGATGAGCACTATATTGTTCACCGATGCGATCGATGTCCGATTTCTACAGGACGTGTAAGGGGGGAGGAGTTCTTCTAGCTATTAAGGCTTTTTTGAATTGTAAATTGAATTGAAATTTTTGAATTGTAAAAAAAATATATTCCACCAAATAGTGATTTAAGTATATACCAAAAACACATAGATAATATTTATTTTGTTGTTAATAGGTTAAATTCTTATCAATAGGTTATTGTATTAGGTGATTTTAACATGTGTAATATTTATGGTCTTTGGAAGGGAAAAAGCTTGTGCCATTGAATGTTAAATCTGAAATAGACTCTTTTGTTATATCATTCTTGCTATCGAATAGGTTTGAACAAATAAACTTCGTCAAGAACGACATTAATCGCATACTTGACCTTGTTTTCACCACTTGTGATATAAAAGCCAAATGCGACCTTAATTTGCTGCCTATCTCGTTAAATACAGTTCATCATAAAGCGTTGCATATGTATATCATTTGAATTTTATAATTTTGATAGTAATCCTACCTATGTCAATTTCTATCGCGATTTTTCAAAAGGTTACTCTTTTTCAATTCATGAATACCTAGGATCCGTCGACTGGTCTGTCCTAAATGCTCTATCCGATCCAAGGGATATTTATAATTTAATATGTGAAAAATAAAATTTTTCAATTTCTAATTTTGTTCCTTTAAAACGTAGTAGTTCAAATAGTAAGCCTCCATGGTTTAATGCCAGGTTATTAAATCTAAAAAATAGAAAAAAATAAAGCTTTGAAAAAATTTAAGCAAACTAATAATGAAACAGATCATTTGTATTTTACTCGCATTCGGAAGGAGTTTGATTTTTTCCACAGCTTTTTATTCAAACAATATATGTATAACATCGAACATAAACTTAAATCTCATCCTTCAGCTTTTTGGGACTTTGTAAAAATGAAGCGGAAGACGAATGGATTCCCTCCAAGCTTAGAATACTTAGATGAAAAGTCTTTTAACACTCTTGACTCTTGTAATCTATTTGCAAAATATTTTCAAAGTGTTTATGAAAAATCTAATAATAATACTCAGAGTCTCGTGTCTGGTCGTCCAGTTTCTAGTCCATTGCAAAATTTTTTAGTCAAGGAGGAAGATGTGTTAAATTCCATCTCGAACTTAATACCAAGTTATAAATCTGACCATGACGGTTTTCCACCCATGTTATTTAAACTTTGCTTGGTTAATATAACTGAACCGCTTGTAATGCTTTTTCAGGTATGTTTTAATGAATGCACCTTTTTAGAATGTTGGAAAACTTGCTCGATAACTCCGATTTTTAAGTCAGGCGATCGATGTAACGTAGTAAATTACAGAGCGATTGTCAAACAAGGCATATTTGCTAAGCTTTTTGATGACATCATTAAAACTAAGCTTTTATCTTATATTAATAACCACATAAGTGCATTACAACATGGGTGCCTACCAGGAAGGTCAACATGTACTAATTTAGCGTTGATTACGAATCAGATAATCAACAGCTTCGAGTAGCATAGCCAGTTAGATGTTATCTATACTGACTTTTCAAAAGCTTTCGATAAAGTTGACCACCTCATTCTTTTAAATAAGTTGAAACAGTTTGGAGTGTCTGACCATCTCATTAAATTCTTTAAAAGTTTCTTAACTAACAGAAAACTTTTTGTGAAATAAAGGCTCTTTAAAATCCGATATTTTGATTAATGCTTTATCTGGTTTACCCAAGGAACTCACTGTGGACCGCTTCTATTTTAAATTTTTATCAATGATTTACCGCAGCATTTTCAACACTCAAAGTGTCTTATGTTTGCGGATGATGTTAAATTATTTTTAAAAATCAAGCTTTCAGACTGTCATTTATTGCAGTATTATTTAGATGTTTTAAACAATTGGTGTGTTTCAAACAAACTTTTATTAAATTTTAATAAATGCAGTGTAGTGTCATTTACTAAATGGTCCGACCAAATTATGTTCGATTATTCAGTAAATAATTGTCATATTACGCGTAGAAACGAAGTCATAGACTTGGGTGTAATGTTTGACTCTGAACTTAAATTTATGAGTCATATTACCTTATTTTAATTTACGAGACCTTATCGTAGATAAAGCATACTCAATGCTTGGTTTTATTAAAAGGAATACACAAGACTTCAAAGATCCTTTGACGGTAAAGGCTCTGTATGTAGCTTTAGTTAGAAGTCACTTAGATTACTGCTGCCTGATTTGGAATCCATATTTTGAGGTTCATTCTAATAAAATCGAGAGTGTTCAGAAACGTTTCACTAGATATGCCTTAAGTAAAATGTGTTGGCCGGATAGTCTCCCTTCATATATTGCAAGACGTAAATTTCTTGATCTTACTACCCTTTAGGATAGACGTAAGGTTTTTTCGTTAATGTTCGCTTATAATATTGTCACTGGTAAAATAGTATGTACTGAACTCAGTGGCGTAGCGAGGGGGGCAGGGGGTGTCATCATGCCCCGGGCGCCACTCGCAGAGGGGCGCCAAATCATTCTCAAGACAAGCAAAGTTTTGCAAAAAAATTTGTTTTAATTAATTAATTCAATAATTAAGTTAGCCAACTGTAGGGTACAATGCTATGATAATGCTGCCCTTATGTCAAATCACATATCTGGCGTTCAACAAAGAATAGTAGAAAAAAAATAAGGCAACATTTGTAAATTGTGATAGCTAACAAGGCAACATTGTGATAGCTGGTGACAGCTAACCAAGATTCAATCTTTGTAACATGTTTTCGAATAATTGATAGCATACGTCTCTTTTTCTCACGTTCAATATTACGATGGAAATTGTTAAAAATGCTTTAAAAAACCTGTTAAAGAATCTGTAACACGATGGAGCTCCAGAGCGCAAGCAGTTAGCGTTATTGTCGAGGGTCTGGAAGAATACGTAGAACTAAAAGAAAAATTAGCAGATGAAAATACTGCCACAAGTGGTACACCAGAAATGCTGCAATCTTTATCTTAAACCGAATTTAAATATCGTAACTTTAGTCCATTGCTGGCTTGAACTCTAAGAGAATTGACCGTGTGCAGCTCAGATTACAAGGTCCTAAAATTAAGTTTAAAGAAGCGTTCCATGATCTCAAATTATTGGCGACTGAACTTGCAGAAATTCGTAACGAGATATGTGAAAAAGTTATCGAAAAGGCTAAAAATCTTTGTAAAAAGTGGAGAACCGATACAACAATCCGTATAAAATGTCGCCGACAAATGCGCGGAGAATTGACTCGAGATATGGTCTTTCCGCAGAAAGCAAAAAATCTGGCGTTATGAAAAGCGTTCTTGGTCGTCTGCATCAGGAAATAAGTTCATAATTTACAAGACAAGGGACCTTAATACCAAATTTTGGTATTTTCTTGACGTTGAAAATTTATTAAGTAAGAATAATCCGTACAACGATCTTGAAAAGAATTGTAAAAATTTAGGTGAGTTTTAAAATACAGACTTAAATGGGCCAGAACTTCCATTTAAAGAAAAATATGTTTTTCCAAACCTGAGAGTAGCACTTCAAATATTTATTTCTATTTCAGTATCAATCAGCACTCTAAGAAAAAATGGCGAGATTTCACTACAATTATTGCTGGCAACACTTTAACAGCAATAATTGTAGTAAAATCCCACAGCACGAAAATTCAAATATTTCACGCTATAAATGCGTGAATGCTCTCTTCCCCAACAATGACTCTCTCATACAATATTTTCTCTCGCGTTCTTTTGTACACAAAAAAACGCTAGAAATGCGTTTTATCGCTCACGATTATCTCTCTTTTGCTCTTTTTGAAGGTATATTCAGCTAAAGTAGCGTTTTCTTTCGCTTTTTTTGTGTGAATTGTTGATATTTATTGTAAAAAAATATACGAAACAAGAGTTTTATCGCTGATTTAGGCGTGATATATTCATCTTTATTTAGATGATGTGCGATTAGAAATTGTTATTTAACGCAATTTCCGTGAAACTCAGCTCAAAAAAACCAAAAATCATATATTTGAAAACCGTTGAAAATTATTTTAAAAAGAAAACACATTAAATTTGATAGTAAATTATATACAAATTTTATTTTTATAATTAAATAAAGGTAAGTTTTAAAAATGAATTAAAAGAAATTAATGTAATGATATATTAAAAGGAACATGAAACAATAAATAAGCTTAAACATGAGAAGAAAAAATAAAATTTAAAAATTCATTAGCTTAAAATAATGTTAACAACAAACATAGTTTTTATTGTTCATTTATTTAGGTCCCCGTGGCCGATCAATTCTCACATCTGGCAAAATCGCATTCCGATCGGTCGTCAGCAGACAATGAAAAACCTCTGTGTCAGAATTAAACATGTTGGCCCTATTTTCGATCCATCGTGCACACATATTTAATGACAGACACAACACAATCATATTAAGCTCGGTCAAAGTCCTTTCAAGGGCCGAAAAGACCCATTAATTTTTTTATTGGACTAGGTTATTTCCACTATTTATTATATTATTTCTTTACAACATTTAAAAAGATTGTTGTTTTCCGGCAATATTTATTAAGTTTTTTTTTTTTGAGAAAACGAAACAAATCAACATAGTAACTTTTGCAATTATTACACTTTTTCAATTCTTTTCAGTGACAGTTTCGTTTTAATTTAAGTTTAGGAATTTATTTTAATTAAAATGGACAAGTTTTTAAGTGCAAGCTTTGGTTTAACGTTGTCGCGTTCGATGCTTAAAACAAACTAAAGAAATCTATGTATCTGTTAAAAATTGCTCTCATTAACCTTAGGAAAAACTCGCTACAAAACGCGTAAAATATCGCTTCAGATGCGTTTAATGAATTGATGAGCGGAAAACCGCTGAAGTTGCGTGAAAAAGAGAGAAAGTATAGTTTTTTTGGGAAAACACGCTTTATTATTGGCTGAATTGAAATATATCGCTGCGATGCGTATTATTTTTTTAAAATCGCAAATATATGCGTGAAATTTCACATCAATTATTGTAGTGATATTACAATCAGTTTTTAGAGTGATTGTAAAATTGAATAAAATATGTAAAATACAGTACAATGTCGAATTTTAGCGTCTTCACTCAAATGCATCTCCTGACCGTATTTTTGCACGCATTTCTTTCGGCGGTAGTTTATATTCTCCACTAAAAATTAAAATAGTTTTCGATTTTTTATGAATTATGATAGCGCAAAAACTACTTATCCAAATGAAAAAATTTGTTGATCAAACATGAAGAAAATTAGAAATTTTATTCGGCTTAGCATGATTATTAATGTTGAACAAGAAGTGTACAAGATATATTTCAACATATGCGACTATATTTGAAAAAAGTGAGAAAAACTTTAAAAATCTTATAAATCTTATAAAATCTTTAAAAAACACGTAAATCCTAGTACTCTATCCGTTTGCGTGAAATTTCACTCGCAACATTCATTTTTTTGTTGCGTGAAAATTCTGACAAATATTTTGTTGTGAAGAAATTGAAAAATTTGAGAAAGTCATGCTTTACTTCTCAAAATAGACCAGCCTTATTCATACAAAAATTCAATACATCTTTAGTTCGTGTTTGTAAGAGTAGAATATAGTTAAAATATCGAATGTAACATGATCAGTTCGATACAATTGATGTCAAAATTATATATAGTAAAATTTACTTAACTGAAATTAAAAAATATAAACTTTATTATTTCAGTTAGCGAGTAGTTGAGCAAGCAACAGTTATCTTTAACGAACTGTCAAAGTTAGGAATAAACATTGCTAGCAAAGATGTTATAGATACGAGTTAACAGGTTAGGTAGTTAAGGGCCAGTTAACGATAACCACAAGTGTCTTTAACGCTTTTGGGAATTCCACTGATGTTAATGCTCTACATAAAAAATAATTTAAAAATTAAGTGGCTGAATACTTGGGAAAAAATAAGACTAGCATTACAGAACAACCCAAAATAATCAAAGCTCAGAATTACTAATATCCTTAGACTTTCAGTCTTCATTCCTTAACCAACGTTATTTTCTCTTCATGTCCTTTTATTTCTTCGGCTAATGATACACCTATTCTAATGTTTGAAACCACCTTTTTTATTAACCCTCAAACAGCTGACTGTTTACTATGTCCTATTCCAGCTGACTGGTTTACATTTGTAAACCCATGTATAATTCTCATTCTTAGCCTGCGGTGAACGCTATGAGCAAGATACATCCTTTCTATCGTAACGCGACAACAGCTGCAGACTTACCGAAGCTTACGGTTATTCGCAGCGTTGCCAGATTTATTACAAATAAGATTAATTGACGTAAACAGCTGAAAACAAAAAAAAAAAAAAAAAAAATCAAAAACCAATTTTTGCTTTCAAATCCGATACAGTTTAAAAAAAACTTTAATTTACAGTTTAAACTGTTAATATGACAATGCTGTTTCACGAAAAAATCAAGTACTAGAAAAGTTTTGGGCACCACATGCACCTCCTATTTATCGCACATCGATGAGCCGGGATCGCTTCAAAGCAATATTGCGGACCATTTGCTTTGATGATGCAAATACGCGAGCTGTTCGTCAAGCGATAGATAAAGGTGCTCCCATTTCCGAATTGTGGATGCTGCTCAATTCATCTGTGAAAGCCAAGTATAAGCCGCATGCTTGCATTACAATAGACGAGCAATTGTTTAGAGGCCGAGTATCTTTCAAGCAGTACATACCCTCGAAGCCATCAAAATATGGAATAGAAGTTTGGTGGGCTGCCGATGCAACCGCTCATTATCCTCTAAGAGGAGACATATACTACGGTCGCTAGCCTCGTCAACCGATGGCCACAAATATTGGCACTAATGTAGAGCAAGAACTCGTCAAAGCTTATTGGAGCTTAGGTCGAAATATCACTATGAACAATTTTTTTCCCGGATTAGATTTGACCCATCAGTTGGTAGATTAAAAGTTGAGTGTCGACGGTACGATGCGCAAAAACAAGCGCTGCATTCCAGAAAAATTGCATTGGGCACGTGACAAAAATGTGGGCGAATCTGTGTTCACTTTTCGCCAAAACCTCACATTGGTCGCTTACTACCTAAGCCCAAAAAAATGGTCTATGTTTTGTACTCGATGCCATTGATGCCAAAACTGGGAAACCAGAAATAATAATGGAGTATAACCGCAGAAAAGCTGTGCCAAAGCTGAAACGCATGGAACCAGCAATTCTCGTCGCAGCTTCCTAATTGCACTGGCAAACGATTTGCCCACTCCGAACATCAGGCGTCGAGCGCAGATTAGCCACATCAATCGTTAACCTCATGTTCGCAATGCGGTACAGGGCATGCTGGGTACCAGGAGTCTTCCATTAGATACAACACCGACACGATTGCAACCGAATAGAAAGCACGTGTTTTGTGCAATAGAGAAAAGGCAACGCGGCACCGAAAAATGCTGCTCTCTTTGCAACAAGAAGGTGTGTGATGCGCACTGTGTCACTATTACAAAGTGCCTGGAATGCAAATACATTTTTACATCTTTCCTCTTATTTAAAATAAGTATTGTATTTCAAATAAAATTTGAATTAAAACATAAACAAATGTGTTTTGGCTACTTTATACGTATTTCCATACATAATACATACGTTTACAAATGTAAACTAGTCAGCCGTTAAGCAAGTAGTCTTAAAAAAAAGGTAATATGAGTTATACAAAAAATGTTTGTAAACTTTTTTTCTTTTTTATTAAATTTAGAAATGAATTTGTAGTTCTCTTATGAAGTTTCAAGAAATTCGAACAATTCAAACATGAAAAAAAACGCTTCAAATTCGGAAAGTTTACATTTGTAAACTGTCAGCTGTTTGAGGGTTAAAACCAATTTAGAAATATATTAAAAAACTTTTAAATGAATTGGTAACATCTCGATGTTACTCGATCTTTGTACTCGTACAACTAATATTTGTCAAATGTACCTCAATCAAAAATGTCAAATGTACCCAAATGCTCTCGGCATCTTTTTTTTTAAAACTTTTTTAGTTTATATTTAGTTCTATTGAAATTCACTTATATTTTCAAAAAAAATAAATAGTTTTTACCTTTAGTAAAAGGTACTTTGATTAACTTTTATAACTCGGTCAGGAAGTCGTTACGTATCAGTGCCGGAAAATAACAGTTACGCGCGCAAAACATAAGAACTTTTCAGTTACTTTTCTTCATGTAATGCAAGAATCGTCAAACTTCGTGACGATTACTGAAATACAATGATGCAAAATTTATAATACAAATTATTGTAAAATAACGGTTCGTTCATACCGAAAACGTCATTGTCAAATGTGCACCAAAGTCAAGGGTACCCCAGTTTACCCTACTAGGCTTAACTATAAAAACTTGTTTTGCGATTTTCGTGTTAAGAGACCCTAAATCTGAAACAAAATATAATGAACTGTCGTGTACAGAACCTTTTTCTGATTTCCACGCATAGTGTTATTTGTATTAATGTAATTTAATAAGTGTATTATAATAATTTGTACTAAATATTAAAAAATATATATAATATATCATAATTTTTTTCATTATTTCATTGGGGGCGCCAAAAAATTGTTTTGCCCCGGGCGCCAGTTATGCTCGTTACGCCACTGTCTGAACTATCTAGTTTATTTCGTATTTACAACCCACTTAAAGTTTTAAGAAATAATAGATTAATCATTGGCTCCTTTCATAAGACAAGTTACGCTGCAAATGAACCAATTGCTATAGGTGCATCGATTTGTGCAATAGTCTTTCTGAATTAATTAATTTCGATGTAAATGAGTCAAGGTTTAGATTAAATTTATTTACTGTATTTAATTAAATGTATTAGTCTGTAAGATTATATCCGTAGACTAAATAAATAAATAAATAAATAAATAAATAAAAAGAAATAGATGTACTTATCGGCGGCGATTTGTACCCTGCCATAATTCTTGAGCATTAAGAGGAATATTATGGGATCACTTTTGGCTCAAGAAACTGTTTTCGGCTGGATGTTTATTGGGCCCCTTCTTCGTAGCAAAATATCAAGCTTTACAAAATGCTTGACACACTTTAGTAAAGTAGCAATCGATCAACAGATTGCTCGCTTTTGGGAGTTGGAGGAATTTCCTAAGCAGAAGTATTTAACGGCGTTTGATAAGTTTTGTGAAGAAAACTATCAGAAACCACTAGACATGATGACATGGGTCAATATATAGACATATGAAACGAGTCTCGCCTCCTAAGTTTGAGATTTCACCATCTCACTATTATTAACCGCATCATGCTTAATGACGCTTAATTAACCTGACGCTTCTGGTATTAAAATGGCGTTTTTTTATATATGTTTTCAATGGCGACATTCAGCAGATATACTGCCAGATTCTTGTTGATCCAAAGCATTCTGCATTCCAACGAATCCTATACAGAAGCCTTCCTGATAATGAAATTCAGGATTATGAGCTCAAAACTGTTACGTTCGGCGTAAGCTGCGCACCATATCTAGCCATTCGAACCATGCTGCAATTGGCAGATGATGTTCAACAGCCGTACCCTCTTTTTTTTTTTTTCTTTTTTTTTTTTGGATTCGCCAAAGGAGTGAGAAATCTCATAAATACGTATAGCCCGTACTATACGCATGCACGACTTACATTCTACAACAGTCCGGATTAACCGGAAAGATAGAATGCACCTATGTACTAAAAAACACACCCAGTTGGCGAAGTATGAATTTCCACTAAGCACATAACTGGCTTTTCAGCGGAACTTAACAATTTTATACAAAAACACGAATTTATTAAGAATATTTGAATTTAAAAAAGTAAACAACATCAAATAAGTAGTAAACTTTACATAAAACTCTAAAACAAAGAGACCAAAGTAACTATAAATAATATGAATATTAGTAAGTTTGCGGCAACTATCCAACCCAAGATCCTACGTGGAAAAGAGAGTAAACTCTTAAACACCAAACCAATTCCAATTATAACGGAGATATATACGTGTAAATATGTACAAACATATATGTGTATATATATACGGGTCACTATGTTATTTTGGAACACCGTGCTAATGTTATTAATTGGATATGTATTTGGGCCAACGCAGGCATAAACTTGCATGGAAAAGAGATAAACTCTTGCGCACCAAACTAAGTAACTAATAAGTCAACTGAATAAGAAAAATTTTAAAATTTTTTTGATTAAAAACAAACAAGTTAAAGCATACATATCGTATTCGATGGTGTTTACTTCATCAAACGCAATATTATAAAGAAAAAACAACTGAAACGGTCTCGAATATATGGAATAACTTCAGCCAACATTTTAACAGAATATAACAATATTATTAACCGAGTTAATTTTTTAAACAAAATTCTAAAATGTATCAATTATTTAAATGTAAAATCATTTTCCGTTTCAAGGCATCCACCGACTCACAAAAATTAATTAAGCTGTAGCTATTGTTAAAATCACTACACATACATCGTAAAGGGTCATGAAGGGCAAAATTTGAAGTGCACTGGCTCAACTTAAAAAGCACAAAATGTCTAGATCCTCTTCTTGGGATGTTAAAGTTAAGAGATGAGAGAATATATTGGGAGTCAATATCACCACAAAGTAATTTATATAGGAAGGTGACATTAAGCACCATCCTTCTGCTTCTCAGGGAAGGTAGTAAAAGTTGCTTAAGGCGGGTTTCATACGAAGGAAGAATAATATCTGGGTTCCAACGATGATGACGTAAAGCAAAAAGTAAAAACTGTTTTTGAACCGATTCTATTGCATCAATGTGGACGTTATATTGAGGGTTCCATACTACGGAAGCATATTCAAGAATAGGCCTTACGAGAGATATATACAGTAATTTAGTAGTGAAGGCATCATTGAATTCTTTCGCCCATCTTTTAATGAAACCAAGGACACCTCTAGCCTTATTTACAGCCAAATTTACGTGGAGATTGAAGCGAAGTTTTGGATCCATAATTACACCAAGATCAACAAAACTATGAACAATTTCTAAGTGGATGTTATTTATAGTGTAATTTGTACTATGAGCAGTTCTACGTGAGAAGGTCATTGATTTGCATTTTTTTAAGTTAAGGTTTAATAGGTTGAAGTTACACCAATCCACTAGTCTGTTTAAATCAGATTGTAAAAGGTGTTGTTCGTCGAGTGACTTGTAGGTAAGAAAAAGTTTCACATCGCCTGCATACATTAAGACGTCACAATGTTTAATTGCCGAGGGAAGGTCATTAATAAATAGTAAGAATAAAACCGGTCCAAGATGACTTCCTTGCGGAACACCAGATGTAACCATTATATTTTGTGAAAGAGAATTTTTATATAAAACTTTTTGAAAACGACGCGATAAATAAGATTCTATCCAATTTAGCAATTTTACAGGAAACCCAATTAGCTTAAGTTTATTCAATAGAAGATTATGATTGACACTGTCAAAAGCTTTGCTAAAGTCCGTATAAATAACGTCAGTCTGTTTTCCCAAAGTAAAACCTTTTATTACACGAGTTGTAAACTCCAAAAGGTTTGTTGAAGTTGATTTACCCTTTAAAAAACCATGTTGAGTGTCAGAAATGGAAGAAGATACGAAGTGGGTTAGTTGTTCAGTTATGATTTTCTCAAATAATTTAGGGATTGCGCTTAATTTGGCGATGCCTCGGTAGTTAGTGACATCAATTTTGGAGCCAGATTTATGAAGGGGTATAATATATGAATCTTTCCATATAATGGGAAAATGTCCACTTTGCAAGGATATATTAAATATGTTTGTTAGAGGAGCACACAGGTTGCTAGCACATTCCTTTAGAATGCAACTCGGAATTTCATCAGGGCCAGTCGAAAAAGAGGATTTAACTTGACGAAGGTAATGCATAACAATAATTGAGTCTATTACTGGAGTTTCGAAAAAGCTAACTGGAGGTAAATAAGGATGCTCAGTACACATATTAAATGGTATGTTGGAGTAAGTTGATTTGAAGAAGCTTGCAAACATGTTGGAAATAACATTGTCACAAGACGATTCCTCTTGATTGAATCTCATAAGGGGTGGAAAGTTGGAAGCCTTACGTTTTGAATTAACAAAAGTATAGAAGAGTTTCGGATTATCATTAAATTGAGATTTGATGTTGGCTATATAAGCAGAATAACACTGTTTATTTAATAGCTGGTATCTGCAACGACAAGATGAATAACAAGCAAAGTCTATATTAGAACCAGATTTTTTATATTTTTTAAATAAGCGATTTTTTAAATTTTTTAGTGACTTAAGTTCACTTGTTAGCCAGGGTGGACTTAAGGGTTTAGAATTATTTTGCTTTGTTGGGACGCACAATAAGAAGCACCTTTGCAAAGTATCATTAAAAAACTGTACCGAGGTTTCGACGTCATAATATGAATACGGTGGTTTAATAGATAGAATCGGTGACCAGTCAGTCTGCAAGAGTAAGGCGTTGAGTTTAACATAGTCTGTACTTTTGAAATTATATATTTTTGTATTTCGCTTATCAGGTGTAAGTTTATTTTCATTTTCATGAGCAAGTAAAACTGTTATTTCAAGAGTTGGATGATGTTCATCTTCCGGAAAAGATACAGGGTTTGTGCGATTGAGATATACAGTAGTGCATCTGTCTACAAACACAAGGTCCAGCGTTCTATGGTTTTTATTAAAAATATTATTGACTTGTTGAAGACATAGGTCAGATAACTTATCTAAAAAATCATTTATCCAATTACTAGTGGAAACAGGTGTAAGAAATGAAGAGTCATCTGTCGAATTCCAAGACACAAAGGGTAGGTTAAAATCGCCCAACACAATAAGAACATCATTATTTTTTAACATATTATGAACTTGCTCGATGGCGTTTATATGTCTTAAGTAAATTGATATGTCACAATTAGGAGGAATGTAAGAACAGGTAAGATAAGCAATGCAATTATTTAATTTAACTGAAACACAAATAAACTCCAGTTCACTAGTGTCGAGAATTGTTAATTCATCAGATGCAAACGAGATATGAACAGCTATCAGAACACCACCACCGATCTTATTATAACGGTCTTTACGGAAAATTTGATAATTTTTACACATTATTTCAGAATTTAGAATATTAGAGCGAAGCCAAGTCTCCGTGAATATTATAATGTTATATTCAAAATCAAAACTGTTAATGAACATTGCAGAAAGTTTGGAATTAAGACCCCTTACGTTTTGATACACAAGTTCTAATTTAGACTTGCGATTTGTTAATCGTTTTTTGGATGTGATTGCGGGCTATTTCGAGGGCGAGGCAAGTGAACTACATTTACTAATCGCGGGTTATTTTTGAATTCGAATTCGCGTACAATTGTATTTCGGGGCCAGAAACTTACATCAACAATAGTATTAAATAAATTTTCTGGAACTGTCAATCTAAAGGAAGTAGTCGGACGTGCGTTTACATATTTGAATTTATGAATAGAAATAGAAAGAGTCGATGAACATTTCAACTTTGATTTAATGAAAAAATCTATATCATTATCTACTGCATCAGATGCTAGGCGCGAAACAAAGATTGATTTAGTTGGAGGAATAGCAATCAAAGGTTTAGGAACAGAAATGTCAGAAGTAATTGCAATTTGTTGGACATCAGCAACAGTAGGAGCAAAAGAAGCAGCTTGTGCATACGATATTTCAGGCAAAGCGAGAGGTGGAGCTGATAGTGGAGCTGATAGTGGAAAAGGAGCAGACATAGACAAATTTGCCGAAGAAGAAAAAATAGGAGGAGGAGCATCCGTGTCCATGTCATCAACGTTGTCTTGTTCTATAGAAGGTTGTGTTGGTGTCGAGTCAGTTTTCTGTTTGCTTCGAAGGGTCATATGTTTCTTTTTTCGCTTTGGTGAAGGAATTGACTCATCAATATATTCAAATTCGTTGAAAAGAGTTTGATATTTTAAAAATTTATCAAAAAGTGAAGAAAGTTCTCTACTTATTTCCGAGAAACCTTGCTTCGTTTGCTTAAAAAGCTTATAAAAGTTAATGTCGGCCAACCTACACTTCTCACAAGACCAACGCAACCCTTTACCCTCTTCAATGGCATCTGCCACTCGACCTGACACTGCTGCACACTTGATGTGAACAATATTGTCACATAACCAGCATGGCAAAAATCGTTCATTTTCACCTTTAGTGGAGCAGCCAGGCTTAGCACAAACCATTTTTTATTAATTTTTGTTTTTTTTTTTTTTTTTTAATTTAACAATTTAATTCAATTTAAACAAAGAACAAGAAAACAAAATAAAAAATAATAGTGACAAAAGTTTAAAAACAAATACATAAAAACTTTGAGACACCCTGTCAGTAAAAATTTCAAAAAGAGCCCACAAGTATGCAACACTTTAAAACTAAACTTAAAAGATGCCAAGAAAACAAAACAGAAAATGTCAAAAAATAAAAAGAATAACAAGAACAGAAAATGAAAGAAAAATAAAATGAGCAAAAACAAGGCACAAAAATGATTGTATGTTTTGTTTTTTTTTTTTTTGATTTTTTTGATTCCTCAGCTGCTTAAAATAAAGCTAGAGGAAAGCTAATTAATTTAATTTAATTTAAGTTAATCAGCGACAAGCACTTAAAACACATATACACAATTTATATATGCGGAAATTAAAAGCACAAGTATTAAACACGTATTCACTAAATTTGGTCACAAGATTTGTAAAACACAACTTAAACGAAAGAAGAACAAATTCGAACTGTTCTTGCTGCTCAAATTTTGCGGCATTTCACTGATGTCGATGATGTTTAACCCATTTTGGTCAGCTGGTCGATTTTTCGACCACTAACTTTAAAATTTATTTCTGGAAAAATAATTCAAAATTTTTTCAAACTCTTTTCGCATTAACACAATTTGGTTAAATGGAAATTCAGAAAAAACATAACAATTTACAAATTTTCCATTTAACCTACTCAGGTAAGCGTTAAAAAAAAACACCTTTTTTGGACCATTTTTGAAAAAATAAAAAAAATTTAATAAATGTAATGAATAATAAAACTATTTACATAAGCAGACAGCCATAAGACTAAATTATGAGAATCATGTTATGAGAATCAATTATGAGAATCATTTATGAAAATCTAATAAATGTAATGAATAATAAAACTATTTACATAAGCAGACAGCTATAAGACTAAATTATGAGAATCAGTCGGTTTTGGACATCTCAGGTTAATTTACCTACGTGCTACTTTTGTTGGAATATTGGTGGTCGATTTTTCGACCACTGGCCTAATATGTATACTTTATTTTAACATGTTATTAATTTAATGGAATTTTTAAGCCCGCATTGTCAATTGACTAACAAATGGTACCCAACTTTGGGAAACTTTCATGTAAAATGTTTATAGGAAAATCAATCCATTTTAGATTCAAATGCTGGTGTTCAAGCGATGGGTGCATGTTTTTCTTTATACCGTAGAGTGGTACAGTTGAAGCTTACAACATGGGCATTGGACTTGGCACATATGTTGTTTTGAGATTTACTCACAACGTTGACCATCTAGAAAGATACACTGTTTTCTTCTACAACTTTTTTACCTCTTACCAATTGTTCTGTTTGCTAAATGAGAGAAAATTTTATGTAACCGGTTCTAACGTTCGAAAATTTTATGTAACCGGTTCAAACGTTCAGTTGCAATCGGCAACGTTCAAATCGGGTATATGGCGCTGAGTTGACAAACCCAGCAAAAGGTGGGGAAATGAATATCATTTTTGGCAAGAGGAATGAACTCAACTTCGTGCGTTGTTACAACACCACCCAAGTAACAATTGCTAGTAACTACGATTCCATTGTGCCAATAAAGTCTGCTCTCCGATATAATCATATGAGAAAGTAGTACGTCGTCATAACTCAAACAAATATAACTTTAATATCAATATGGGTGGAGTCGATTTACACTTCAATGGGGTCGCAAATTATCGCGTTGACATTCGCAGTAGGAAATGGTGTGGTCATTGTGGGTAAACACTATCAGCAATTCGAAATTGAATGCATGGAAAGTGCAATGTCTTGTGGCTTAAATAAACAAACACAAGCCAATATCACAGTTACAGTTTAGATCGAAAGAAACTTATAAGTGGCGGATCCAGAAGTGGACTCAGATATAGATGAATAGGAAAGACCGGCTGGTTTGCCTCAAGTTAACAAACTTGAGCACGTCATTGATATCAACTAGAGAAAAAGCCTCGGAGATGCGTTGTATGCCACAAGCATACCATTTAGAAAAACTTATATGAAAAAAATGCAATTTACATTTGCACACAAAATGTTTTGGACAATATCATAATATGAATATCAAAGTCATAAAAAGTATGTCCAATAAATAAATAAATGTAAATAATAACTCATTTATTTTATACTAGCGAGACCCTACGCGCGTTACTACTCCTTCACATCCTATTTTCTAATGCCCGTATTAATTTTCTGGTAGAAGATATGACAAATAAGTATCTTTATACTGAGTTTCAATGTTATGCGACATTTGTACTAAGCTATTAAATGTTAAACATTTGAATTGTTTAATAAATTTTATATTCGTTTCGAATTCTTTGATGTGTGCAGTGTTGCCATATGGTCCGATTTATCGTATTTGTTACGATTTTCAGTCTTGAATCCGATGATCCGATATATGGCCATAATTCTCCAAAATGTTACGATTTCAGAAAAAATAGATCCGACGTCCGATTTGGTGTATTTTTCTTTAAGTATATGCAATGAAAAAATAAAGATAGCAAGTTAGCAAGATAGCAACTTTAAACTTTGTTTTAAAAATTCTGTGTCAACTCTTTTTAACCAATGACAAAATATTTAATGAAGATTATTTTTTTTTTATTTTTACTTCTATTTTGTGTGCTTAAAAGTATTTTTCAATATATTTTATCAGAATATTTTTTATATATAATCATGTTAGAAACATTAGATGAACTGACTTTTGAAGCAAAATTTGATTTATTTAATAATAAATCTTAAAACTTCCACATTGATTTTTATATTTCTTCTTTAATGTTCAATTGCCTTCTCGGAAAATTTCTACGTTGTTGTTCTTTTTTAAAATTTCACGGATCCGACGGGAATCCGACGAACTGAGTCAAAAGTTACGATATGAAAATTTTTTTGATGGCAACACTGGATGTGTGACCTTATATTTTGAAATTTTTACCGAAAAGTTTGAATGTGTGTCAAAAAGTGTCACGCCCCTTGTCTAACGCCTATAAAATATTACCATTGAAACAATACGTGTAAATTGAGCTTGAATACCGAATTTTGTGACTGTAAAACATGTAATTCCAAAGCTATTCGATATCGAAAATAAGAGTTGCATGGAAGGTGCCACGCCCCCATATTCTATCGGTACCAAACTTCAAAGGAATATTCTGGAAGGTGGAAGGTGCCGCGCCCCTATGTTCTTTCAGTACCAAACTTCACAGGAACACTCTCAAGGCATATTGTGCTGAATTTAAAGCTAAAATAATTTATTCTAAATTTTTAAATTTTTGTATACATATTGGGCCATTGGTCGATTTTTCGACCACCTTGTAGCCGGAAAACGGAAAATGGGAAAAATCTGAAACTCTGGAATTTTCTTAATTTGATCAAAAACAACAAAGCCTGAAAATTTCATTAGAAAATTCCAACGCGTTCGGGTACCTGACCAAAATGGGTTAAGCTGGAGCTCATGACGTGAAAAGCGTCATTAAGGCTAGAAATGAGCTTATAGCTGCTCTAGACTCTGCCGGCTTTGCAATGCGTAAATACACTGCAAATGTATCTAGCCTTTTACCAGACCTACCAACAGAGCATATTCTGCGAGAAAACTTTTTAAAGCTAGAATATGCTAGTTGCGCCAAGGTTTTAGGTGTCCGTTGGAATGCCACTTCCGATTTGTTTTATTTCACTGCCAAAAAGTTAGAAATAAAAACATCCTACACCAAACGCGATGTTCTATCTGTCATCGCACAACTTTTTGATCCTGGAGGTTGGCTGGCACCTATTGTGGTAACAGCTAAAATTCTTATGCAGCGTATCTGGTTGCATGAAATCGATTAGGATGAAAATATTCTTGCCCATCGGTTGCATGAAATCGATTAGGATGAAAATATTCTTGCCCACAGTTTTCAAACTTGGCAAACATTTCAGTAGTCACATGAAACCCGGCGAATTTAGCCACACGTAGCGTTACACCCCAAGAGCTAATCGATAACGATCTTTGGTGGCATGGGCTATCATGGCTTTCACTCGAACGCTCGTCTTGGCAAAGAAAAACCTCAGCCAGCAGCTTTAGACACGTCTCTTGAGCGTAAAGCTGTGAAGGTAAACCTTGCATACTTTGCTCAATACGAAGACGTTTTGGAGCGTTTTTCTTCTCTCTCGAGAAGTCTAAGAGTGTTAGATTATGTCTTTCGTTTTCTTCATCGCAAGCATCCACGTTTTCGTGCTACATTTGTCAAACAATCAACATATCTTGACAACGTAGAAATTAAACACGTAAAAACCCGACTTGTATTGTTATGTCAAAAAATTAACTTTCCTGATGAATATTACAGTTAAGAAACTAAAAATATTATCAGCGCCAAGAGTTCGATTCTAATTCTGAATCTATTTCTGCATAATGACGAATTAATAGGTGTTGGTGGGCGATTAGCTTCTTCCCCAATTATGTCATTTGATGAAAGGCATCCGATTATATTGCCATATAACTGTCAGTTTTCACGCCTTTTAGTACGTTTTGTTCATGAAATTTCCCTTTATGGAGGAAACCAGTTAGTGCTTCGTCTGTTACGAATGCAATACTGGATTCCACGTGCTTAAAACCTGATAAAGACACTAACATAAAAAAAGCGTAGCGTGTCGTGTTGTTGTAGCGTGTTGTTCGTAAAAAGCTACAGAGAACTCAAATTATGGCTGCTCTATCAATAGACAGAACCGTTATTTCGCGTCCATTCTCTTCCACTGGCACTGACTTCGCTGGTCCTTTCGACATAAAAAGCTACATCGGTAGATCTTGTCGAACTAGTAAGGGCTATGTGTGCTTATTTGTTTGTTTCTCTACGAAGGCAATTCATCTAGAACCCACAAGCGACTTGTCAACTGCCACCTTTTTAGCGCCTTTCTCTCGCTTTGTCGCTGGACGCGGCTGCCCAGCAAAGGTCTATTCTGACAATGGTACTAACTGTGTTGACGCTTCCAAAGTACTAAAGAAAGATATAAAAGATTTTCTAAAGGCATCTCATGATTTTAATTAGCTCAGTATTGAAGCTAGAAATTGCATGGCATTTCATTTCAGAAGGTGCTCCCCATATGGGAGGCCTTTGGGAAGCGGGTGTAAAAATTTTAAGATGCATTTTAAGAAAATGGCCGGAAGTATGAGCTATACTTTTGAAGAATTCACAACTTTGCTTAACATAATCGAAGCTTGTCTTCACTTGAGGCCCCTTACCGCTATGTCCGAAGATCCTAGTGACTTTCAATCTCGGACTCCAGGCCATTTCTTGGTCGGAGGCCCACTTCTTTCACTAGTGGAGCCAGAAATAATTGATCAGCCTCTGACGGTCGTCAACCGTTGGCAGAAGGTCAAGGCAATGCATCAGCATTTTTGAACTAAATAGAAAAGTGAATATTTGAAGGAGATGCATAGGCGTTTAAGTGGAAAAGTTCTCAATTAGATCTTAAAGTAAATTACTTAGTTTTCGTGAAAGAAGACAACTTACCCGCGAATGAATGGCGATCTGAACCGAGCTCAACCTATACTTAAGCTTGTTGCACTTCCGTGTGCGTAGCTAAGTCACTATTCTATGAACCACTTGCCTTACTTGTTTTTCTTTTTCGTTTCTTTTTGTCTCGTTTCAGAATGTCCACCACCAACATCGTTAGCGATCTTCTGAAGGAAATAATTCTCCAGACAGAATCAGAGTTTGGCGTCAGTGAGACGGAGACGGTGCTAGAGTCGCCTGCAGAAAAACTCGCACTCTAACGAGCTTCGGTGACAAGCTTGGTCTCAGTTATAGCCAGCAATGACGCCAAAGCTAGATGTAGCTTGTGCTCGTCGGAGCATAATCTTACAGCGTGCCGGCAGTTCCTGGCTATGAACATCGAGGAGCGGTTGAGAGCAGTGTTACTAAACTTTCACTGTTCTAACTGCCTCTGGAGCTCTCATATGCAAAGGGACTGTCGGAGCAATGATAGATGCCGTCATTGTGGTGACGACCACTACAGCTTGCTCCACTCGCGCCTACTAGTCCGAACAAGTCGGGTTCACTATAGAAGGCCCAGTGGTAGGCATTCTCGAGCCAAGAAGGCAACATCTAATGCTCAAGATGAACCCTTCAGCTCAAGGCCAAGGAGTTACCAGCCAAGACGTACGTCTTTGAAGGGACCGCCGCACAGTGTGGCTCTTATCAGTTCTAGAGAATAGAAAATCAAAATTTGTTCCTTCCGATTTGAAAAATTTTTAGATATAAGCAAAAATGTGTCTGAATAAGCCATGTTGAAAATATCAATTGTGGTGACCGTGGCATGCAGGCATGCAGGTTGTGTGTGGTTTAGCATGCTCGGAATCCGAGTTCGATCCCCAGTCGCGGCGAAAATTTTTTTCAATAAAAAAATTTTTCTAATCTGTCACCACCTCTCTGCAGACAAACCTCAGAGGGTAAATAATGCCATGTAAAGCTTCTTGAGAACATGAACTTTAGCCGTTCGGAGTCGGCATAAAACATGAAGGTCCAGTTCTCGGTCAATTGTGTGCAAACATTAAATAACACACACAACACAATTGATGCTTTGCTTTGTGAAAATATCAATTGTCTACTGCAAGTTTTTTTTGCGCTACATCCTTTTGAAGTGATTGAAGTTTTGAAGAAATTTTTTATTTTAATTTTAATAAGAAATCAGTGTAGTTTTTATAAAATCGCTGAGCTCAGAATATTCTTCCTAGATGTTTAATCTTTCATGGTAAGCAGGTGGGAATGTAAGATCACATTTCTGCATATTTAGTTATTAAATTGGTTTGTTATATCATAGAATAAAAGAATTTTACTAAGAAAAAGAAAACGTTTTTTGATTGTTTGTTAATCACTCTTTAATGGTCTCGAAGAATCTTCCGCCGGCTTACTTCAGTCTGCATTCAATCTTGTTGTAACCACATATCATTTTCTGATAGTAAAGAGTAAGTTTTAGCTTTTACATCACTACGTTTTCTCAAGAATAAAGAGAACACATGTTTTAATAAAAATAGCATATAAATTCAGTTTGTGTTTTTATAAAGTCAAAAACTTCATTCGCTCAACAATTATTTCACGCGTTAAGTTAAATTACCTAAACAGTAAAAAAATAAATTTAAAATTTTTTTAATTTGTAAGTGCAAATGACTTTATTGGGACCACCAACCTCTGATTGCATTTGCACAACATATAAGCCACTACTTCAATATGAATTGAGAATGAATGAGTTTCCTTGCAAAATTTATTTAAAAATTTTTTAAATCAACACTTTTGTTAAAGACTTACTTCTTAGTCATGTCATCTCAAATTAAAATAAGCATTTTTCGACTTAAGAATAACCAACATATAACATCAAGTCCATTTTATTAGTAATCTGATTTTTTATTCTCTAGAATTGACAAAAGCCACACTATGCGCCGTCGCAAGTACCGCAAGCGTCTTCGGCTAGAGACAACTTCCCAAAGCGGACCCCTCTTGAAAATAGATTGCAGTCGCAAACATCGAAAGCGTCTCCGGCTAGGGACCACTTCCCGAAGTGATCTCCGCCTGAAAAGAGATTGCAGTCGCAAACACCGAAAGCGTCTTCGGCTAGAGACCACTTCCCGAAGCGATCTCCGCCAGAGCTACCGAAATCAAAATCACTCTAACGCGTCACCTCGCTGCTTCCCACTGCCATGGTGCGGACCTGGGCAAATGGTCGCCTCGTCCTGGAGCGCGCGATTCTCGATGCCTGTCTCCCTCCAACTACAATAGCCAATAGAGACTGCCGACTTCTGTGGTAGATGGCTCGGAAGTGTGTGCTCTGGTGATCCGGGGTCGGCATGAGTCTAGTGTCCACATTGAAACGACAGCTAGGGTCGAGCGGTGGTTGGAGGTCGTGACACCGATCAAGATCATCGACGAGCGGATCAGGCAGGGATTCCCAAATTTGAATTTGGCTGATTCTAGCTTCTGCGTGTCAGCGCCGGTCCGTATTCTGCTTGGGAGCGATGTTAATGCGCGCGTAATGCAGGCTGGGATCTTCCCATCTGGATTTGGCATGCCGTCGGCCCAAAATTCTATTTTTGGCTGGGTGATATCTGGGCAAGGTGCTTGGTAACACAGCGGGCGGGCGGCATGTTTACACCAGTAAACAAACACCCTATGCGATTGTTGGTACAGCGATTGTTCGTCAAGTTTTAGTTTATATAGAATCTTTGTTTTTGTGAGCAGCGCCTCTCGCTCTCAACATACTTAAACTTTGGTCTTTATCATTCTTCTACCTACTTGATTTGACGTCGGTCAATAAAAGTTAAAGTAAATTGTTGAAAACCCGTTATTTTAAAACTTTAATTTCAGTCGTGATATTTACTACAAAATAATCTGCGTCAACGATTATTCACACGGAGTAACCTGAAGGAAAGTTGAAAAATCACACAATTTCTACTCGTGATCTGCTAAGTCAGCCAGTATTGAAGAGTGGGGAAATATGGAGTCGGCTTACTGCCGAAAACTGGTTAAATGAATGGCAAATCATTTGAAAGCAGTTCTTAAAAAGAAGGGCTTACTAACTAAATATTTACTCTGTATTTTTAAAAATTATTTTGCTTATGTTTTATAAATTAATACTATGAGCACATATATGGTATCGATACCATGGTATTGAAACCATGAACGATTGTATACTTTATGGTATAAAAGTAGTGACACACACAAATCGATACAGTTTTAATTGACAATAGTGTCAAATAATTATTTAAAAACAAATCACAAATTTTTCAGCTGCTTCAATTTGTTTATCCCGTCGAAAGATAGATCCTGCAATAAATAGCCAAGCAATATTGTTGAATATATGGTTATATATTTCGTTGGTCGCGCAAATTGCATGTTTTACTGTGCCATATATGCATACATTAAAAATTTCACAATTTGAAAGAGCTTTTTTAATTGTTTTTTCAGCTGCTATTTTTTTGAAATTTAAATTTTTTTCATATTAAAAATTTTCAATATTATGACATTAATGTATTAAAAAATTTTAACACTCTCTCACATTGGCGCTGATATCAAATAAAATATAGCAATATCAGGGCTGAAAGTCGAAAAAATGTATGTTAGCATGGAGAAACCATGAAAATTTGTTGTGTTTTGTATACCATGAATAAGACGCTATACTAGTTTCAGAAGCTGGTTTATAGCTGGTATACCGTGACACACATGTGGTATACAATGTAGTATATTAAATTTGTAGTATCAAAACCATATGTGTGTCTCCAGTATAACGTCGTGTTCAATTATTACTTTGATGTTGTTTTTCGTTATTAATTTTGTTTTATTATTATTTTAAATCAATGAACTGAGCCACTGTAAATAAGCTCATAGTTAACCTATAACTATAAAATTTGGTATGTATGTATTTTATATCAAAACTACTATGTGTTCCAAAATTGGGCGCATTCCGTTCACGAACACGTCTATCTCCCCCACAACCCACTATAGCGAAATCACTATAAAGGAATTATTATGTGAGCAACAGGAATAAAACTTGGTATGTGTAAATGTTTCATCAAAATTGAAATGCATATCGGCAAATCCAGAAAAAAAACCTAAACCTTGAAAAATAAAAATGCTTAACGGTCAATAAAAATACATGAAACGTTAAGGATATTGCTTGTGTTTTCGTACGGTAAAAGCATTTTGATAAAAACACATTGTATCCTTAAATTTTAACTGATTTTATTGAATGTATTTTTAATCTATAGCAAGTTAAAAAATTGTAGGTTTTTATATTTTGTAATTGGTATTTCGCGATTTAAATATCAAAGCACAGTTTTATAATATTCATAATTGAAACATTTTCATATTTTTCAAATATAATTTAAAAAAGTGAAAATAATTGACGGGCAATTTATGCCTCGGATTTACTTTTTACATAAGATTAGTGAATTTTTTTTTGTTTAAATCAAGCAGGCGCAATTATTTTTCATTAAAAAGGCATGATTTAAAGCCGTTGGCATCGACGGAATTGCTAATAGGCCAGACATATAGTCAAATTTGGCACGGTCTTTGATTTTTAATGAGTGTAAGGCTTAGTGAATCAACGAATTAGGCTTAGTGATATATATATAGATTCGGATGCAGAACCGTTATAAATTCTGTTTAAATGTTATATTTCTTTAAGGTACTATTACAGTGTGAAGATATTAAAAACAACTCCTTTTTTATTAATTTTTTTTACATAGTATTATAAAATTATTTAATTAAAATTTATTTACATTATGTACAGTTAAATTTATATATAAAAAAAAAATTTTTTTTTTTGTTTTTGTGGTATTTGTTGTTTATTTTCTAGAGGTCGTTGAAGTTGGCGTGTTTAAAAAAAGGTTGTAAGTTGGTTCCTCGTCTCCAGCATTTCCAAGGCGTCGGAAAGTAAAAAATCTAAGTGCATTCTTCAGTAAAGGGTTGAAGTTGAGCACTCTACTTACGCAACAAAAAAAAAACAAATAAAAAAAATCTAATGCGTTGAAAAACAAATTTACACAAAACCCCTCTTTTTGGCAGAAATTCTCAGCCGTAAAAAACAAAATATAAAAGTTTCTCAGCTTTTTATAGGAAGAGTGCTTAACAAAGTCTATCTAGATCACAATGAATCAAGATTAATCGAAATCGATCAAGCAGAACTGCAGATATCTTAGAAACCAATTCTAAAAAACTTGTTTCGAGAAAAACGCGATTCGATTTTCTTCTATGAACGATAATATATGAATTAATGCGAGACATACGAATATAATGTATGTTATATTTTTTTGACGTAGAATTTCGTCTTACAGCGCGGTTTGTATGGAGTCGTTTTAACAGATTTTTTGAAGGTCATGCAACGTTTTTGGCTAATACTTTAGGGTATACCTACAGCCTTTAATACTTATCGTTCAAAGATAATATATATTCTTAAATATCAGATATATCCTGCGCTGAATGAATATCTAATTTTGGATTTTGTCACTATTATATGAAAGTCAGAAAATAGTAAAATATTAGAAGAAAAATGCATGTTCTTATATGAGAAAGTCGATCATCAGCTGCTTATAATGTACCTGCTGTGCCTGCTGCTTTCTTTGTTTTTGTTTCGTTGTTTATGGTTGTATTGTTTTTATTTTGCACGAACTGATTGGTTCGTATTAGAGCTTCAGCTTCAGAATGATTCTTTGGCCAATCGGATGCAGTGGGATTATCTGAGGTCACAGGCGGGTCATTGGTACTTTGATGGGTTCCATGGAACATTTGGACCAAAATGGATGATTCTATGGCCAATCGGATGCAGTGGGATTATCTGAGGTCACAGGTGGGTCATTGGTACTTTGATGGGTTCCATGGAACATTTGGACCAAAATGTATGATTCTATGGCCAATCGGATGCAGTGGGATTATCTGAGGTCACAGGTGGGTCATTGGCACAGATATGGGTTCCATGGAACATTTGGAACACAATGGATGATACTTTGGCCAATCGGATGCAGTGGGATTAACTGAGGTCAGAGGTGGGTCATTGGCACTTTTATAGGTTCCATTGAACATTTGGACCAAAATGGACGATTCTATAGCTAATCGGATGCAGTGGGATTATCTGAGGTCACAGGTGGGTCATTGGTACTTTGATGGGTTCCATGGAACATTTGGACCAAAATGTATGATTCTATGGCCAATCGGATGCAGTGGGATTATCTGAGGTCACAGGTGGGTCATTGGCACAGATATGGGTTCCATGGAACATTTGGACCAAAATGGATGATTCTATGGCCAATCGGATGCAGTGGGATTATCTGAGGTCACAGGTGGGTCATTGGCACTTTTATAGGTTCCATTGAACATTTGGACCAAAATGGATGATTCTATGGCCAATCGGATGCAGTGGGATTATCTGAGGTCACAGGTGGGTCATTGGCACTTTTATGGGTTCCATGGAACATTTGGACCAAAATGGATGATTCTATGGCCAATCGGATGCAGTGGGATTATGTAAGGTCAGAGGTGGGTCATTGGCAGTTTTATAGGTTCCATTGAACATTTGGACCAAAATGGATGATTCTATGGCCAATCGGATGCAGTGGGATTATCTGATGTCACAGGCGGGTCATTGTCATTTTTATGGGTTCCATGGAACATTTGAACTTGAATGGATGATTCTATGGCCAATCGGATGCAGTGGGATTATCTGAGGTCACAGGCGGGTCATTGGTACTTTGATGGGTTCCATGGAACATTTGGACCAAAATGGATGAGTCTATGGCCAATCGGATGCAGTGGGATTATCTGATGTCACAGGTTGGTCATTGGCACTTTTATAGGTTCCAACTTTTATGGCCAATCGGATGCAGTGGGATTAACTGAGGTCACAGGTGGGTCATTGGCACTTTTATAGGTTCCATTGAACATTTGGACCAAAATGGATGATTCTAAAGCCAATCGGATGCAGTGGGATTATCTGAGGTCACAGGTGGGTCATTGGTACTTTGATGGGTTCCATGGAACATTTGGACCAAAAAGGATGATTCTATGGCCAATCGGATGCAGTGGGATTATCTGATGTCACAGGTGGGTCATTGGCCCTTTTATAGGTTCCATTGAACATTTGAACCAAAATGGATGATTCTATAGCTTATCGGATGCAGTGGGATTATCTGAGGTCACAGGTGGGTCATTGGCACTTTGATGGGTTCCATGGAACATTTGGACCAAAATGGATGATTCTATGGCCAATCGGATGCAGTGGGATTATCTGAGGTAACATGTGGGTCATTGGCACATTTATGGGTTCTATGGAACATTTGGACCAAAATGGATGATGGCCAATCGGATGCAGTGGGATTATCTGAGGTCACAGGTGGGTCATTGGCACTTTTATGGGTTCCATGGAACATTTGGACCAAAATGGATGATTCTATGGCCAATCGGATGCAGTGGGATTATCTGAGGTCACAGGTGGGTCATTGGCACTTTCACGTGAATACGAACTTCACGTGTAGTTCGTGAATAAAATACACGTGTTTTCACTTGATTTTTTTAAAAACACGTGAACACGTTTAACACGTGCTTACGTGAAACTGGAAGTTGTAGTTCGTATTGGTAGCATTGTAAGCATGGGTTCGTATTGGGTTTATGTATGCACTACTGTTCTAGTTTACTTAGTGTTTTTTTTTTAAACCAGAGGTCATGAACCTCTTTTCAACTCAGTCAATGAACTCAAACTGTTAAATTTAACGAAATGGGTCTGTGATCCGGTTAGATTTAACTCTTATGAAAAAAACGAAATGGATCATATTTCGTTTTATGCTTTTAGCCAATAGATGGCGTATAATTGTAATTTTTGTTTTTAATGCAAATTAATTTGGATCCCACATCCCACTAGCACTAGCCAGTGTAGTTCGCAAACTATACATCGAACAGAGACGAAAGTGTAGCTCGCAAACTAAGTATCGGACAGTGACGAGAGTGGCACTAATGGAAAGGGCATGTGCTCAGCGTGAAATATAGTTACCATACGATTTTTTAAAAATCGGGATCTTAATTTTAATTTGAAATTAGTAGTTAAACTGACTCTAGCTCGCAAACTAAATTTATATCGGGCAGAGATGAAAGTGGCACCAATGGAAAGTGCATTTGCTTCGCCTTCTTTTCAACTAAGTCAATGAACTCAATCTATCAAACTTAACGAAATGATCGAAAAAATTTGAAGTTTTGCTTGTTTCTTTTTGCTTGCTCATTTAATCATACTTACTTTTTAACTTTTTCTTTGTTTTGGCCTCGATAAGTAGTCCATAATTGAGTGTTATTCATTTATTTGTTAATTTTTGGAAGATCAATAAAAATACGTGCAAAATGAACAAAACAATCGGACCAAAGAGACAGAGAAGAAGAGGTTACAACTTAACGGATTTCTACGTCTACACTTACGATACTATCGAAACTGTTTCTTTTTTTATTTGATATTTTTTTCTAAAATTTCATTTACGCATTCTTAAGACCTTAAGGAACCAGATTCTAAAAAAAAAAAAAAAAATATTATATTTCTTTTTTTAGACACTGTAATAGTACCTCAAGTAAATACATAAATAAAAAATTTTCTGATAATTTTGCTATATCTAATATATTGATCTACCGATTTGTATTAGTATGACTGATTTCAATGAACAAATACTAGAACTTCAATTTTTGCACATTCAATAATAATCAGCCTTATCATTGAACCCGCGCTAGCTCTCAAACACCGTCGAAACAAATATTTTCTATTTTTGAAAATTTTAATTTCGACGTCGCACAATGGGAAAAACATAGCCAAAACCCTCGCATTGGAGCAAATCAAAAAGTTGTGGGGAATGATTTTTTTCTTCGCGTTCTATAATCTACACATATTACTGGTAAAAACATATCTTAGCAAACAATAGTCCAAAAGCTTGTCGATTTATAGGCCTCGAAGAAAGACCTTTTTTGAAATATTTTGTTGAGCGTAAATATCCTTTTTATATAGCTATATTAAAATTTAAATATTTCGCTTATTTTCCGACGGATTCCAATTATTTTTGGCACACATAATGAATATTAATTTTTCATTATTTTTCTGTTTTATTTTCAAAAAAATTAATATTACGTAAAAAGAAATAAGTCTTTGAAAAAATTTTTTTTTTTGAATTAGCAGATTTTTTTCCGTATTAAATAAACTGTTACTTTTTCAAATCAATTCAAATCAATAAAATCCTTAAGTTTCGATAAGTTTAATCTGTTTTTTACAAATCTCTACAAAAGGTTTTGCAAGAATTTGCAAGAAATTGAGTTATAATTGATTTTAGTTAACGCTTCTTATAGTTAAAAACTTTTATGGGTATTTTCTTACTTCAAGTGTATAATGGTCGGAGTCAATATTGACCCCCTGAAATGTGCGCACATCCAGCACACTTGAAGCGTGCCTTCCATCGATCACAACATGATCAATTTGGTTTCGCGTTTTTTGATCCGGGGACAGCCAGGTTGCCTTTTGGATGTCGAGGTGTTCGAATCTGGTGCTACAACTACCATGATTCGCGCCGCGGCGAAGTCGATCAGTCTTAGACCGTTGTTCGAAGTGGTCTCGTGGAGATTGAACTGACCGAGAGTGGATCTGATTCTTTTCCGACCTTCGCGTTAAAATCACCGAGAACTCCTTTTTCTCCTTCGGGGCATGTGGGCAAATTAGGCCTATGTAGAAGAATTTCGCCTTGATGCGGATTGTCGCCAGCCTTTTGCTCACAGGTGTGAACCGGGAAACAAGATGCGTAGTTTCCGACCTACGACGAATCCGCATCCAAATCCGCTCTTTTCCGCATGGCAGCTGTCAACTTGAAAAGGGCTAAAAAGCTCGTTTCGACCAAATAAAGGTGTAAATTAAGTTTCTTAAGGAGAATTCTCTGCCGCGAATGTTAGGCAGAGAAAACAGACCTTTTTTAAAAAATTCATAACTCAGTCAAAAATAAACATTTTTCCAACAGTTTTTTTTATTATTGTAGAGAATTGCACAAATTACAAAAAAAATATTAAAAAAAATATATTTTTCACTCCCACATGATTTTATAGAGCTCCAAACTTGCGGCAGAGAAAGAAACGGAGCCTCGCGGTTGCAGCGTTGGGAGTCGCAAAATTTGTCCGATCTGAAAAAAAATGACTTTTTTAAATCTTAACAAAATTTGTTATCGTATGACAGGAGTGTATGACTTTTTTTTACATTTTTTTCACTTTTTGTGATGTTCCAAATTTGAAAGTGTGTTTTTCGAAAAAAATATTGACTTTAAAATTCATAAAAAATCGAAAAAAATTAAACAAAAAGCTCGTGTCATACGAAACCGAATCAAGTTTAAGAAAAATACAACAAAAAAAAAATGTGTCAAAAAATGTTCAAATTTGTGAACAAAGAAAAATGCAAGGAAAAATAAAAATGAGCTTTCACTAATCTGGCTGTAACTTTTGAACTAGTAAAAATTTTTTCTTGAAATTTTTTTCTTAGATCTTAAGAATATTTACTAAAATACAATATTATAAAAAAAAAACGGCCAATGTCATGTCCCTTTTTTCTTTCATTTCAAATTTTCTCTTTCATAAAACTAGACACCTATCAGGGACAAAGAAATGTGGGGGAGGGGGGCGGTTTCGGGTAGTATTTTTTTCGGTTTTTGCTTTTTGACATCTTTCTTCATTAGCCTATACTAAAAATGTTACCCAATAACACCAAATAATATAACAAAAGGTACATACTAAAAAAAAAAAAATTACAAAAATTTCCCATTTCCATACATTCATAACAACTTATATCTATACTATTATATAAAAGGCTTCTCACGTATCTACATAGCCGTATAACTAAAGAACTACTCAACCGATTTTTGTAATTTTTCACACCCATAAAGCAACCTGTTTAACTAAGTCCGTGGCATACTTATTTTCTTTAAAACTGCTCTTAAAAGTTAAAAAAACTTGAGTTTAAATAGTAGCCAAAAAAATCAAATCCAAAAGACATTGCTGCATTGAATCGTTAGATACACAACCAGCGCGCTGCAGCGTAAAGCTTTCTCGCTCTTTTCCTCTCCGATTGTGTTTGTTGTTATTGTTTCTTTTACATAAAGTGCTTTAAATAAGGGATGTTTTACGTACAAAAGCAGACGCAAGAAGTTGTCTCATTCAGTTGGCGCTGAGACTTCAAACAATTAAGTCCTTGATGCATAATTTTTAGCTATGCTTTATTTATGCTAAATAAGTAAATGTAAATGTTTTGGTCAATACTTAAAAAGGTAGATCCAAAATTTGAATCAAAAATTTAAAAACCAGTCCAATTTTAGTTCCTCCATTCATATGCATTTCCTGACGTTATTTTTGATTATAAAATTATATTTTAATTATAGCCGTGATTATAAAAATCAGATAAATAGTATCCAAGATAGACTTCAAAAGAGCGAGAAAAATTTTTAAAATATTGGCGCATAGTGTTATCAATGTGTGGAAAGGTGTGTTCGCATTAGTTAACAGGTGTTAGTGTATTGATACGATACAGAAAGGTGTGGTAAAATTCATTTACAAAATCCTTAAATTAATTTAAATGGAACAATTTTCATCCCGATGCTGCTTACTTTAAAACAAGATGTTAAAAGTTACAGATCTTCATTAAGTTTTAGTTCGTGTTAAAGAATTAAAATGTCGTTTTTGGGAAGATTCCTGAGCTGAAAAAAGGTTAAAAGCTCTTTATTAAGACTTTTCAGACCTAACCAAATGTCATTTCGGTTTTGGAGCGAAAATTTAGTGTACTTGAACATCTCCTATACAAATAAAGGACGGTCTTATGTAAAAAGTTAATGCAACTAAACCGCAAGCCTTCAAATATTGTCATAAAAATATGTATCGCCCATTTCATATTGAAGTATAATATAAGTTGCACTCACCACTTCCGATTTAGCTCAAATTTTTTTCTTGGATTGGTTTATTGTTTTAAAAGAAAATTCGGAGTTTAAGATTTAAAGAGTTTTTTCGCGGACCCACAGCCAAGCGTATGCCTAAAAAGGGTATATTTTGAGACAACATAGCTCTGTCAATTTTAATTCGATTTTTGTAAATTTTATTTTTTAATTTTTGAAAATTTTTAATTTAAAAGTTTAATGCCATGCCAGCATCAGACGCTATAATTTTTTTTAACTTTCATAATTTAAGCTTTTTTAACGTTTCATTACCTTTCATTACCTTAAAATGAAAATAAACTTTATAAACTTTTTAAAATGAACTTCTAAAACGTACGTATGATTTTCTATAATAAACATGTAAAATTGAGCTTTTAAAACGTTCGTTTGATAGTTTAAAATGAACATTTTACAAAATAACTTATAATTATTCTTCAATTTTAAAATTTTAATTATACAATATCAAATGAACGTTTTAAAAACTCAAATTAAAATGTTTTTTATAGAAAATCAAACGAACGTTAAGAAGCTCATTTTTAAATGTCCGTTTTTAAAATGAAAATATATTTTAGAGGAGCAAAATCTGGGTTGAACGTTTTCAAAAGAAGCACGTTTCAGCTTTTCTGGAACGTAACGTAATAGGAAAGGTAACTTTCACATTTTTCTCTGTAAGTAGAAGTGAATAACAATAAAAAAATGCATTCAATGAATACAAAATTGATCCATGAATAAAATTTTGAATTCATTTCCAATTTTAAAAAATTTATTTATCATAAATTTTTCGTATTCCGAATGTTGAATTAGATTTTTTATTAAAATTAATGCTTTTAATAAGAAATGCAGTTTAGTTTCGTGATTCATTTAGCATTAATTGTTTTTCATGAATTTATTTTTTGTTCATTATTTCGTTTTCTATTATTTTGATTTTTTTATTTATTATTCAAGATTTATTCATTATCCCTCTCCGACCGTATACGCACAATTTTGTAACTTAATATGACTTAACTTTTAATTAGTTCAACAAAATGCTGCCATTGTGTGATTAGACCTGAAGCACATAATTGTATAAGATGTTTTTTTTTAAAGAAAACCAAAATCTGCCGTTATAGGTATTTGCGAAAAAGAGTCGGAACAGTAAGTATTAAAATTTATTTAAATTATTTAAAGTTTGATAGAAACCATCTAATAAGTGTTTTTACGATCAAAGCACTACAACTTTTAATTAGAAAATTATATTCGATTTTGAATTTGTAATTTCATTTATTTTTTAGTCACTTTCATACAAGTGCGTATCCTGAAATTAAAGGATTACGAGCAATTTGACATAACAGTTTATTTCATTGATTTTTATGAATACAAAAACGACAGGTTCTAAAATTATATCAAATTTTAACCAACAGTTCTTGCGTATATCGGAAAGGGTTTTTCGTTTTTTTTCGATAAGTATTTTTTATTCATGGGTTTGGTTTGAATTAATTTTTTAACCAAAGTAGTATATTATAAATTTGGTTACTAACCAAATTCGATAGGGCTAAGACGGTTTTTTTAGTTGTAGCTTAATGTATAAGTAGTAATTTAATCAGGGACCGTACCGGTTATGGCTTTTTTTCGAAAAATTCACATATAAACTGTTATATTTTAACTTTTATTTTTTCAGACAAAAGTACAAGTTATTTTGTGCCTTTTATTTTGTCGGGCTAATACAACAGTTACTTTTGACTTTTATTTTATCAGTAAAAAATAACAGTTATTTTCTGCCTTTTATTTTTTCGGTCAAAACTATCAGGCAATTTGTATTTTTTCAAAGGCCGTTTTACCTTCTTAAAAACTATTGATAGCATGAGTAAAATATGCGCACCGATAACATGAAAATAAAATAATGAAAATAATGAATCCTAATATTTTTGACCGAAAAAAAAGTCACAAAAAAACTGCTATTTTTGACCGGTAAAGCATAGAACTATGTTCGGCTTCACGTGAAATTCCACTCAAATCTCCATACAAAAAATGACAGCTGTGAAACAACCGTGAACATTTCACAACTTTTTCGTCATAGCTGTACTATGCTTCACTGGTGAAAATCTAGTACTATATTCTGCAAAATGCATCTAGCAACATTATTTTCACGGCAATTTAATTGAACCGACCATTTATTTTGCCGTGAAAAGTGACAATTGCCATTTCATTTAAGAAATAAGTGCAAGCAAAAGAACAATGTTTATAATTGAAATGATATTTTTGTACTATTTCTAAAGTTTTGGAATTAATAATTGCAGTTGTTTGAAATTGTAAATACGGATGCACCTTTCCGCGGTGTTGGCGGTCGCAAAATTTCGCAGCTTGCAGACTGCCATAAACCAGTGATGCACAGCGTTGGCAGAGCTTCCAACACAAACGCAACATTTTTGTCTAAGTATGTGTGTACAAGACAAAAATTCAACATAACAATTTGCGCTTAAGATGCTTACTCCGTGAAGATCCAACGCAAACTGATTCAATGCTATCGTCGAAGAAGTTCGGCAGCTTCGCACACACGACTTGTCTGTGAAAGCCGAGGGCTCCCCGAAGCTCTTATGTGCACCTCTGCCATAAACTAATGACTTGTTCTGCTCCAAAACTAAGGACATGCATACTTCTATAAATATTTATTTTGTATTTATATAATCACAAATATGAAAATTAAAGAACTTAAATGATTTTCTGCTTTTCCTCTAATAAATTGTGGCTGTTTATTTACATCTTGTCGAAATTTGTAAGCTGATCATCAGCTGTTCGTTCGCAACAAAATATCTGTCAAAATTTTCACGCAACAATTAATGGCTGTTGCCAGTGAAATTTCACGCAATCGAGCATAGTACTAGGCTTAATAAAATAGTTAAAAGTAACCGTTATTTTTGCCCGAAAAAATAAAAGCCACTAAATATCAGTTATCTCTTAACTTTTATAGAATCAGTTGAAAATTTTAAAGGCTCATTCTAACTGGGCCTGCAGTGAGTGAAATAGCTTTTATTCCCAGGATTCCGATGATATCTTCAGACTTACCATTTCAATTCAAAAGGGTACATTTTCCTGTATGAGTATGAGTATGTTTTGCCATGCCTATAAACAAAGCTCAGGGACAGTCATTCAATGTTGTTGGTGTTGACTAGCGTTATGATGTGTTCTCGCATGGGAAATTGTACGTTGGACTTTCACGTATTGGAAATTCTTCAAACCATTTCATATTACATACTTCTAAACGATGAATGTTTTACCAAAAACGTAGTTCATTCAGAAGTTTTTAGCAACTAAAAATGATGTTTTAATTAAGTTTTTTTATTATTTTCTTCTTTTCATAACAAAAGGTCCTTTTAGATTTGTTATTAACATTTAACTTTAAAAGTTTAACTTTAAAAAGTGGGCGTGTTAGTTCATTACCCTTTCATACTTCGTTTCTGCGCTTAATAATTGTATTTTGTATATGCTCCAATGTTTGATATTGAATGTTGTCATATACAAGTCTTATACAAGTAATATTATAAAATAATTTTAGGTGCGATAATTGGAGGACCTCCACCATGTGTATTTAGTGGATTGAAGTTCCACACTATTGCATGCGATGTCTTTCGATGATTTTCACCTAGCTTCACGCAAAAAAAAAAAACTATTAATGCTGTTATGACACTAATGCTTTTATAACACACTATTTGTAAATAAAAAAAGTAAAGAACAACTCTAAAGTTGGTCTAGCCCGATTACCCTAAAACCTCCTTCTCCGAAAACGAACACAATCATATTTATTGTAGTTTGGACAGGACAACGTCTGTCGGGTCTGCTAGTATCTATATAAATAAAGCTTCAATATCCATAAAAAAAGTTTTATTTTAAAAACATACCTGCAAAAACTTCCATAGCAACAAACTTTTTTCACAATATTAATAAAAAAAAAAAAAATATTTGTTTAGGTGTGATCTTTTTTACTCAAATTAACTCAATAACTATGCAAGCTTACGATCGATGACTTTCAACTGATGCTACGACGAAGTGTTTGCATTAAAATTAAAAAAACAAACGGTAACTTATTTAATGAGTATTAACAAAAGCTAGAAACTTTACATTTTGAGAAATTGATTAATGAGCGGTTTTTCGAGCCAAATACCCCTATGTGCGTCGAATGAACTGTTTTATCGATAGTGATTCCTCACTCAATTATTGAAAAAACGTCGTCGAACAAAATTTTGGTCGATAAAAATTTGAGAGCGGATTCATTTCACATCTCAATCAAATATTAAGCAATAACTTTGCCATCAATTTCTCTTCAATTATCAAAGTCATTAGGATTAACCTATCTAGATGGATCATGGATTTATGTATTAGACATTTGATGGTTCAAATAATGGCAAAATATGGCATGTTATTACAAAGATTCATTTAAAAAAAAACTGCTTTTGGGAGAATCTCGTCAAAAATTCGAATAATGTTAATCTTATAGTTGTCAAAAAATATTAGGATACACTAATTTAATGGAAAATTGTAAATTTAAAGAAATTATGTGATGATGGTGGTATCTAAACTTTACTTGGCTGTTAATGTCGCAACATTAAAAGCAAGATAACTAAGCTGTAGTCAAAATTATTAAAATAAATTATTATGGATTACAAAAAGAGCGATATCCATTCAAAAATTTCAACAATGCAAGCCATGGCCATCGTTTGTGATGTTGAAAGACTAGCAATTAATTCTTTCGAGATGTTCGAAATTAAAAAAAAACACAAGTTATTTTAATCACTTTAAAATAGACTTGACTGTTTCGACTCGTTCAAGGAAAAATGCAAGTTCACCCAGAAAAAAAATCCTGTAAAAATAACACTTTTTTAACACTAAATCATGTTATTGAAATTCAACACGATCAGTTATGTTAATAATTAACACTTTACATAATAATTCAAGTCTGTTAAATGAACGTTTGTGCAGAGCGCAAAATCACATAAAATGGCTTCTGCTGAACAGAACATTCAGAAAAGGGGCATTTTGTCATGTAATTCGCTCAACAGCAACATTATTCGCACTGTTTTTTCTCTTTATATACTGATGCAATAAGCAAATCAACACTTTACTCATGTTATTTTTTAACACTGCATAATACAGTGTTAATCTTTAAAAATTGTTGTTGTTTTGCTAGTAAAAATTATCATGTTAAATTGACAGAAGCCGTGTTGAAAAATTTTGCCTCATTTTTCCCTGGGTGTTATTTTAATTAATTTAAAATATACTTTATTGGTTGAAGCCGTCAATCAACTTAACTTTAAATTACATTTTCTTTCCTTTTTAAAACTTTGTTTCGATTTCTTAATGCTATGTACAAGTAAAGTTTTTCATTGGCCACATATAAAGAATAAGAACTAGATTTGGTACTGTTAGACCGAGCCGTGTAGTTTATTTCAATTTCTGGTGTTGGGTAACTGTTGCACTATTTGTTGAAACCGCTGATCTTGCGCCTCGTGTGTGGAGTTGGATAAAATGGAAATATAGGTCAACGGCCGCTGTCGCTAGGCGATCGTGTTAACATAAATATGTTTCATTTCTTAATGTTCTATGCTTACCGTACCTGTATGTATCTATATGTTGGTGTGGGTGCTGCGCTGCGATGGTCAGCGCTGCCGCAATAAGTTCAGGTGAAAAGTGCAATCGCAAGCAGCTATTGCATTTTGTGTGAACGGAAATTGGTCGGCTAAAATTCTTAATAATTGTTTGCGACATTTGGAGCAAGGAATTATTGAAAGTGTCAATTATGCTTCAATTGTGGAATTAAATTTACTGTGTGAACGGAAATTGGTCCGCCAAAATTCTTAATAATTGTTTGTGACATTTGGAGCAAAGAATTATTTAGAATGTCGATAATTATGAAACTAAATTACGTTATTTTTAGATGGGAGGGAGGGGTTTGCTATAACTCCCCCACCATTAGCTTGAGGCTCCGACGAAGATATTTCTAAGACAGTAGTTTTTGAACAAATATTTTTATTTTTTATTAAAAGAGCAAGATTGATTGCTAGTAGTTTTTGAACAAATATTTTTATTTTTTATTAAAAGAGCAAGATTGATTATTATAATAAGCAAAGCACATTAAGATTGTTATAATAAGCAAAGTGCTTATGTTTAAAGTATTTTTAAGAAAGTTATTTTTATTAATTTCCGTGATGTCTTTTCTATTATTTTGGATATTTTGTAGATGAATGTTATCGAATTCAAGTTTCGTGTTTAAAATGTCTTCTTTGATAGATACATGTAGGTTCGGTAATATTATATGATCTTTTATTCTTATTTCGAAATTTTTGTAAGTTTTATTATTAATTTCAATATAACAATTTCCAAATTTAATTAAGTATGTTCCTTCTCCAATAGTTTTAAAATCATTACAATTATGTAAAATTACAGAATTTTGTATATTTTTCACAATAATTAATCTATTTCTTATTTCTTTTATTTCAGTAATTGTATCTTCTTTAAAAATACATTTTGCTTCCTTTATTTTAAAAATATTATATAAACATAGATTTTCAAGTTTTCTTAAGTTCCTTTCTAGATTTTGTACTACATCTGCATGATATAAATTACCGTGGTTATCTGTTATAATTTCATTTTCTTTTACATATAATGATTTATTATTTCTGTTAGGTATGGGTTCAATAAGAATTATTGAGTAATTATTTCCTACGAATCTTGGAATTAAAACTATTATTACAATTTTTCTGCTAAATGAAGCAACTGAAATTTTTATATTTGCTAATGTGTCGATGTCCGTTATATTTCTGAATTCGTCATTTGTCAGAATGTTTCTACCTAAAACACCAAGTCTGGTATTAAGTAGAATCTGTTCTATGTCGTCAATGTGATTTATGAGTAGGCTGATGTCGTAATTAATTTGATAAAGATATTGCATATTTTTTACTTCTATTGATATTATTCTGTTGCCAACTTCGTCTGACTATGTTCCTACAAACTCTTTTATTGATTTTGTTGTCGTTTAATGTGTTTATTATTTACTTGTTTATTATTCTATGTTATGAGATTTTTATTATTTCCTTTTAAAGTTTCTAATTGTTCAATTATATGTTTTTCATCGTCAGGGTCCATAGTTCCTGTTATATATTTAAGGCCTTTGCCAACTACGTTAAAGAGTCCTCGTTTGTTTCTTGTCTGTGGTAGTAGGTTGTGTAATTTTACTTCTAGGTTTCTGTAGCTTTGTAAGACTGAACTTAGCATTGGTCTTTCTAAGTTTGGTTTGTTTGTCATTAGTTTTATGTTGTCCCAAATATGTTCTTTCGTCTCATCGCATTCTGTCACATTGATTATGTGGAGTACTTTTTCATAATTTGAGATTATTTTTAAATTTTCCATCTTTATATTGACAAAAATTAAAGTTAATATGGATACGTTCATTTCCTAAAAACACAAAATTATTAAGTTTAAAAATGTTTAATTTATTTTTATTGTTGGATTATTATTGTTTTGATATTTCTTTTGTTTTTTAAATGAGATTTATAGTATTTGTGTCCTTTTGCTGTGGTAATGTGTTCTTCATCTAATGGCTCTGCGATTATTTTTTTAAATTTGGCATGGTTTTTACCACCTCTTATTTCTTTTAAAAATACTGGTCCCGTTTGTATTTCAACATCTTCCCTGTTTTTATTTTGTGTATTGATTGTTCGTTATTTTATATTAATAATTCGTTCTTTAATTAAAGAATATTCGTCTTGGTTTATATTTCCTTTACTGAAGTCAATTGGTTTACGACCTGTTGTTGAATGAATGCTATTATTATAAAAATTAATTACTTTATAAATCTTTTCTTCTACAGTGTCAATATTTTTATTCGGGTCGTGTCTCAAAAGTCTCAAGTGTTCATTAAGGGTATTGTGTAGTCGTTCGACATCGGAGTTTGATGTGTGATTATTATTTGATGTGAAATGGATATTAATTTTTTTTTCTCTAAGGAATTCTTGCAAAGGTAGTGCCTTAAAGCCTAACTCGTTGTCTACAATTAGACTGTTAAAATGTCCTACATTACTTATGTATTGCATGACAGCTCGTTTCAATTCTGTCCATGATCGACTGGATATTTTTATAGCTTGGGCATGCTTTGAAAATTTATCTATTGCAGTTAAGAAAATGTTTTTATTTAAACTATAGAAAACGTCCATATGAATCGTATCTCTTGGTTTTTCGGGTGTTTCTGTCAATTTAAATTTTTGTTTTACAGGATGCCTTTCGTATTTCTCAACATTACAAATTTCGCAATTGTTAATAAATTGAGTAATTCTCTGTTTTAATTTTGGATTATATATGACGTCTTTTAGTTCTAAAAAGTTCTCGTTAATGCCCCTATGATTATTTTTTAAATGTTCTGTTTCTATGCATTTTGTAAGCTCACTTTCGTCTGTTATGTCTCTTAGAACCTTTTGGCATTTCACTATTTTAAACGTACCATTGTTATTATTAAAATTATCTTTTATCACATCATTAAATATTTCAAAAATTCCTTCGTCATCGAAGTATACGGCGTTTGTACCCGTTGGTTTAAAATGGTTTTTCACTATTGTAATGATTGTGTCAGTATCTATATTTCTTACATAAATTGTTTTTCTATTTGAACTAAATATTTTTTGATTTTTAATTTTTAAAGATCCTGAGTCGATTTTCTTAAAGATGATTTGGGTTTTATACATATTAAGTGGGCATTTACTCTCATAAATTATTGGAGTCTCGATTTCGTTGAAATTAATCATGGCGCGAGATAGAGCGTCTGCGTTTCCATTTTATGTGCCTTTTTTGTATTTTATTTCGAAATCATATTCACTTAGACGAAGTCTCCACCGAATAAGCTTGGAGTTTGGCTCCTTCATTGAGAAAAGCCATGTCAAAGGACGATGGTCGGTTTCTACTATAAATTTATTTCCGAATAAGTAAGGTCTAAAATATTGTGTTCCCCAAACAATAGCAAGTTGTTCTTTTTCAATTGTGCTATAGTTTTGCTCGTGGTCGTTGAGCGTTCTGCTTGCAAAGCACGTTGGATGTCCATCTTGGGATAATACGGCTCCCAAAGCATAATTGCTTGCATCGGTTTGTAACGTGAATTGCTTTTTGAAATTAGGATAAATAAGAACTGGATCATTAACTAAATGTTTTTTCAATGTTTCGAATGCGTTTACATACTCAGGGTCTTCTATGTTCATTTTTATGTCCTTCTTTAATCTGATGGATTTCCTTCATCCTTCAAAACTCTTGATGGATTTACGGACGATCCTTCTATAATTTGTGGCCTTTTTGCCAATCTCTTCAAGGAATCGTTTTGTTCAGATTCATTTAACCCTGATGAAGATTACTTTGAATACATGAACTCTTCACCCAGGGTCTCTTTGGAATCTATATCCTTTACCTCTGAGGATATTTTAAAGTATATTGGGACAATCGATGAGGATTTTGGCGCTGGACCTGATGGAATTCCTGCCGCAGTGTTAACTCAATGCGGATCCGTTTTGTGTCAACCACTGTCTTTATTATTTAATAAATCAATTACAGAATGTTATTTTCCAGTTGTTTGGAAAAAATCATTTATAAGTCCTATATATAAAAAAGGTTGCAGAAATGATGTTAATAATTATAGGCCCATCGCTAAGCTTTCGTCTATTCCCAAACTTTTTGAGCGAATTGTGTACGATCGTGTTAAAATTCATTGTGGAGAAGTCATAACAACTCGTCAGCATGGTTTTGTTAATGGAAGATCCACTGTGTCTAATCTTCTCGATTTTACAACATTCTGCTTAAATTCAATGGAATCTAGTAACCAAGTCGACTGTATTTACACTGACTTTAGTAAAGCATTTGATAAATTACCTCATGATTTAATCTTATTCAAACTAAAGTTAATGGGATTTCCACATTATTTTGTATGCTGGATAAAATCGTATTTGACTGAGCGATCTTATCAAATACGATTCCGAGGGGTGTTGTCTTCAGAATTTATTGCTGAATCAGGTGTTCCTCAAGGTAGCCACCTTGGTCCACTTCTGTTTATTTTAGCAATTAATGACGTCACACACGTCATTGAACACTCTCGTCTGCTGATTTATGCAGACGATATGAAAATATACAGAAAAATAAATACTGAAAATGATTCTAACCTACTCCAGGCTGATCTGAAATCCTTTGAAGTTTGGTGTTCTAAAAATAATATGTTTCTCAATCCTAGTAAATGCCAAACTATGACCTTTTCGCGAAAAAGGAATAATTTATTATTTGATTACAATATAAAAGATACTGCTTTAAGTCGTGTAGATGTGGTCAAAGACCTTGGTGTATGCATGGATCCTAAGTTATCGTTCAATATTCATATTGATAATATATGTAAAAAAGCGTCTTCAATGCATGGATTTATAAAACGCTGGGCCAAAGAATTCAATAGCACGATTACAACTACAACGTTATATTATGCAATTGTGCGTCCTCACTTGGAGTACGCAAGTCAAGTCTGGTCCCCAAGTTATAATGTGCATGTTGAACGAATAGAGAGGATCCAAAAACGTTTTGTTCGGTTTGCTCTAAGGGGCTTAAGTGGAACTGATATCTTAAACCTTCCTCCTTATGAGGATCGTTTGAAACTATTAAGAATGCAGTCACTAAGTGAGCGAAGGAGGTCCGCAGATATCGTGTATTTACACCAACTCATGACCGGTGTTTTCGATTCTCCGGAAATTCTTTCTCTCATTAATTTTAACTCTAACCGTAGAAGCAGTAGAAACGCTAACACTTTAATTTATTTACCTTTTAGTAGAACGAACTATATGTCAACTGCTCCTTTAAACCGCATGAGTACCTTTGTTAACAACTGTAGCGTTTTTGATGTTAACTTGTCAAAAGGTCAACTCAAAAGTAGATTAAAAGCTATTCTGTAATTAGATCTATGTGTGCATGGTTAGTAGTTACGTCTTGTGTTGTCCCTGAGCCCAACCCAAACTTTGGTGGGTAAATTTTTTCCACATTAACTTTGTTTTTAGCCACTGGAATCTTTATCATTAAAACTTTTTGATGCTTTGGATTGTGGCTTCAAATGAGTTAATGCTGAGAAAGTGCGAAAAAGCTGTAGTAGCTAAACTCTTTTGTTATTGCATGTAAATACTTGGTCATGGGCTTAGCTATTCGCGCATAGTCTTTAATAAACTTGCGGTAATAACCTGTTGGTCCTAAAAATTCTTTAATGGTTTTTTGGTCTTTTGGCAGAGGGAATTTCTGAACACATTCTATTTTTCTTGGATAAGGCTTTATACCGTCATTGGTAACAATATGGCCAAGGAATTCAGTTTCATGTTTGAGAAACTCGCTTTAATCCAATTTTTTTTGAGGTTTACATCTCTGAGTTTTTGGAATACCTTAGTAATCGATTCTATGTGTTCCGTAAGAGAAGTGGAAAAAATGATAATATCAGCGAGATATACCAAACAGATCTTATTAATGTATTCGGATAAAACGTTGTTCATCAGCCGTTGAAATGTGGCTGGAGCTGTTTTTAAACCAAAAGGCATACGAAGAAATTCATAATGCCCTCCTTCAACACTGAACGCTGTTTTGTGGATATCTTTCTCTGCAATCTCAATTTGGTGGAAACCTTTTGCAAGGTCCAACGTGGTAAAGTATTGGCAACGTCCGAGTTTCTCTAATATTTCGTCAATATTAGGAATTGGATATCGGTCGTCTATAGTTACCTCATTGAGTTTCCGATAGTCTATAACTAGACGCCATTTTTTCCTTCCACTCGCATCCATTTTCTTTGGAACTACCCAAACTGGCGCTGAGTAGGGAGAGTGGCAAGGTCTTATAATTTTGTTTTTAAGCATTTCCCTTATTTGATCTCTAACTTCGCTTTTGTGGACGTATGGATATCTATAAGATTTTGCCACTATAGGAGCATGTTCGATAGTTCGAATTTCATGCTTATGGGCATTTGTAAACGTTAGGTCCTTTTTCGAATCATCATTATACAAAATATTTTTAAATCTCTTCACTACATTCAATAACTTTTCTTTTTCCTCAACATTGAGATGATCTATTCTACTTTGTCCTAGTAAAGGTTTGTCGTTTTCCTTTTGAATTGTAAAATTTCCATTGTTTTCGTCAAATGTATAAATGCAGAAATTTTCATCAGTGACATGGGTGCAGTCTTGTTTATGTACTACGATGTCTTTTACTCCGTCGTTTTTAATTAGTAATTTGGCTTTTATTTTATGGTCATTTGCTTCATATATGCCTTTAATTAATTCTATCATATTGTCGTAAGAAGATTTACCTTCAATATAAACAAATCCTTCTTTATGTGTTACTGGTACTTCAATTTCGTAAGTACCTTTATCTTTGAAGCAATATTTGTTTTCCATATTTGTTAAAAATTTTAGTTCTAATTCTTTGTCACCTATAAATAGTTTATTCTCTTTAAAATTGATAACACCGTTTAAGGGGATTAATAGGTTGTTTCCAATTATACCATCGTACATGTTAGGAAATTTACTTAAAAAGAATTAAAATTTTTTGTCTATTTCACCAAATTCCTTGAAGCAAGGGAAAGCTACCCTTTCATTAACTTCTATTGTGTGTTTAAGTGTTTGTAAATTTGTAACGAACCTCTGGACGCTACTGTTATTTTGTTTTCCAGCCGGGGTATGCTCAGCGGCTGTCCAGGGTTTTGTACAAGAATTTATTTTCAGAGGTTGAAAATACGGAGTCCCTTGATGTGGGTGTCCGTTAGTGTGGGTGTCTCGTGAGCTGGAGTGTCCCTTGACGTAGGTGTCTCGATAGCGTGAGTGTCCCTTAAGTGTGGATGTCCCTGAAGAGGGTGTTCCTTAGTAGACGTAGGCTGGTGTGAGGGTGTCTCTTTGACGTGAGTGTCCCTATAGTATGGATGTCCCTGAAGAGGGTGTTCCTTCTCGTTGATGGTGCCGTGTCTTGTTGCAGCTGCTAGTAACCCTTTGACGTGGGTGTACTTTTCGTCTTCGCCCTCCTTCTTCAAAGCGCACGATTTTGCCGTTGATCGTGCGGTATATTTTATATACAATCGCGTGACTTTTTACCGGTCGTGCCGCTAAGTTCGTCGCGAGTCTTTCTTGCCAGTGGGGTCTCGTAGAGAGCGAGAGTGAGTGTAACACAGAGCAGAAGTAAAACTCGCTGCACCTCTGTGTTGACTCAAAGAAGGAGAGGGATCGAAGTAGAGAGCAGTCGTGAGAGTGATTTTCACTAAGTCGTGGTAGGACTGGTTGGAGGTGAGTATCACTTTATGAGAGTGGGCAGAGAGTACAAACACCAAGCAGAAGTAAAACTCGCTGCGCCTCAGTGTTTGACTCAAAATTTGCTGGGGAAAATGCAGAAGTATATTCTGTTGAGTGACTTTGGTGTATAACGCTAAACAGAAGTAAAACTCGCTGCGCTTTAACGTTAAACCCAAAGACTACTCAGAAAATATGAGAACTGCGTTTCGCGTATGGAGCGAATGCTTAAAGTATAACACTAGGCAGAAGCAAAACTCGCTGCCGCTCAGTGTTATCCTCAAATCAATAGGATTGTAGAGGAATAAGGATTCCGCCAGCAAAGGAATAAGGAATGTCGAGGTGATGTTCGTTCTGTCCGATGTTCACGGCACGACTTACCTTATATTTCGATGTGATGATCGTACTGCCCGGAATAAAAATAAGACACGTCTGCTTGCTTGCGTGGTCTCTACTCGACTCATTTATTTTATCATATTCAACTTTGTCTTAGCCTACGTTGCTGTACAGAGTTGCTCTAACGGCACTTAACTACTTCGTTTTAGTACTAATACATACTACTTAATTTAACGTGTGTTACATTAGTATTGTATATGTACTACGATAACTTAGTGTATATAAGTGTCGTTCGATGATCAAAATAAATAATATAATATATATTTAAAATATTCTTACATGAAATATAAATATATTATATAGATTATAATGCATATTAAATGCGTAATATGTAACTAATAATCGTTGTTGGTATGTTGTCTAGCTGGTGTGTTGTTGTCTTGCTGGGTTCTTGATGTTATAGCTGGTGTGTTGTTGTCTGGCTGGTATGTTAAGGCGGTTGGCCCCTCATAAGACTATATTTTATGTAAATATGTCGTTATGATGTGCCAAGTTGGTGGTGACACCAGTGATGTGTATGAGGAGTGGCTTATTGTGAGGTCATATTTACTGGTCCGAAAATATGTTCCTCACACCCCCCTTTTAGTTCCGGGAAAGAACTCGTACATCTCCGGTGCGTGAGATATGGACCTGGTACGTAACGCCATTCGCTACTGCCTTAAATTTCATGCGCGTGCCTGCTTTGCGTTTTGCCTCGGCTTTGGCGATGAGGTCTTTCAATGCTGGTGACCAGGTTGTATCCCTAGCAGTGTTGCTGACTGCGATGGGTGAAGACTCATCTTCCCGTACGGACTGGTCAGCTGTTGACGTCTGGTCCGTCACTTTACCAGCAAGTGTAGGGTGGTTGATGAATGGCTTGGGGCTGGTCAGCCAGCCTAGGCAGATATCCTCCTGGTCGTCGAGATCCTCGAGATTAGGTGGATGTGAAATGGTCGATGATACGACTGTAGTTGCGTCGATGGTACCGGCTTCAATGCTCTCATCATGTTGGAGCAACTCGTCTGTAGCAAGCTGATCCGGTGCTGCTGGATCGGTGAGCCAACCGAGGCAGATCGTCGATGACGCCTCGCTGTGTGGGCTGTCGCTACTGACGTTGCTGTCTTTGTCGCTAGCGCGACACTGGTCAGCGCTAAATGCCGCCTGTTGGTCATGAGGCGCTTCGTTGACGCGACTGTTAGCGTCACTGGGGATTGCTGTCGCCTGGTGGGCAGGCGGTGCTGCTGCTTGGGCCTGAGAGTAGCTGCTGAGGTCGTCGTTGACCCAGCTGCTGGCGTTTGTGCTGTATGATGCCGCGTGTGGGGCATGTGAGTTGTCGCTCGTCTCGTAGACGCGGCTGTCGTCGTCTGTGACGTGCGATGCTGCTTGTTGAGCGTAAGAGTTATCGTCGTTCTGACTACCATCGATGATGTGTAAGGCCGCTAGGTGGGCCTGGTTGTCGTCGCTGGGATCGTTTGTTAATGGTGTCTCTGGCTGACGTAGTGTGGGTAGCGGCCGCTCTGTCAAACTCTGAATGAGCTCAGCCAGAATTCTGCGTTTGCCTGCCATGGCGGTTGTAGAGAACCATTCAGTGCAGTTGATGGGCAGGCGAAAATCCACGATTGGGTTGATGAAACATTTTGTAGGGCGTATAGCCCGCAGTCGAACAGATTTTCCTGTTGGGGCACTTTGACGCAGTGGCCCGGTAGATTTTCCGGCGTAAAGACGTGTGTCGTCGCTCCTCTAGCTTGGAATTCCAAGGTTAGGTAGTCTCGAAGTGGTGCGAAGACATGAGACCTATCGGTGTTAGCCAGTGAGTCCAAGAGGAGTATGAGTGGCTTGTGCGATTGGGTGTAGCTAGCCTGGTGGCAGTTTTTGCCCTGTGAATCTGAAGCGTGGTCCCGTGTGTCGTGGAAAACAAATTACAGTAAGAAACCAATGCTTTTGCTCGTTAATCGGCATGATGATGAAATCTTTGTCACTTTGATTTGCTGTGTTGCTGACGGTTGAAAATGCGTATTTGCAGTTACCGCTTGTTACATGATATATTTCCATCCTTGTCACTCTCGTTATTGAGTTTGATGTGTTGCATATTTACAAGTGCGATTGACGTTGTCACCTTGTTGCATATAAAGTTCGTAGCGCACTCATTAAATCGACCATGAGTTATAATGTTTTCTTGCTACAAACGTTGAGATTTGTTCATGGTTGGGTACGTGAAGACCAAGATGTGGATGTTGGGTTGATTTGCTGTCATCAAGAATGTGAAGGCTATTGGTTTTGTTCGACGTGTTGACATAGATTACGTAGATTCTCTTAGATTTCGGTGAACTTTGTTTGACCATGTTGATATAGACGTGTGTTCTCTTGTGATTGTAGATATGGCTGCGTTGACTTCGATGAACCCGAGATATGCGTGCAGTTTATGGTGCAGTTGCGGCTGCAGATGATTTTGTCGAGGTTGCCGTAGGTGTTGCACAACTGAGATTTCGACGTTTCAGATGTGACTGCTGCAATCGTGAAGACGATGTGTTGGTGCAGGTTTACCGACGTAGTTGTACTACCGTGAGGACGATGTGTGGTAGTTGGCGACAAAAATGAAATAAATATTTGACGTTGAGATTTCTATTTTAGTGTAGACCATGTATGAAAAATATTTGCCTGAGATGTAGTTGTTGACGCAGGTACGGCTGCAGATTCTTGTTGTTGACGCAGGTGGTTCTGCGGTTCCCAGGTGTTGACGCAGTTGGTGCTGCGCGGCAAAGTTGTAGTTTTTGATGCAGGTGCGGCTGCAGGTCCTAGTTGTTATCGCAGTTGGTGCTGCGGGTCCCAGTTGTTGACGCAGGTTGGTGCTGGGCGATCCCATGGCGATTCGACTGATGTGTGATTTGTGTTGTATGTTCTGCTGAAGTAAGTTTTCTCGATGTAAAACGTTGACTGTGTTGTTGTAAGCTTGTAGTTGTTGGTGCAGGTGCGGCTGCAGGTCCTAGTTGGTGACGCAGTTAGTGCTGCTGATCCAAGTTGTTGACGCAGGTTGGTGCTGCGCGATAAAGTTTTTAGTTACTGAGGTCTTCGCTACGATGAAACTTCTTTACTTCGCTTATGTGTACTGTACGGCGTCGTGATTCTCCAGGCTTCTTAACTTCGATGATGACTGGCGACGTAAAGTTTACGACTTCGTAGGGCCCTTCGTACCTTTGAGCCAGCTTTGCAGCGAAGTTGTCAACAGCTTTTGAGAGATGATGCTGTTTCACTAAGACCATATCACCAATTTCTGGTTTCCATGCCCTTCGTCGAAGATTATAATAACGCGCTTGGTCCTGTGACGCGCGTTCCAGGTTCTGTCTCACGATTTGAAAAATCTCTTGTAATCGTTTTGCTTTCTCTGGAGGTGATTGTGGCTCGCAACCCGTGCCCGTAGTACTTTCGTCGAACAACGTCTTCGGTAGTCTAGGTTCACGGCCCTGGGTAAGATACGCTGGACTGTATCCTGTAGACTCTTGGACTCCAGAGTTCAAGGCGAGGGTGAATTCTGGCAGCAGGTCGTCCCAGTTGCGTTGCTCTTGTTGCGTGTATTGTGCTATCATCGTTTTAATTGTGCGGTTGGCCCTTTCGGTAGGGTTCTCTTGAGGCGTGTAGGGTGCAGTGAATTGAGGCTTTACCCCAAGATCTTGAAGAAAATCTTTAAATTTCTTGCTTGTAAACTGTGCTCCATTGTCCGTGACGAGAATTTTCGGTACACCGAATCGGCTGACGATACGCTCGCGGAAAGCCAATTTGAGCGTCTCTGTCGTCGCCTTTCGCATTGCGACGAGCTCTGTCCATTTCGAAAATTTATCGAACAACACCAGCAACATGTTCCCTCGTTTGGACCGGGGAAGAGGTCCGACAAAATCAGCACAGACGATATTCCATGGTGCCTCCGGAAGTTGTGTCAGCATTTGCCCAGCAGGCGCTTGTTGGCTGGCCTTATACTTTTGGCAAGTCTCACAATTGCGTACGTATTGGCTGACCTCTCGAAACATGCCAGGCCAATAGTAGCGGTTGGCCACCCGGCTTATAGTTTTCCGGATGCCAAGATGTCCAGCGGTGGGTGAGTCATGGCACTCATGTAACACTCGATTGCGTAAGTGTTTTGGGACACACAGCTTCCAGGGGGCGCTGTCTTCGTCGCTCACTTGTCGTGGAATGTGACGGTACAGCTTCTCGCCGTCGATGAGAAAATCTGAGAATTTGACGGGGTTCTCTCTTACCTCGCTTCTCTTCTTTTGGAGCCAGGTGCTGAGTTGAGCGGGCTCGCGTTCGGTCATTATCTGCATGAGCGTTGCTTGAGGTTGGCGCGAGAGCGCATCTGCAATGACATTTAACTTTCCTTTGCGGTACTGCACATCAAAGTTAAATTGTTGTAGCTCCAGGGCCCACCGTGCGACCCGTCCCGAAGGGCTCTCAATCGAGTTCAGCCACTTTAACGAGAGGTGATCCGTGATCACGGTGAATTTGTAGCCCTCTAAGTATGGCCTCATCTTCCTGATTCCCCAGATGATGGCCAGACATTCTTTCTCGGTGGGCGAGTAATTCTTTTCAGCAGCATTTAGATGTCTGCTCGCGTAGGCGATGACGCGTTCTTGACCTTCGATGTCTTGAGTGAGGACTGCTCCTACGCCGTAGTCACTGGCGTCAGTCTGGAGCGTGAATTTTTTGTTGAAGTCTGGACAGGTGAGTATGGGCGCCTCGGTTAAGCGGGTTTTGAGAAGGTCGAAAGCGTTCTGCTGCTCTTGGGCCCATTTCCAGTGTTTACCCTTTTTTAGTAAGGCGGTGAGTGGAATCACGATTTTTGCGAAGTCAGGTACGAACATCCTGTACCAGGATGCGATCCCTAAGCAACGTCTCACCTCGCGTAGATTTGTAGGAGGTGGTAGACTTTGGATCGCCGCGATCTTGTCGGGGTCGGTGTGGATTCCTTAGTCGCTGACTACGTGTCCGAGATATTTTATTTCCTTTTCGAAGAATTTGCATTTGTCCTTGTTTATTTTTAGATTCGCCGCCCTGAGTCTCCTGAATACTTCGCGCAAGTTTGCCATGTGTTCTTCCAATGACGTTCCGGTGACCACAATATCGTCCAGATACGCGAAGGCGTGGGGCTCCATTTCAGGTCCGATTACTTGGTCCAGCGCGCGTTGAAAGGTAGCCGGCGCTGAATGCAGGCCGAATGGCATGACCTTCCATTGGAAGAGGCCTCTGCCTGGAACTGTAAAGGCAGTGTAGGGCCGACTGCTCTTCTCCACCGAGATCTGCCAGTAGCCGTTTTTGAGGTCAAGACTACTGATGAACTTTGCATTTCTCAGGCGGTCGAGGATGTGTTGAATCCTTGGCAGCGGATAGGCATCGGGTACGGACTTGGCGTTGAGCTGGCGATAGTCGACGCACAGTCGCCAGGCTCCAGTCTTTTTCTTGACCAAGACGATGGGTGCGCTGTGCGGACTGCGGGAGGGCTCGATGCATCCTTGCTTTAAAAGTTCGTCTATTTCGTCGTTGATAATCTTCTGCATGGCGGGGTTCTTCGGGAAGTACCGCTGCTTTATAGGCTGTTCATCACGCATAGTAATTTTGTGCGTGGTAATGTTGGATACGCCCGTCATGCCCTCGAACTTTCTTAGCTCCTCCTCTAGAAACTTATCGATAGTTTCTTGTTGTGTCTTGTGGCGTGATGAATTCGTTGAGTTTGCTGGGTTGGTTGATTTGACTTCTGTATTCCAGTGTTGTAGCAGGTTCGCTGTGTTTGTCGTAGTTGACTTGCTCGTGGTGGCGCGGCTTCGAAAATGACTTGTAGTTTGTGGTAAATTTGTTGATTTCTTGGGGCTCGTTGATTTTGAATTCGTGTGACTCGATATTTTTGCCTGTGATGTCTTCGTTGCCTGTTTCGGTTCTAGGCTACTTGTAGATTGTTGAATTTTTGTCGTATCTGATGTAACGTTTGATGATTTTGCTGCATCGCCTCTTCGAAATGGATTTGTAATTCTAGTAGAGTTGATTGTTTGCGTTGTATCCGGTGTCTTTGTAGATCTTGCTGTATTTGTAGTATTTCCTTTTACTTGTGGTTTTCTAGCTGTATCGTTTCTTCGAAATGGATTTGAGGACCTTGCTGAATTTGTCACTTGTGTCGCTTGGTTTGTCTCTGGTGTCCTGATAGGTATTTTCACGTTAGTTGTATTTGTTGCGGTGTTCGATGTCTTCGTTGTGTTGTAAGTTCGGAATGGGTTCGTGGTTCTCGGTGAATTGGTTGATTCTAACTTCAGCGTGGGTTTTGGCGTGCCTGCTGAATTGCTTGGAAGTGGCTGTGTTGGCTTCCGTGGCTTGGTTGTCGTTGCTCCTGATGAGTGTGCATGATCTAATGCGTTGACTGAGTTACTTTGCCGTGGTTGTGAAGTTTTCGATGAATTCTTGGTAGTTGTGGTGTCTGCCGTGTGGTCTGGCGGATGATGCGTTGACTTCGTTGAATTTAGAACCTTTGCTTTGCTTGATGACTGTTGTGATCGAGAATTTGTTGACTTCGTTGCGTTCGTAGTTTTCTTGTTTGTGTTGTATTGTCGCTGTGATCTTGTTGATTTTGGTGAATTGATGACTGATGAAGTGACGGCGTGAACCCGTCTGTTGCTGCCAGTTGTGATGATTGCGAGGTGATTGCAGTGTGTAGTTGTTTCTGCTGTCTGCGACTGTGGCTTGAAGCGCGTTGTGGTTCTAACTTGTTGTTTTTGTTCCTTACGTTTTGCTGCTCGTTTGCGCTTGTGGCGTTTTGTTGCTACTTTCTTTGGTTGGGGTTGTCTACGATGTGTGGCGGGTGCACTTGACGTTTGTGTTGCTATGTTGTCAAGGACAAGTGTGTGTTCGGCTATGCTGAGTGTGGCTCCCATCTCACGGAGGAAGTCGCTACCCAGTATAAGATGGTCTGCAGTATCTGGTAACACTAAGAATGGGACGCTGCAGGTCTTCTTTCCAAGTCGAACTCTGATTGTCAGCTCCTCGTTAATGTTTCTGATAGTACCATCGGCCAGGCGGATTGTGTTCTTCGTAGTTTTGAGGTTATCTGGTGTGCCTAGTTCGTTGGCAACAAGCTCGCTGATGAAGCTTCGTGTGGCTCCAGTATCAATCGTTGCATTGAGTAGCTCGTCTCCCAAAGCAACGGTAGCTGTGATGCGGTTTGCATTTAGTGATAATGGCTTGGCTGGGTAGGGGGCGAGAAAAGGGTTGACCGCGCTATGCCCCCTTGTCGGCGTGGTCTCCTGGCGTTTCCCGTGTACTGACGACAGCATTCGATAGTCTTGCGGTTGCGACGACCGCATTCCCAACAGAAATATACTCTTGGGTTTGTGCATTGGTCGGACCAGTGACCATTTTGTGCACAACGTCGACATGCTTGTGAATTGACTCTGGATTCGTTGTCTTCTACGGCCAGTTGGTGGCGTTCCTCGTGTGGTTGTGGTGGATGATATCGTGGGCTTTGTGTGTTATCGTGGTGATGTATGTCTGGTAGTCGGTGAGTATGAATTATGTCGAGACGCTCGTATTCTTCGGCAAGGTGTATGAGCTCTTTTAACGTGTTGAAGTCCTGGCGGCGGACGTATAGCTGGTACTCGTTTCGCATGTTCCTGTAGATGCGTTCTAGTTGCTCTTCTTTGGAATAGCCCACGTAACGCATCATATTTTGGATTTCTAGCATGAAATCTTTGAAGCGTTCTCGTGGCCGTTGCTTACGTTGTCTGATGTCATCTTCTAGTTGCTCTTTGTAGCGTGATGGAAGGAAAAACTGTAGGAAGTCTTCCTTGAATGATGCCCAGTCGTTCCAGTGTTGGTTATTGTTGCGGAACCATACTGCTGCGGTACCTCGCAAAAGTTCCGGCATAGTTCGTGGCAACAAATTTATTTGAAGGCCATAAACTTCGGCTAACTCTTCGACGCGTTCGATGAAACTGATAGGGTCCTGGTCTCCCTCGTATTTTAGAGACCACTTGCGGACTTGTTCAGCGATGGCAGGATACGTGGCTTGGTATGGTGGAAGTGTCTTAAATTGTGGCACCCCATGTTGAAATGTGGCGCAGCTTGCTGGTGTTTCGGGTACGCCCAAAGTCGTCGTTCTTGTGTGTTTTGATGCAGTATTATGATTTTCACTGGCTGTTGGTACTCCAGGTGAAGTTGCTCGCGTGTGCCGAATTTCCAATTCTAGAAGTCGTTTAATTGTTGCTTCTTTGTGGTCGCCTTCGTTTATGAAAACTGTGAAGCGTTTTCGCAGATCTTCGGCGGTGCCTGTGTCTTCAAGACTGAACTCTTTAAGATATGATAAAAGTTCATCTTTACGAAGACTGTAAACCCATGATGTCTTTATCCTGGTGTAGTGTCGATATCGTGAAGTGAGTTGAAGAAAATCCGGTGTATTAATCTGATGCTTTATTTTAAAGCGGTTGGTCCAATGGGTACTTATATTTTTTTTTTCTGGTACTCTGCTAGCGTGCAGAGTCCCTGCTCGGGCGCCACTTGTAACGAACCTCTGGACGCTACTGTTATTTTGTTTTCCAGCCGGGGTATGCTCAGCGGCTGTCCAGGGTTTTGTACAAGAATTTATTTTCAGAGGTTGAAAATACGGAGTCCCTTGATGTGGGTGTCCGTTAGTGTGGGTGTCTCGTGAGCTGGAGTGTCCCTTGACGTAGGTGTCTCGATAGCGTGAGTGTCCCTTAAGTGTGGATGTCCCTGAAGAGGGTGTTCCTTAGTAGACGTAGGCTGGTGTGAGGGTGTCTCTTTGACGTGAGTGTCCCTATAGTATGGATGTCCCTGAAGAGGGTGTTCCTTCTCGTTGATGGTGCCGTGTCTTGTTGCAGCTGCTAGTAACCCTTTGACGTGGGTGTACTTTTCGTCTTCGCCCTCCTTCTTCAAAGCGCACGATTTTGCCGTTGATCGTGCGGTATATTTTATATACAATCGCGTGACTTTTTACCGGTCGTGCCGCTAAGTTCGTCGCGAGTCTTTCTTGCCAGTGGGGTCTCGTAGAGAGCGAGAGTGAGTGTAACACAGAGCAGAAGTAAAACTCGCTGCACCTCTGTGTTGACTCAAAGAAGGAGAGGGATTGAAGTAGAGAGCAGTCGTGAGAGTGATTTTCACTCAAGTCGTGGTAGGACTGGTTGGAGGTGAGTATCACTTTATGAGAGTGGGCAGAGAGTACAAACACCAAGCAGAAGTAAAACTCGCTGCACCTCAGTGTTTGACTCAAAATTTGCTGGGGAATTTGCTACAGAAGTAAAACTCGCTGCGCTTTAACGTTAAACCCAAAGACTACTCAGAAAATATGAGAACTGCGTTTCGCGTATGGAGCGAATGCTTAAAGTATAACACTAGGCAGAAGCAAAACTCGCTGCCGCTCAGTGTTATCCTCAAATCAATAGGATTGTAGAGGAATAAGGATTCCGCCAGCAAAGGAATAAGGAATGTCGAGGTGATGTTCGTTCTGTCCGATGTTCACGGCACGACTTACCTTATATTTCGATGTGATGATCGTACTGCCCGGAATAAAAATAAGACACGTCTGCTTGCTTGCGTGGTCTCTACTCGACTCATTTATTTTATCATATTCAACTTTGTCTTAGCCTACGTTGCTGTACAGAGTTGCTCTAACGGCACTTAACTACTTCGTTTTAGTACTAATACATACTACTTAATTTAACGTGTGTTACATTAGTATTGTATATGTACTACGATAACTTAGTGTATATAAGTGTCGTTCGATGATCAAAATAAATAATATAATATATATTTAAAATATTCTTACATGAAATATAAATATATTATATAGATTATAATGCATATTAAATGCGTAATATGTAACTAATAATCGTTGTTGGTATGTTGTCTAGCTGGTGTGTTGTTGTCTTGCTGGGTTCTTGATGTTATAGCTGGTGTGTTGTTGTCTGGCTGGTATGTTAAGGCGGTTGGCCCCTCATAAGACTATATTTTATGTAAATATGTCGTTATGATGTGCCAAGTTGGTGGTGACACCAGTGATGTGTATGAGGAGTGGCTTATTGTGAGGTCATATTTACTGGTCCGAAAATATGTTCCTCACAAATTCATTGGTCCTGTGGGTACATTCCACTTTGGATCGCATAATCCAGGGTTGATTATAGATTGGGTCGCTCCCGAATCTATTACACAGTACGACAGTGGTTGGTACACATGAGAAATGTTAACAGAATATGAAAATAGGCTTAAAATAAAGAAATACGTGTCTCGGCGATTTGCTGTAGCACGTCAGAATTTTGAGAAAATCGATTTTAAAGATTCGAAGGATCGTGGAGGTTCACTTGTAACGTAGTACTATTATAAAAAGTTCTATAAAAACTGAATGAGTGAACCGATTTAAGTGCTTGAGCCAGTTTTGAAAAGGGAATTAAATTTGGATTTGTTTTTATAAAAAAAATTTGTTTTTTTTCCGCTAGATGGCGCTTTAATTTTCATGTAAAATTAAAAAATATCCAAAAAATGTACGAAGTTCATTAAAAATACAATGTTGTTGATTTGAAATCCAATAACTAAAGTAGAATCTTTTTCGCTGGCCGGGAATTGCTTGATTCAGCGATTCGGGGCTCCGAGCCAGATCAAACTAAAAATATTATTATTCAATTTCAACTAGCTTACAGATCGGGGTTTCTGCAATTAGAAAAAATTAAAACAAGTCGTCTGGGATTTGAACCATATGGCGGTCGATTGTTTCGAAGATTGTCATTACTTCTTATCTGCGCCTTAACGTTCTAAGCCAACGACCAACCTTTTTACTTTGTCACTAATTGCAGTCTTCTCTCATTTTCCTCCTTCTCTCTCTCTCTCACGTATGAATGGTTTTTTTTTTCCATTACAATACGTTCAGCTTTCCTTACTTCACGCACTTGTGCTGAAGTTTTAGAAAGATTCTATTTATAGAACATTACTTATATTTCAATATTTGTTATTGTTCTACATTTTCGTGGGGATGTACCATATTTTATTGAATTTATTTAGTTGAATTTCACGAGTTAACAGATCGGGTGTCGTTTGTAACGTCAAGAATATAAAATAAAATGAATTGTGCATGAACGTGCATGGGATGGTTTCATTGATGTCGTACACAATTTTTTGGGAAATAAGAAAGCGGATAACTACAAAGATATTGTTAAAGAAATGGTTTCAGCTTATGGTGAAATGAAAGTTAACATGTCTTTAAAAATTCATTTTTTGCACAACCATTTAGACTTTTTTCCTTCAAATTTGGGTGATTTAAGCGATGAGCATGGAGAACGCTTCCATAAAGATATTGTTACAATAGAAAATCGTTTCAAAGGAAAAGACATGACTCACATGCTTGCTGAATATTGTTGGAATTTATGCCGTGATACAAAACCTGAAGTTTACACACGAAAAACTAAACGACCAACATTTTGGACACAAAATAATAGTTAAGATATCATATTAATTTTTGTATTTTTACATTACATTTACCTTAAATTGAATAACATTACATTTTTGGATATTAATTTTTGTATTTTTACATTACATTTACATTACATTGAATTACATTACATTTTTGGATATTTTTTAATTTTACATGAGAATTAAAGCGCCATCTAGCGGAAAAAAATGTTTTTTTATAAAAACAAATCCAAATTTAATTCCCTTTTCAAAACTGGCTCAAGCACTTAAATCGGTTCACCCATTCTGTTTTTATAGAACTTTTTATAATAGTACTACGTTACAAGTGAACCTCCACGATCCTTCGAATCTTTAAAATCGATTTTCTCAAAATTCTGACGTGCTACAGCAAATCGCCGAGACACGTATTTCTTTATTTTAAGCCTATTTTCATATTCTGTTAACATTTCTCATGTGTACTCAATAAAAATTGATTTTGTCGTACTGTGTTATGAATCTTAAAACTCCTGACTTAGTTTCTATTTCTATATGTGGTAAGTTATTTCTGAGGCAGGTAATGGAAAATTTTGAGCTGTTGAACCTATTTCAATTTTTCCGATTTCCATTGGTTCTACCGCTGGTTGAAGGGGATTATTAATTCCAGCATGGTTTCTATACCTTTCGTTGTTATTATTATTATTGTTGTAGTTATTGTTGTTATTGTGGTAACCGCTTGCATTGTTTCGGTTATAGTTATTTGAGTTGCCTAATTCATTGTTGTTACGGTTATTGCGGTTATAATTATTATTTGTTTGATTGTTAAAGCGATTATTGCGATTAGTGTTTGTATTGTAAGAATTGTTTGAGTAGTTATTGTTGTAGTTGTTACGGTTAGTCGTATTGTTTCTGTAATTGTACTCATCTTTGTTTTGTCGATTGTTGTTAAACCGATCTGTTGGTCTAGAGATTTGTTCCTTGTTTCTTCTATTTGGTCTATTTTCTGATTTATATGGGTTATAATAAGCATAGTTTGCTTCATGTAGTATGTTTATTGCTTCTTCCAAAGTTTTAGGATCTCTGCAATATAAAATGGACTTTATCGGTTCTGGTAGTGTTGCCTTAAATGTTTGTAGAGCGGCTTTTATGTTCAAGTTAACAGTTTGTTCAATTTCTTCCTCAGTTGTAGCTGTCGACAGTTCCGTTTTAGTCTTTATATTAAGTCGCCTAAGAATGGACCTAAGGTCGTTATAAAGTTCTACGCTATTATTTTTAAAATTCGTTCCTCTCAAGTCATTAAATAATTCGTCTATCGATAGTCGGTCGGAAAAATTATTTAAAAGTATTGTTTTTATATCTTTCCAAGATATAGCTTTATTGTCTATTTCTATAGCTTCTTTTGCTTTCCTTGTTAATTTCGATTTAATAATGTCTGAAAAGATACTTTGTGCTAAAGTATCATATCGGGTCAGTAAGCGGTAGATTCGGTCAATGAGTGTGATGAATGTTGGTAGTTCGTTTGTATTTCCACTATACTCGGAAAGTCTGTCAAGGTATTTAAGTGGGTCAATTGTTAATGATGCCGTCATGTTTATATTTTCTAAGTCTTCAGTTGCTAATATATCTCTTTGTCTATTTATTTCCTGCTGGACACCCTCAATTTCCCTATCTAATTCATAAAAATTGTCTTCCATATAAGACCAATAAAAATAAATTTATAATGTTTATAATATAATATATATATACATAGAATTTAAATAATTTCTTACTACAGATTCTTCTTATTTCGTTGTTGGTGATGGAGTTGTTGAAAACGATTGTTTGATACCCGTTGACTTGCACTTTTCAGGATTTGGTAGTTGTTGACTTCCGCTTTGTTGCACGTTAAACCTCAGCTTTGATACTTGTTGGTTTATTTTTGTTGCACTTCAAATTTCAGCTCCTTTTCGTTTGTTTTATTTTGTTCGCGTTACCTGGTTAAGTATTTAAATACACTGCATTACACTTAGGAATACATCCGAGTATCCCATCCTCGTCGCCAATTAATTCTTTCAAGATGTTCGAAATTAAAAAAAAACACAAGTTATTTTAATCACTTTAAAATAGACTTGACTGATTCGAATCGTTCAAGAAAAAATGCAATTTATTTTAATTAATTTAAGATATACTTTATTGGTTGAAGCCGTCAATCAACTTAACTTTAAATTACATTTAAAGCCCGCCAAAATTCTTAATAATTGTTTGCGACATTTGGAGCAAAGAATTATTTAGAATGTCGATAATTATGAAACTAAATTACGTTATTTTTAGAATGGAGGAAGGGGTTTGCTATAACTACTAGCCCCATCTTGCTGTAAAGCGAAAGAGCAACCAACGATAAGCAAGACACGTTAAGCAATATATTTTTGTACGAAATAACGTAGTGCTTCTCGTGTCTTGCTTATCGTTGGTGTGCTCTTTCGTTTTACAGCAAGATGGGGCTAGTCTTCCAAGATCGCAAACGATGGCCTTAGCTTGCCTAGTGCGATGGCCAATACTAGTTAACAAATTTGCATGTTACAATTGACAGCTTAATGACCGTGATAGTAACTCATAACATATTCGGCTAGTTTGCGAATATTTTTAAATACAGCAACGGTGATCAGAAATCACAACAAAAGTGTTACGCCAAATATTATAGGAGCGTTTATTGCTTCTTGGTTTCGCGGAGATGTAGCACGGCTGACCGAACGAAAACAGCTGCTGTAGTGGAGTAGAGCCAAGCGCCACCGACAACAATAAGCTTACAACGCTCACTTGCAGTATCAGATACCAACGAATACGCGCTTCATATAATCCTTGCTGAACTGTGCAGATATATTTTCTGTGCTGGATGTTCAATTGGCTTCTTTCTTGTTTCATTCAAAATTTATTCTGTAAAATATGTTTTAATATAAATAAAAATTTATTTTGAAGTTTTATTGAGTACCTATAAAACAGTATGGTAGCGCATTTTAAAAAAAAAAGTGAAACTCTATTGTCGGAAGAGCAAATATCGTCGAAATTTACGACAACTCGACGACCAGCTGTTGGTGAAACTGAGTTCTCGACGACGATATTTACTCGATGTGGATTCTAGGACAGGGGTGAATATGTTTGGCAGTTTCGAAGATATCGACGTTCAAAGTCAAAAAAATTTCACAATTTTATGTAGACTGCTCTTTTGAAACCCTGTATCTTTGATATTTTTTATCGAATTTACTAAAATTTTTTTTACTTAATAGAAAATTTTTGGAATTTTAATGAACAGTTTAGTTTTTTTTATTATCTGGCATATTTTCAAAGAAATTTAAAAACATAAATTTTTATTGCATTCAATTTAAGTAAAATTCACTTAAAAAAATACGAAAGTAGAAAGAGTTTTAAATAAAAGTAGTGAGCATTTTAATAAAATTGAATGTTAAAAAAAATGTTTGTGTTTTCAATTTCTTTTCAGTAATACAAATCGGTAGATCAATATAATAGATATAGCAAAATTATCAAAAAAAGATCTGATTTTCATGTTTTTGCCTATAACTCAAAAATTCGAGCTGATGGAGAAAAACGGAGCCCATATTTGAAATCAGGAAACGCAATTTGTCTATAACACTGGTTAACAGTCAATATGTACTTTGAATGCCACTATCCTTTTCTCATGTAAAATCGGTCGCTTATAAAAATTTTTTTTGTGTCACTCCGTTTTCGAGATATTGCCCACTGTAGGGTTTTCAACGAAAAAAAAAAGTTGGTTCCACTTAATTGCATATATCTCCAGAACCAACAACAGTAATCAAACAAATGATATATCAAATAAAAGCTAATAAACAATGCAAACATCATTTTTTCGTCGAGCTGTTAGTTTTATCGAAATAAATTCAAATTTTGGGGATTTTTTTTATTTTTCAGAAAAATTTCCAAAAAAAGACAAAATAGTTGCAAATTTCGTTGAGAAATCAAAATATTATGTAACTTTTGATATTTTTTACGAAAAGCCTTTATTTTTCTAAAAAACATAAGCTTTTGTTGAAGAAAATCTATTGAGAAATGAAAAAGTTGTGTTCAATGGAACGAAAGCACCCAAGTTATGTTATTTATAAAAATTTTATTGTCATATAAATAAATTGGGTTGCATGCTTCTCGTATGCAACAATTCAACTGTTTGGGACCCGATGTTAAGGTGACATACTACAGAAATCGTGAAAAACCGTTTGTTATACACTTTACTAAGAATGGCAATATCTGCTATTGCGTAGACATTCCTGGCTTATTTAATACCTTCGGTCAACCGTACATTCCCAAAGAGTGGCGTTTGTTTATTGATGGCAGCAAACTGAGCTTGAAGGCGGTATAACTTCATATAGGAAACAAAAATCCATCGATTCCGATCGCACATGCAGTCAACACAAAGGAAACCTACGAAACAATGGCGAAGCTATTGACAAGTATTAAATATGAACAACACGACTGGAAAATGTGTTCTGATCTCAAAGTCGTTGGTATGCTTTGTGGTTTACAGAGTGGCTACACAAAGTACTGCTGCTTTCTCTGTAAGTGGGATAGTCGAGCACGTGAACACCACTATTACAAAAAGGAATGGCCAGAAAAAATTGAGTCGAAAGTTTGAGAGAGCAACGTCAAAAACGTTCCACTCGTCAAAAAGGAAAACATAATTCTGCCAGCGCTGCACATTAAACTTGGACTTATGAAAAACTTTGTCAAGGCGTTAAATAAAGAAAGCGAAGCATTCACATATTTGAAAACGATTTTTCCAAATCTTTCTGATGCCAAGATAAAAGAAGGTGACTTCGTTGGACCGCAAATAAAAAAGGTATTAAACGATTTTCAATTCGCAGAACTATTGTCACCATTTGAGGCAGCGGGGATTCTTTTAGGATGACTGTTTCTAGCTTCCTCGGGAACAATAAAAGTGAATCTTACGAGAAAATAGTCAATGAGTTGCTCAAGAACTATAAAAAAATGGGCGTAAATATGTCTCTGAAAATTCACTTTCTGCACTCCCATTTGAATTTTTTTCCAAACAACCTTTAGTTCTCATTTTTTTTTATGGCACTAAATTAAGTCCAAATGCATAAATTGATAATCACATAATTTGGGTGATTTCGTTCCATTAAACACAACTTTTTCATTTCTCAATAGATTTTCTTCAACAAAAGCTTATTTTTTTTGGAAAAATAAAGGCTTTTAGTAAAAACTATCAAAAGTAACAAAATATTTTGATTTCTTAAAGAAATTTGCAACTATTTTGTCTTTTTTTGGAAATTTTTCTGAAAAATAAAAAAAATCCCCGAAATTTGAATTTGTTCCGCCCAAACTAACAGCTCGACGAAAAAATTATGTTTGCATTGTTTGGAAGAAATTTTATTAGCTTTTATTTGATATATCATTTGTTTGATTACTGTTGTTGGTTCTGTAGATATATGCAATTAAGTGGAACCAATTTTTTTTTGTTGAAACTACAGTGGGCAATAACTCGAAAACGGAGTGACAGAAAAAAAAAAATTTTTTTTTCGGAATTAGCGACCGATTATACATGAGAAAAGGATAGTGGCATTCAAAGTACAAACAACTTTTCGTTATTTGTAAACCAGTGTAATCAGCTGAAAAACCTCCGGTACCAGAACGTCCGTCGCTCAGTGTAGCACACATAACACAATTAATCATAAGAAGCTCGGTCAAAGTTCTTTCAAGGGCTGAAATGGCCAAATTGGTTTTTGTTTTTTTATGATGCTTTTATGACATTACCCTCTTAATTTAATTTAATTTAATTAATTTAGAAAAAGAGTTAAAATATAAGACAGAATCTTTTAAATGAATAATAATAGTGAAAAAAGAACAATTTTTACATAAAAATTTAATAAATATAACTTAAGACTACCATCAAGTGATTTATCTAAAAAGACATAAATACTATCCACAACATAGTATTGATGATTTTTCACTTAATAATAATAATCAGAGGAAACGAGAAATTAAAAACTTCATGAAGCAATAAAAAAAAATCCATTAAGTCCATTAAAAATCCATTATAAACTCATTCAAAAAGATAAGAAGTGTAAACAGAAAAGTAAAGTAAGAAGAAGATAGAATTAAAAAAAAGATAGTACCTACTAAGAAAAAAAATTGAAAGTTTCAAACCTTAAGTTGCATTTACTTTGAATATATTTTAACCTTACAGGCAACGAATTCCAAATTCTGATGGCGTTTACAAAGAAAAGTCTGCTGGAGTAAAAAAATTGTGCGCAGGGATTATAAAGTTAACATTTCCGTTCGATCTACAAAATTGAAGCTTTTCAAATAAGTATTCAGGCGTTTTTGTAGGAATGAGATTATGTAAAAATAGAAGGAGTTGATATATTTACATGAAACTTGGTACACATGTTAACATGAATTCAAGGATCTACACTTTTGAATATTTTTGGAATCCGCCTACGGATACGCCTACCGCCCAAACAACCAAAAAATTGAAATCACTGCAAAGAGGGTTTTATTTCAGTTGCAGAAAAGAAATTTAAAATGTATTTCATTTGGAACTTTGTACTTTGTACCAAAACTAAGACATGTACAAAAAATGGGAGCGATGCGACCACAAACCCGTCTACATCTCATACCCAAACCCAAAATTTAAAAATCTATAGAGGCTTTTATTTAAGCCATGTATTAAATTAAAATGATCAATCATTCGTTAAAATCATCAATAACAAAAAAACAACAACAACAAAATTTTTATAATGAAATTTAAAAAAAGTTTTAATACCTTTAATTTGATGCCTAATTTGTGTATGTTTCAATATTATTTCTTGCAAATTTTGGACCGCCATTTAAATGGTTAAAACCGCCAAAGCCTTAACCTTGAATTCAGCAGATATAAAAAATACGTCAACCTTAGAAGTTTGTCCTCTATCACATATCGAAAGCTCATTAAAATCGGAGAGTGACACCTGGGAACCTTTCCTTGTAAGATGTTTTAAAAAAATGGGAGGCGTAAGCTCACAAACAACCCACATCCCACCTCCCAAACAGCCCACAATAGTCACACACCTATAAATAGGTTTATATATTACACTGAAAAAACTAAATATTCAAAACTAGTAGAAACGTGCCACTTTTGAAAACTTTTTACCCAGATTTTGCGCCTCTGACGTTTGTTTTTATTTTAAAAACGGATTTTTTAAAAAAGACTTTCTAAAACGTTTGTTAATGTGGCTACGCTTTCATTCTATAATAACATAGAATGTAAAAGAATGGAAGAAGAACCTGCATTCATTTTTTTTTTTTTTTTTGCTTTTATTCCGCCATAAGGTATTTTTTAAGCTTCCTTCTTTTTCCAACTAACTAAACTAACAAACTAACAAACTAAAACTTAATCACTTCTTCTTTATCTTTGGCTGCACCTGCATTAAGCGTTTCTAGTAAGCATTTTTTATTCCTCAACTTTATATTCAATTTGAATCCAATTTTTCTTTAATTCAATAAGGAAAATGCATATTTAAAATACAAAATCATTGTGTTTTTAATTCATGCTTAATATTCATTCCTAATTCTTATTTCCAAATACTTATCTGAATGAAATTCTTCTTTAAAATTCTTTGAATGATTCTCGGATATGTGATAGAACACAAAAATCTAAGGTCTACGCATTTTTTTATACGTGCTCAATCGGTGGTTTAGTGCTCAAAAATCAGCGAAAATTTCGTTTTTTTTCTATAATTGCGTTATTTTCCATGAAAACATTTACAAATTTGGTACCAAACGAAAGCTCTTACAAAACCACACACGATTGCATCAATTTTGTATAAGAAAATTTTGTTGTAATTTTGTTGTTGTAATTTTTAATAACGTTTAGTCTATATCAAAGAAGTATGTTGACACAATTATTTCCTATTAATTTATGTTGGATTTAAGGCAATTTGTAAACTAACCTTTTTTTTTGTTTAAATTTGTTACTGTTTATAATAAAATAATTGTTTTATCGAAATACATTTATTTTCCTTAAAGAAAAAATTTCATTACATTACAAAAGTACCCAATATGGGTACAAAAATTTATTTTTTTATGGCCTATTCTCATGTTTAAATATTTTATCGGAAAAGTTTACATTTCATAGGGCTTCCTTACAAAATGTGTGCTTTTTTCTTGCAAGTCTCATCGCACCAGTAAACAATAGTTTTAATCATCCAAAGTACCAAATATGGACATTTTTACGATATGCAAAAGAAATGGAATGCATTTTCTCAGATTTCTTTAAAATAATTTTTTGATTTTCAGCAGGAAAAATTATAAAAATCTCTTCTAATTTCAAAATCTCAACTTTTTGAATGAATAACTCATCGGATATGAATATGATTTATTTTATTTAAATTTAAATTAAATTTAAATTAAATTTTATTTAAATACGCGAGAACCCAAAACCGTCGATTGAGCACGTATAAAAAAATACGTCTCCAAACTCCGAAACAAGAAGAGATTCCATCTAGCTCCAACTCTAGAAGAAGAGAACTCCAAAAAAAAAACCAACATCCAGAGCTACAAACAATAATTTGAAGCATTTTGATGATTTCACAGAAATATAAAATTGAAGGAATTTATTATAAAATAAAATTTGTTCCTTACACTATTAATAAAAAAGTTATGTTCCTTTTTTATAGTGTTACGGGTAGGACCCCACAAAATGTTATTTAAGAGATTCATTCAAAAATGATTAAATTTCTGTGAGTTCCTGCATATTTTCGAAAAAAAAATTTATTGATGTGAACAGTCAAAATAACAATAAACATTCATTGTTTTTGTTTTTAAATCAAATTTTTTTTTACTAATTTTATTTATTTAATTTTTTTCACTCTTGTATATTAATTCTTGATTAGAGGTGCCAGCGCGAGTTGAAAGTTGAAGCGGTTCGTTTAAAAGTTGAAAATTAGTTTAAAGGTTGAATTTAGTTAAAGTCAGGTTAAAAGTTCCCAAAATATAAATAAAAAGTAAGTAAAATGTTTTTTGAAATCAAAGATTATTTTAAATTAAATTCAAATTCAAAGTGTTTTTTTTAAATCAAAGATTGTTTGAAATCAAAATAAAAAACGGTCATTAAAAATCATTAAAGTTTTAAAAAAAAATAGTGCATACATAAAAGGTGACATTAAGGTGACACAAAGGTTAGTTATTCTCTTATACAAAATTACATATTATGTGGCTATTGCCTTTGTAATTTGTATTGGTAAATACATATTTCCGCTCATTTACGATATAAAGATCGTCAAAAGTCTCCACTAATATATTTCTTTATAATTGCGCTCTTTGTTCTTGCGATTATTTCACACCAACAAATTCGCTTGTTGCATACATTTTTTTTCTACTTTGCACACCAGTACACAATATTGCGTTCGCTCCAATGATCGCAATAGAGAAATTGCTTAGATATTTTGCAGTCCGATCGCATACAGTGGCGGTCTTACATATATTATATAATACTGCCATCATTAATAAATTTGATTAAAAACAAACAAAAAAAATCTAAAAATAAAATTTACATAAAATATAATAGAATACATCTTACATCTCAACCATACTATAAAGTAAATAGTATCGCCTATTGCATAGTATGATTCTTACAGTTTCGCATAACATACAAACATACTAGACCGTACCTCAAAAAAAAGTGCGCCGTACACCAGCGAATATGACGCATTTTTGCAAGACAATAACGAAAAAATTTTTTTTGTTTTTTTTTGACCGAACGTAGGGTTCGCGCATTGACATATTTCTTTATATCTCTGGTGTTTACCGTCGGATTTTAAAGTTTGGTATGTCAATGTTTTTGTCTCAATAAGACTAGTATGACTTCTATAGAGGTCATTGACCTCAGGTGCACCGTTCTAGTACTTACCCTCCAGATATCAGTTCCTACCATCATAATGTGCCACTCTTATATCAAAAAAATAAAGCTCTTAAAATATCATTAATCTTTTGCTCAGAATGTATATCAATATTTCCAGCAAAACTATTTTAAAAAAATTTTTGAAAATTTTTTGCCCAACGTAGGGCCCCTTTTTTAATTTTCAACATATCTTCGGTATTAAAAGTCTGATCATATTAAATGACATATCGATGTTTTTGTTTAAAAGAGACCAATTATTTCTCTCCAAAATAAAAAAAAAATATTCATGCAAGTCCATGGAAGGCCTTAAATTGATTTTGAGGAATTCCGACTGTAAACACCAGAGATATGAAGAAATATGTCAATGCGCGACCCCTACGTTCGGTAAAAAAAAACAAAAAAAATTTTTTCGTTATTGTCTTGCAAAAATGCGTCATATTCGCTGGTGTACGGGGCACTTTTTTTTTTTGCATTGGAAGTGGAACGGTCTAATACATACGTTCCTATAGTATCGCTTAATAAAATGATTTTATAATTATAACATAGTCCAAACTAAACAAACAAAATTTTTTTATACAGCTGTCGATTTGTACATAAAGCTTTGCTCAAGTTAATCATTGTCCACTGTGTTGTTGTTGTTGTTGCTACTCTCCGCAACTCAACATAAACTAGTTAATTTTTTTCCAGTGGCAGTTTTGCATGTCTTCATATAATTTTTTTTAATTTAAAGTTTTGGTGTGCAAAATATTAATTAAAGACCGATTTCATTTCGATTCAAAATTCAATTCATTTCATAACAAAAAAAGAAGATAAACTTAAATATTGTCATAAAGTAATAAAAAGAAGTGAGAGCTTATACGCTTTCATGCACACTCTCTTTGGAATCAACTCCAGTGACGGTTTTATAATTAAAAATATGTAACATTTGCTTAGAACAACAACAATAAAAATTTGTTCTTTCCTTTGCGTATTCATATTATACCAAACTAATAATGGCAACATAGCCAGCTGAAATTATCACATATTATTTACAAAACATTTTCTTGCCAAATATATTCGCAACTGAAGCTTGTTCGCGTATGCATTTCCGTTTTCATTGATGTGTTAGTAGACAAGGGTTTTTTTACATTTATTGGAAAGTTCACTTTCCAGCTAGAATAGGCGAGTATATCCAGGAGCTATCGTTTGCAGCTATTCCAACAACGATTCGCCCAAGAAGTCACGATTCCGCCAGTCACTCTATACACTTACCACCTTGCGACACAGAAGTTTTCAATCGGAATTATCTATCGTGGCCATCGCTTCGTGACATGTTCACGGTGATATACATTAATAATTCTAAATTGAGTCCAGCTGAAAAACTTAATTAAAAAACACGAGGTGAGGCTCGTGACATTGTCAAAAATCTCCACTTACAAATTATGGTTTTTCCACTGCGTGGCAAAATCTTAAGAATCGCTTCGAAAACAAACGAATCCTTGTCAACAGTCAGCTTCGTATCCTTTTTAACCTTGAAATTGTTGCTGCTTAAAGATCTTCTTAAAGATTAAGCTGGAAGCTTAATTAAACAATTTCAACGCGACATTACTGCCCAAAAAAAACAAAAACCAGTTAATGGACGTTAGGTGCATGTTTTTGCTTTGTCCGTGATTTTGAGTTCTACAGGCTTTGTTTTATAATAATGCTGTTGTCTCTTTGTAATTACGTGTGTGTGTTCGTTATTTTAACGTATTTACATTTTGAACATATTTCAAGAATCTACAGAAAAATGTTATGAATGCAATGCAAAAAAAAAGGTTAACCGCCATTAAGCGTTTTTACTCATGCAAATTCAAAGTAAAATTAATTGAGAGAACAAAATTATGCAAAGCATAAGCCAAGTTAAAATTTATACCAAACAAAAAAGAGTAATTATCTCAAAACTAGAAAAATGCAGTTAGCTGTTTTTTGTTTTGCACGGCAGATTAATGGTTGCATTTCCGCTCTCAAGTTGTATGATATAAAAATTGATAACTGGAATTCAATTCATATTTCTTTGTTCGACTCGCTTGCCTGATGCAACCCTCGCTTTTTGGGAACAATCACTCCTAAATCTTCTAATTCTGTGGTTTCTAACACCAAATCGTGTAAACTCTGCCCTAATAAGCAGCATATCATTCGACAGTGTCTTAAGTTTTTAGGTATGAATCTAGTTGATAGAATGGCAGTAATCAAGAAACATGGTCTCTGCATTTATTGTTTTGCAAAAGTTCATGCTCTTAAAGATTGTAAAAGAACGTTCAATTGCTTCACATGTCACAAACGCCATAATACTTTTTTGCATAGAAATATGTCAAATTCCAATCCCAATTCCAATGCCCTTTCCAATTCGTATGCTAATTACAATTCCAATTCCAATGCTTGGTCCAATGGTAACTCCAATGGTTCTTGAAGGACTCCTACGTGAACATTCTAATTTTACAACTATAGCACCACTTGCTTCTACAGCTGATATGTTTAGGCCTAGAACGCAGCTGATTCAAATACAGTCCACTGAATATTCCACTCCATTTAATACAGTTCAAAATTGTTTCGCATCCAGTTCAAACAGTATTCTCTTGGGTACCGCAGTGGTTGGAATATGCCACTTAGGTATAACTTTTTCTGTACGTGCACTTATTGAATCTGAATCCGAAGGCACTTTCATTTCTGAAAGACTACAAAACTTGCTAAAACTTCCTTGTCGTGCCGTTCAAGCTAAAATATCAGGCTTGAATAATGCAATTTCCGCAAAGGCAAAAAAGCTTTACTCCTTTGTGCTAAGCTCGCCACTAAATTTTTTTCTTATCTTCCATATATAAAACTTGCAGACGCTGAATTCTTCAAGAGTTCTCACGTAGATCTCTTAATTGGCGGAGACTTACTTCCCTCTAGTTTGCTTGACGGTATAAAACGCAATGTTTGCGGCTCATTACTTGCTCAAGAAACCATCTTTGGATGGATACTAACTGGTCCAGTGAAGAATAAGGTAGAATCCAATTCAAAAACTTTGGTATCATTTTTCCATTGACCAAGAGATTCTTCGTTTTTGGGAGGTGGAGGATGTCCCCAGAAAACCTTCGGTAACACATTCTGATCGTGTTTGTAAATGAAGTGGTCACACCACGAGACGAAATGAAGATGGTCGATACATCGTTTCTTTTCCATTTAAAGAAAAGTTTCCTAAAAAGATTCATCTCGCTAATTCAAGTGCTATAGCTTGCGCTCAGTTCCAAAGGAATGAATCCCGACTTAGCAAAAATCCAGAGCTGAAGACTCAATATGATGAAGTAATAAAAGAATATTTTCATTTGGGTCATATGAAAAAGGTTCCCTGCCAAAGTTCACAAGTTTTCCAAAGCATTATTACTTACCAGAATCTCCAACAGAAGAAATTCAAGACTATGAGCTAACCACAGTTACCTTTGGAGTCAACTGTGCTCCATTTTAAGCTATCCGAACGCTTTTTTAGTTAGCTGATAATGTTAAGAAATCATATCAATCAATCGTGCGTAATATTTTACGCACTTCCATGTGTGTCCACGATGTTCTCGGCGGTAGCCATGATATTCCCACGGCAATCAAACCCAGAGATTATTTATTATTTATAATTATTTTGGCCCTTGACTCAGCAGGGTTCTCGCTACGTAAGTAGACTTCTAACTCGAAATATGTTCTTGAAGGACTCCCACGTGAACTTAATGAATATTTTCTATTATTCAGTGATAGCAGCTATGCTAAAACATTAGTTATACGTTAGAATGCTCATTCCGATAAATTTTATTTTGTTACAGGACCTCTAATTCAAAAAACAAACATCACCAAACGTGAAGTACTCTCCCAGACTTCCAAGCTCTTTGATGCATTTGATGCATTGATGCTCTTTGATGCATTGTACTCACCAACATATTAATGCAAGTAATTTGGCTAGAAAAAAAAGGCTGGGATGAGAATTTGCCTTTAAAGTGCCTTCAATCCTGGCACTCAATTGTAGCAAGCTTTCTATATATAAACCAAATTTAAATTCAAAGATAGGATGCGTCCGAAAAAGCTTACGCTGCAACAATCTTTGTCAGAATCAATTCCAATTTAGGTCCTATTTCAACCCATCTGTTGACTTCCAAAACTAAAGTTGCTCCAATCAAAACGATTTCTATACCCAAACTTGAATTATGTGGGGCATTACTTTTGGCAGACATGGTAGACTCTTTGCTTCAACAACTAAATATTGAAAAGCACAAACTGTTCTTGTGGACAGATTCCACTATTGTGCTGGCATGGCTAAGAAAACCACCATGCTTATGGAAAACATTTGTTGCTAAACGAGTTTCCAAAATCATAGAATATGTTGGTTGTGTCATGTGGTTTCAGGCAGATACCCATTCCAATCCAGCAGACTTAGCAAGCCGTGGTGTTTTACCACAAGAACTTCTTGATAATGACTTATGGTGGGTGGCATGGACCTCATTGGCTAAGAGATTCTCCTGAACATTGGCCAAGACTTGCAATAGATGAGACTCATGAAACGCAGCTTGAAATGAAACCTATTAAATACAATTTTACATTTTTTCAATACTTTGAGGACATTCTCGAGCGGTTTTCATCCTTTTCAAAGGCAGTTCGAGTCATTGCATATATGTTTAGATTTGTCCATCGCACGCACCCAACATATAGTTGTAAAAACTCAGAAACATCGATAACTGTAACAAGTTCTGAAGTACGCCATGTAAAAAATCGTTTAATAATACTTTGCCAAAAGGAGGGATATGCGAAAGAATATCATGCATTATCACAAAAAGACGAAATTCCTTCATCTAATGGTCTATTAATCTCAATCCTTTTCTAGAAGATTCAGGCATTTTAAGAGCATGTGGTAGACTTGTAACTTCACCTGTCATGTCGTATGATGAACGACATCTTATAATACTTCCCTACAACTGCCAGTATTCTCATTCGATTTACTCACGAGATTTCATTGCACGAAGGCAACCAACTTGTTATTCGTTTAATCCACCTAAAACTTTGGATTCCTAAGTTAAAAACCTTATTAAAACAACAATTTTCAAATTGCAAAACGTGTGTAATTTTCAAACAACGTCTGCGCACTCAGTTAATGGGAGCACTACCCCCTGAGCGCACCAAATTCACGAGAACATTTGCACACACCGGTCTCGACTTTGCAGGTGCTTTTGAAATAAATAACTGTGGCGGTACACTCTATTCCGTCACCCACTACGGGTATAGTTTCGTGTTTCGGCTCTTCTAGCCAGTTGGCGACACTTTGTCGCATATTAAATACATCAATTAAATATCCATAATTGCTAACGCTTTTGTGCCACTTTTATTTTATGTCTTGGGTGCTGGGTTTACAGCCCTATGCTGGCATCATCGTCACAATCAGTTGATACTGAACAATTGTGATGATTTTGATTTGTCTCTATTGATTCGTATTCCGTATGAACTGTCACAAGAAAAAAGCTTTAAAAATTCACCACATAATGGTGTAAATTTGTTTTCAATATGACATTATTTTTTGACATCGAAATATAATTTAAATAAACAAAAATTTAAATAAAAACGAAACGCAGAGAAATTGTTGCTGACGGAATTGATTGTTGACAAGAATATTCGTATTCAAGACAACGATGTTGGGTATACTTGTGGCAGCAGTTCCTGAAATCAACTTCAACACAGTGACTTCGGCAATATAAAAGCTTTTTGACTGCTTGCATGGATCATTCCTCTCCATCAAATCGCTAAGAAGTCGTCTTCTTACAACAGGTTCCTTGCATTAAATAATTCCCCCGCTTCATGAGCAATCTTTCGTCCTACATTCCAATAAAAGTGCGTATGTTTTTCATAAAATTTAATTCCTGCGAACTTTTTATGCAAGTTGTGCTTGTGACCTGCTTAGCTACTCGTCACTATTACGATTCCAATTGATACGAAAAGAGCTTTTTCAAATTGCTGAGAATAGGAATTTGTATCAATTGGGACTCATGTATCAATTGATACTGAGGTGACTTTTGTTAGAATAGAGCTATTAGTGTGACTTGATTTTACAGAACCGCAAATCAAGCACATTCCTATCCTGAGCAGTCAGAGTGCCGTTGCGAACAATGTAGCGGCAACCTGACACCCTTAACTTTAACACAAGCACTGACTCATACGTTTGTGTATACAACAACAAGCGTTGGTTTGCCTGCGCGCTAGCAAGCAAGCACGCAAGCAAGCACTCAGTACATTCCCACTGTGCCATACGGATCCGTTTCGAATTCAAAACGGACTCACTTCTTCGTACATTTTTTCCGAAACGGGTTGCGTTTCGGATCCGTTACGGTTCCGTTTTCGTATGAAATTCCGCTCAAAAATTCGAATCGTTTTTACTGTTTCTCCGGATCCGTCTCGAACTCGGAACGGACTTCATATACGAGTCCGTTTCGAACTCGATTTTTTTAATAATGCGAATCCGCAACGGACTTGCTATTTTAAATAATGCGAATCCGCGACGGACTCGTTTTTTCAAATAATTCGAATCCGCAACGGACTCGCTATTTTAAATAATGCGAATCCGCGACGGACTCGCTATTTTTAACAATGAGAATCCGCGACGGACTCGTTTTTTTTTAACAATACGCATAATTTTAGTTGTATGAGTTTTTTATTTCAATTCGTGGAAAATTGTTGTAGTTTTAATTATATAACATGCTTTAATATGGATATGAAAATGATATAAAAATGATAAAAAGATATAAAATATAAATATGAAAATGAAAATAAATTTATAATTCAATATTAACTATCACTTTTCTTCTTCTTCGTAATGCGATCATTCCCATAGTGGAAGAACTTCTTCGCGACGTCCTCCATTGCCGATGCACCTGACGAAAATTAAATAAAAGATTTATAAATTTGAAGTGTCAAGTACATAGCATTAATTTGCGTGCATAAGCGTAAAGTCATTGCCGAATGAAAAGTTGGAATATATTAGAATTTATGAAGCAGAGTGCAATGCAAACGTAAGCTTTCCGCAACAATATTTTCAACTTTCAAATGCAAGCAAATACATGTTATTTACTTAGGCATTTACAAACATTTATTACCTCGGATAGATGCAACGACAATTAAATTTTTGGCCGCTTTTTTCTCCTTGTGCCCAACCAGGTCATCTTTTATGCTAATTCATCAAAGAAAACATCATAACAACTACAAAAGCATGCAAGTGACGCCGTTTTTTTCATGTTCCTTTTTTTTTGCATTTACTTTGACACGAACAGAAGCAGCCGATAAAAATACCACAGTTACAAAGCGGCAACAACAACAACATCAAAACAAAGCAAGGTACGCCGTTTCAAGTGCATTTCTTTTTGCGTAATAGTTTTTAACACTTTAAATTGTTTTGCATAGTTCTTTCAAAAACTATATAAGACCGCACTTTTATCTTAATAATAAACACTGCACAACACAATACACTTATTTGTTATTTATTATTATATTATTAAAATATATACATATGATAAAATTGTGCTGTCCACTTCAACACACAACCGATTTGTTCAAATGCACGCGACAAACAAAAGAAATTGGAACAAGCCTGACTAATGAGAAAGAAGAAACGAAAAAAAAGAAGGATAAGGAAAATTCAACCTTTTTCTCTCTTTATAATAGACATGCTTCAGTTTACCCGAATTTTTTTTTTGTTTTTCAATAACCAGCAACATTTTGCTTGAATAAATTTAAAGTTTGCTATTTCAATATATAATAAGTAAGCAAATTATTGCTTAAATTTATCTAAATTTCGCTTTTTTCTAATTATATGAGATGTAATTTCAATTTATAAAACGTTTTCTAAAATCAAACCGCGATGGTTGATTAATGTTTACCTTCTAAATATTATTTCAAAACATAAAAAACCGATTCCGCGTCAACGGACTCGCAACGGGTTCGAAACGGGTCCGTCAAAACATAAAAAACCATTCCGCGTCGACGGACTTGTAACGGGTTCAAAACGGGTCCGTCAAAACATTAAAAAACGATTTCGCGTCGACGAACTCGTAACGGGTTCGAAACGGGTGCGTCAGAACACAAAAAAACGATTCCGCATCGACGGACTTGTAACGGGTTCAAAACGGGTCCGTCGAAACATTAAAAAACGATTTCGCGTCGACGGACTTGTAACGGGTTCAAAACGGGTCCGTCAAAACATCAAAAAACGATTTTGCGTCGACGGACTCGTAACGGGTTCGAAACGAGTCCGCATCCGTTTTTGTGCACATTGGGTTGTCTGGGATGTTGTTGAGTCAGCTCGCCGCACACACACACTCGCGCACACTAAGCTGTCTCAGCCATCGTGTTATTAGCGTTGATGACGAGGCGGTCAGCTTTAAAGCACAGCGCACTTGTTTTGCGCGACTTATTGTTTCGCGATAAAAATAAATAAATTCCCCAATGTGCACAAAAACGGATGCGGATCCGTTTAGAACCCGTGACGAGTCCGTCAGAGCGGAATTAGTTTTTTTTATGTTTTGACGGATCCGTTTCGAACCCGTTACGAGTCCGTCGACGTGGAAACATTTTTTTGTGTTTTGACGGACCCGTTACGAACTCGTTACTAGTCCGTCGACGAGGAATCGTTTTTTGTGTTTTGACGGACCCGTTTTGAGCCCGTTACGAGTCCGTCAACGCAGAATCGGTAAATTGAAATAACATCTCATAAAACACAACATCACAAAAAAAAAATTCGGATAAACTGACTCATGTCTATAATAAAGAGAGAAAAAGATTGAATTTTCCTTGTTCTTCTTTTTTTTCGATTCTTTTTTCTCATCAGTCAGGCTTGTTCCAATTTCTTTTGTTTGTCGCGTGCCTTTGAACAAATAGGTTGTGTTTTGAAGTGGACAGCACAATTTTATTATATGTATATATTTTAATAATAAAATAATAAATAACAAATAAGTGCATTGTGTTGTGCAGTGTTTATTATTAAGGTAAAAAAAGTGCGGTCTTATATAGTTTTGATAGAACTATGCAAATCAATTTAAAGTGTTAAAAATTATTACGCAAAAAGAAACGCACTTGAAACGGCGTGCCTTGCTTCGTTTTGTCGTTGTTGTTGTTGTTGCCACTTTGTAACTGTGGTTTTTTATCGGCTGCTTCTGTTCGTGTCAAAGCAAATGCAAAAAAAGGCACTTGAAAAAAACGGCGTCACTTGCATTGCTTTGGCGTTGTTGTTTTGTAGTTGTTATGTTTCTGACTGTAGCTCAAGCTTGCCACTTGAGGAAGTGTCTGCATGCTGTTTTCTGTGATGAATTAGCACAAAAGATGACCTGGTTGGGCACAAAGGAGAAAAAAGCGGCCAAAAATTTAATTGTCGTTGCAGCTATCCGAGGTAATAAATGTTTGTAAATGCCTAAGTAAATAACATGTATTTGCATGCGTTTGAAAGTTGAAAATGTTGTTGCGGCGAGCTTAAGTTTGCATTGCACTCTGCTTCATAAATTCTAATATATTCCAACTTTTCATTCGTCAATGACTTTACGCTTATGCACGCAAATTGTTCTTGACACTTAAATTTTATAAATCTTATTAAATTTTCGTTAGGTGCATTTCAAAGAAAATACGAAAATGAGAGTATATCGACAGTGGAGGACGTTGCCAAGAAGTTCTTCCACTACGCGAATGATCGCATTACGAAAAAGAAGAAAATTGATTGTTAAATTATTATAATATTGAATTATAAAATTACTTTCACATATTTACTCATTTTATATCATTTTAATATTCACATTTAAACATGTTATGTTATTAAAACTTAAATAATTTTCTACGAATTGAAATAAAAAAATCATAAAATAAAAATTTCGCAAAATAATTCAATAAATTTAGAATGTTCCGCTTTGAATGCGTGTTGTTAAATAAAACGCGTCCGTCGCGGGTTCGTATTATTAAAAAAAACGAGTTCGTCGCGGATTCGATTATTTAAAATAGCGAGTCCGTTGCGGATTCGTATTATTAAAAAAAAAGAGTCCGTCGCAGATTCTTATTGTTAAAAATAGCGAGTCCGTTGCGGATTCGTATTATTTAAAAAAAACGAGTCCGTCGCGGACTTATTCGAATTTATAATGATTAAAAAAGATTTTTATTTATCAAAAAAACAAATAGAAAAATCATATACGAAGAGAATTGTTGATTGAATGCATGAATTTTTAATTGAATGTATGAATAAAACGTAAATTTTATAAAATAAATTAAAGCTATTCATTGTGAAGCTTTATTGGCGATCCTGCAATAAAGAACCTGCAATCAGAAGAACAAATAAAGAAAAGATTTTAAATTATCATCAAACAAGCAAGCATCATTCGAAAACCTTCACCAATCAACAAGCACTCCGACAATCATGGTACACTCCTAGTCGATGCAATTTTTTTCAACAAAAATCATGGTACACTCCTAGTCGAAGCGATTTTTTTCAACATAAAGGTCAAACATACTAATAGCGCCAACAGCATCCAAAGAAAAATAAAATCAAACAAACGTTTCCGGACACCCATAATTGAAAACGTATGCAAATCATCTTTTCTTATTATATTACATATATTAGATTAAATACCTACTAAAAAACAAGCATTCATCAAAAATATTTAACAACATTTTTAAACCATATGTTGTTGTAAATTTTATTTGTTAATTATATATTAACATTTAACATTTATATATCGTTTAAATTTATTTGCATACTTCAATTTTGTCAAATTTTATTTTATTCAAAATATTCTCCTAATTTTGTTACTCTCCAGTGAAAATCTTTTTATTAACTTATTCACTTAGAAACGTTCGTGTTAAAATATGTCGCGTTATCCAAAGTGGCAACGGTTGTCAACTCGTAATGATCTCGTAATAACTAACCCAGAGGAAAATGACCTCGCTTCACCAAATTCACCAAATTCATTATTAAATTTACCATTACCTCAACAAAACACGCATCAACCAAACACACCTCAACCAAACACACCTCAAATTCTTCAACCAATTTCAGAACAACAAAATTTTCAATTTTTTTCAATGGCAGTGGTTCACTATGTCAATTCTCTTCCACCAATTTATTTGTTCACGTTTTACCTAACAACAATTCAATTTCATCTCTCAAAACTTCAAATTTAGCAAGCGATTTTAACAATCTTTTGCACCAATTTCCATCATTAATTTCGGAACCTAATTACAACCAAACTGTGAAACACTGTACTGTTCACAAAATTGAGACAAAAGGTATACTTCCCTTTTCCATACCTCGACGCCTTGACCCAATTAAACTTAAAGTTCCTTAAGCTGAGTTTGAATATCTTGCAAAAGTTGGAATATGCCGACCATCAAATTCTGCTACAGTATCACCTCTACATTTGGTAGCCAAGAAAGAACCAAATGACTGGAGACCTTGTGGTGACTATAGAAGACTCAACTGTGTTACTATACCTGATCGTTTTCCACTTCTACATATTCATGACCTTAGTATTGATCTACGTAACAAAACAATATTCTCTAAAATTGATCTCGTTCGAGCATATCACCAGATTCCTGTAGCTGAAGAAGACAACAAAATATTGTTAATGAACAACAAACGGACTCTGAACTTCAAAAACTAATTGCTTCACCAAATTCTAAAAATAATCTCCAACATATAAATGTGCCACTTTTGAATCTAAAAATTTGTGCGATTTATCCGATTGTAAATCACGTCCATATGTCCCACTTTCCATGAGAACAGTTATCTTTAAGAAACTTCACGGATTGTCACATCCTGGAACATTTCCCACGAGAAAATTCATTGTTAGTAAATATTTTTGGCCAAATATGAAGAAAGAAATTAACACGTTGGTTAAAAATTGTTTGGAATGCCAAAAAGCGAAAATTCATATATATACAAAATCCCCTGTGCATAAAATTGATATTTCACCGGGCGTTTCGAACATATTCACATGGATCTGGTGGGGCCTCTTCCTGTCTCACGTGGTAATAAATATGTATTATCATTGGTAGATAGATACACACCTTGGCTCGAAGCTTACGCATTACAAGATATTTCAGCTCAAACAATAGCAAAAACTTTTGTGAACAATTATGTCTGTAGGTTTGGTGTTCCATTAGAAATAACTGTAGACCAAGGAACTCAATTTACATCCAAATTATTCACAGAACTTACTTAATTACTCGGCTCTCATAAAATCCATACCTCAGCTTATCATCCACAAGCCAACGGAATGATCGAAAGATTTCATCGGCAACTCAAATCCTCAATCATAGCATGTAAAGATACGATTCATTGGTCAGAACAATTGCCTTCAATTTTACTCGGTTTGCGTACTGCGGTTAAAGATGATTTGAAGTGTCCCCATCTGAGTTGGTATATAGTCAAAGTCTTAGAATACCGGGTGAATTCATTATATCTAATAAGGAAAAATCAACAACTGACAATACTCTTAAAGCCCTTAGAAAACATTTTTCAGAAGTAAGAAGCAAAATTGTACATCACAGCAATTCATCTAGAAATTTTGTACCAAATTATCTCAATACATGTAAATATGTTTTCCTTTAAGTCATTCGTAGATCTGACAAAAATCGGACAAAAATTTTAAAATTCAATATGGAAACACAATTGGAACTGTTTCAATAGATTTTGTAAAACCGGCATACATAAACAACACAAAATCAGAACCTATGGTGAAGAAGCAGGTTACATTCAATATAATATAGATTCCAATATAACAATTTTATTTTACTTTAATCGTTTCACTGGAGGGAGAGCTGTATAGCGATTCATGACTACTTTCAATACTTTGTTTCACTTGTAATTTTTATTTTTTATATTCGAATTTATAATGATTAAAAGAGATTTTTATTTATCAAAAAAACAAATAGAAAAATCATATACGAAGAGAATTATTGATTGAATGTATGAATTTTTAATTTAATGTATGAATCAAACGTAAATTTTATAAAATAAATTAATGCTATTCATTGTGAAGCTTTAGTGGCCATAAAGTATATCGTAAAGGTTTTGTGATGGCAGGGAATATGGTCCCTGCTGCCTTAAGTTAAAAGTGAGTTCTAAGAGTTGATCACGATTCGTCGGAACGAAATAACTTGTAAATAAATCTTATTTGTAAATAAAATTCGCATCTAAACAAAAAAGGAAAAATACTGTTTTTTTATAACAAGACACTTCCACAGAACTATAGAGGCCGAGCCTGTCTAGTAACGAAAGGATATGTCTGCGTATTTGTTTGCTTTTTCACAAAGGCCGACCACTAAGAAGCTACATGTACGCTGTCCACACCTGCTTTCTAAGCCGCTTTCAATCGTTTTGTTTCTAGGCGAGTATGTCCATTGAATTTGTATTCCGACAATGGAAAAACCATTGTGTTGCATCCAAGGAACTACCACGTGATTTTATTCAGCCTTCGCATAACGCATTATGTTCTAATTTCAATCATCAAAATGTGTCATGACACTTCATTCCGCCTGGCGCTCTCCATATGGGAGGTCTTTGGGAGACCGGCGTAAAAAGTTCTAAAACTCATTTTCGAAAAATTGCGCCTTTAAGTAAACGTTTGAAGAACTTTCCACTCTGTTGTCAAGAATTGAAGCATGTCTTAACTCGCGTCCATTTTTTCCTTTGTTGATGCCTCTGCACTTACTCCTGGTCACTTTCTCATAGGTGGTCCGCTGTTAGCTCCATTAGAATCATTAATCAATGAAGAAGCAAGTTCGATTATAAATCGTTGGCAGAGACTCAAGGCTCTACAAGAAGACTTTTGTTCTAGATGGAATAACGAATACCTGAAAGAGCTATATAAACGCAACAAATGGAAGAAGCCTCAAGAAAATCTTGAAGAAAATTCAATGGTTGCAATTCGCGAAATGTCTGAGTCTCTGACATTCAAACAGAACGAGGAGCTATCAACCGTCCAATTGTCAAACTAGTTGTCCTTACATCCCAATAACAAAACAATCCGCTAGTACCTACAAGAATTAAAATTTATTCCTGTCCTTCCATTGTTTTTTTGTTAACTTTTCAGCTTAAAAATGACAGGAAACCGAAAACAAAATAAACCAAACAACCAACGCTCAACAAATAATCGCTCCAATTTTGGGTCATTCCAATGTCGGCTCTGCAAACGCTTCCATGCTCTACGTCTTTGTAAGCAGTTTTTAAATATGAATACTGAGCAGCGTTTGCGAGTCGTCTTGATTCATAAATATTGTTCTAATTGCTTGGCGCACGAGCATTCCCAAAGCAAATGCATCAGCAAAACGGGGTGTCATTATTGCAAAGACAATCACCATAGTTTGCTTCATCTCCATGAACGACTCCGCGATGGGCAATCCATAGGCCAATCTGCACTCAAACCTACTGCAGTGACATTAAAATCTCTTATTGCTCAGCACGTCATAACGCTTTTTCCAACCGCGCTAGTAAACCTCCATCTAAACGGGAAATTCTATTTTGCTCGACGTATTGTTGATTCGTGCGCAGATGTAAGTCGCATATCCAGCTCCTTAGTTAGGCAGCTTAAAATCTCAACCTCAAATATTGGAGAAGTACAAGTTTTCACAGTGGTCATACGCGCTCATTCAGACCAGAATGCAAAGATTAAAGTAACAACAAGGGTTGACAGTCGGGAGATAAGGCGGCGATCTTCACATGCCAACGTGTCTGACCCTCCGCGTGGTGTCTCCTGGCAACGTCAAAGAACTATCGCCCGATGGACTTTGCCGGCGAATCTGAGAGGCTTTGGTCATCAAGCAAAGGTTGTGCGTTGGGTTTGAAGCCCACCATATAAAAAAGCATTTCAATGAAAAGTACAAGAATAAATAAAAGAATGATCCCCAAATCTGATGACGACTACCGCAAACAAAAAACTGATAATGATTTACGGATATGCACCTGGAATCTCCGAACCCCTAAATTGGGATGGTGCCTCTATCCAACTAATTTATGTCTTGGAAAGATATAATTCTGATATCACTGGAATCCAAGAAATGCGATGGAAGGGACAGGGTTGCTTACGGCAAGCATCCTGTGATATCTACTACAGCGGCCATGCGGAGAAGCACGAGTTTGGATGCGGATTTGTAGTTGGCAAGAGAATACGGCAAACGACTTGCCATAATCCGCTTCAAGGCAAAATTTTTTAACATAAGCCTAATATGTGCACACGCTCCGACGGAAGAAAAAGATGACGAGACCAAAGAAAATTTTTACGAGCGCCTTGAAGACGCGTACGAGCGCTGCCCCCGTCATGACATAAAAATCGTGCTTGGTGACTCCAACGCCAAGGTGGGTAAGGAAAATATATTTCGTTTAACAGTCGGGAAGTTCAGCCTCCACGACAACACATCCGATAACGGAATGAGGTTGATTGACTTCGCCGCAGCACGAAACATGGTCGTTAGAAGCACTTGATTCAAGCATCTCAATATTCATAAGGCCACCTGGCTGTCTCCTGATCAAAAAACATGCAACCAAATTGATCACGTTTTGATTGACGGAAGGCACTCTTGCAGACGTACGCACGATCCGTGGTGCTAACATAGACTCGGATCATTATCTTGTCGCAGCCAAGATCCGCACACGTCTGTGCGCAGCTAAGAATGCTCGCAATCCTACACAAAGAAAGCTACACGTCGACAAGCTGCAGTCAAAACGGACGGCCGAAGCCTTCGCTACTCGACTCTCACTCCTGCTTCAAGAAAGCACTCCTCCGATTGACGAAATATGTGGACAGTGGACGCACATATCCCACTCTTTGCGTAAGGCTACCGAAGAGGTGATAGGCTACCACCGCCCTCACCGAAACCAGTGGCATGACCAGGAGTGTCGCGACGCCACTGCAGGGAAGGACATCGCCTACAAAGCCACCCTGCAGTCGGTTGTAACGCGTGCTGTTATGGAACGATACCGGGAGAAGAAGAGGGAAGAGAGACGAATTTTCAGGCGAAAAAACGAGAGGCGGAGAGGTGAGTGCGAGAAAATTGAGATGCATGGCGACAGGAATGAGGCTCGAATATTTTTCGAAAAAATAAGACGCCTGGCCGATGGTTTTAAGACCGGAGCCTCTTCATGCAAGGATGAGAATGGGAATCTAGTGACAGATATCCAGAGTACACTGATGCTATGAAGGGAACACTTCTCTAGTCTTTTAAATGGCGATGCTGACAACAATCCCGCCAGTGGAGATGATATCCCGGAAACCCCAATTATGGATGACAGCGTTGAAGTTCCGCTGCCCGACTATAACGAGGACTAAACAGCTATAGCTCGGCTTAAAAACAACAAAGCCGCAGGAGCCGATGGCCTACCGGCTGAGCTGTTTAAGACCGGTGGCGAAGCTCTGTTTAAATGCATTCACAGACTTCTATGCAGAATATGGTCGGAATAATGCATTCCAGATGATTGGAACCTCAGTGTGCTTTTCCCAATCCACAAGAAAGGCGATCCCACCATTTGCGCCAACTACCGTGGGATTAGCCTTCTTAATATCGCATATAAGGTCCTGTCAAGCGTATTGTGTGAAAGACTGAACCCCAACGTCTACCAACTGATTGGACCTTATCAGTGTGGCTTCAGACCTGGAAAGTCCACCATTGACCAGATCTTCACGCTCCGACAAATCTTGGAAAAGACCCTCGCAAAACAAATCGACACGAACCATCTCTTTGTCGATTTCAAAGCCGTCTTCGACAGTCCAATAAGGAGTAACCTATACTCCATCATGTCTGAATTTGGTATTCCTGCGAAGCTAATACGTCTTTGCAGGATGACACTGAACAACACCAGCAGCGCAGTGAAAATCGGGAAGGACCTCTCCCTTCCGTTCGATGCCACGCGAAGTTTCAGACAAGGTGATTCCTTATCTTGCGACTACTTAAATATAGTCATGGCGAAGATCATCCGAGCTGCTGACCTGAGACGCAGCGGCACAATTTTCTATAAGAGTGTTATGCTGCTGGCGTATGCTGATGATATTGACATCATTGGCCAAAATACGCGCGAAGTCAGTGCAGCATTCTCCAGGCTAGAAAAAGAGTCGAGTCAAATGGGTCTTGCAGTGAGCGCAGATAAAACGAAGTATCTTGTGTCAACAACCAAACAGTCCCAGCGTCTTGGAAACCACGTCACTAATGACAGCACCTCCTTTGAGGTAGTGAAGGGCTTTTTTTACCTGGGATCCAGTATTAACTCCTCCAACGATATCAGTATTGAGATTAAACGAAGGATATCTCTTGTCAACAGGTGTTACTTTGGGCTCAGTAGGCAATTGAGAAGCACAGCTCTCTCTCGACGAACAAAACTGACACTCTATAAGTCAATAATCATGCCCGTCCTACTATACGCATCACAAACCTGGACGTTGAGCAGCTCTGATGAAAGGACTTTGAGAGCGTTCGAGAGAAAAATCCTTCGCAAGATCTATGGTCCAATCTGCGTCAATGGCGAGTACCGAATACGATGGAACCACGAGTTGTATGAGCTATATGCCGACATCGATATAGTCAAGCGTATTAAAATAGAGCGGCTTCGCTGGCTAGGTCATGTCAAGAGAATGAACGACGAAGCTCCAGCGAAAAAAATATTGGATTGGGTACCCTGCGGTGGCCAACGCAGACGAGGAAGACCGCATCTTCGTTGGAAAGACCAGGCATTGGATAACCTGACAACGCTTGGAGTTTTCAACTGGCGCCAGCAAGCGCACGACAAAAGTGGCTGGCGCAAATTCTGAGACCAGGCCAAAAACCGACCAACGGTTGTAAGCGCCATCTAAGTAAGTAAGTAAGAGTAAAGGCGTCATTGTCAGCAATATTAACATCTATTTTATGAACTAGATGTAGCACTGGTTACAAGGCATCAAAAATGTGTCGATAAATTGAGAAATAATTACAACAAACAAATTAATGTTGATGCACTACCGTGCTTTTGTATACCGAGGAAGCATTTATTGTTGAAAGGTCTATAACTTGACAAAAATAGGAATTCCTGTAACCAAAAATTAGTTAATTTTTAATGTCAATTTTCATAGGGGGCATTCTTCTCTTGTGTCGCTATTTAAGTGAATTCTGAATACGGAGCTACGACAAGAACGCAAGTGGAGAAAACAGCGTTTTTAGTTTCAAATTTGAATAAAACATACATCTTATAAGCTATTCGTTTAAAAACTTTAACATATTAATATTTGAAACGTCCTTTTTCTGCATTGTTAAATTTATTTTAGCTGATCCTGTAGTTTTTTATTTATATTGAATCCAATTTTTACGAAAATGCATATAGGGCACAAAATGTTTTTCGTTTTGGTCGAAAATGTATTGTATGTATCACTTGTCACACTCAAAATCCTAACTTCACTGATAATTTTTTCAGTCAAAAAATGCATATGTATCACATCTAACGCTCATATCTTTTAAACGGTTTGAGACACGTTAAATTTGAATTCACCAATCGAAAGAGCGCATGTTTTTAAGTGAGATAGCATTCCTAACTCAAAAACACAAAAAATGCGTTTAGATCAGGCCAATACTGAGGTGACGATATGTATTTTCACAACTACGCATTTTATTTAACCAATAGCTATTGCCGTCTTCCACTCCCTTAAAGCTTCTTAGAAAATATCTCTGCAAGATAAACGTATCAATAATATTGCAAAGTGATTAAAACAAGGAGAAGTTGTGTCCACGCTTGAGCAACGCATTCAGTCCCGATATCATCAAAAGCCGATAAAAAACCACACATTCCAAAAAAGTAGATTAGGAGTGGAAGGAGATTATGTTTCAGTTAATAAAGAGAAGAGAATTTTCTAGAACAAGTCGCTAATAGTTTGGTTACTCCTCGACGCTATGAGTTCCAAATCATGGCACTGACACCAAAATAGATGTGTTTTAAAAACTATGCTCGCCAGAACAAATCAACAAGCGTGGCGTTCTCCATAAGTTACCTTCGCTAAAATATTTTATTTATATTCTATTAAAATTTTTTTTCCATTCCATCTTATCCAGTAAATTACATAACCATTCATACCTTATTTTGTTTCGTTACTAAAATGAATTTTGTAAAAACGAAAATTTAAAAAAATGCATCAATGTCATTATATTAATTAAAAAATAAAAATAGAAACCCTTAAGCTTATAGTTTAGATTTTTTACGGAATTACTTATTTACTTACTTAGATGGCGCTTACAACCGTTGGTCGGTTTTGGCCTTGTCTAAGAATTTGCGCCAGTCTTTTTTGTAGTGCGCTTGCTGGCGTCAGTTGGAAATTTTTAATTTTTTCGCTGGAGCTTCGTCGTTCATTCTCTCGACATGACCTAGCCAGCGAAGCCGCTCTATTTTAATGCACTTGACTATATAGATGTCGGCATATAGCTCATACAACTCGTGGTTCCATCGTATTCGGTACTCGCCATTGACGCAGATTGGACCATAGATCTTGCGAAGGATTTTTATCTCGAACGCTCTCAAAGTCCTTTCATCAGAGCTGCTCAACGTCCAGGTTTGTGATGCGTATAGTAGAACGGACATGATTATTGACTTATAGAGCGTCAGTTTTGTTCGTCGAGAGAGAGCTCTGCTTCTCAATTGCCTACTGAGCCCAAAGTAACACCTGTTGGCAAGAGTTATCCTTCGTTTAATCTCAATACTGATATCGTTGGAGGAGTTAATGCTGGATCCCAGGTAACAGACACCTTGCCATGTGAAGATCGCCCCCCTTGTCTCCCGGAAGGGAATTAGAGACATAAATATACGGAATTAAGTTCGATCAACAAATTTTATCACGGAAACAGAGGCATTTGGGTGGGTAAATATGAAAATTTACAAACACCCCTATCACGCACTACGGCGCTGTGTCCGTTTTAAATACGCTCGTAAGACTGGTATCATGCACTACGTTTTTGTTTCAATATGTTCTCCGTTAAATTCGAAATTTGAAAAAAGAAATCATGTACTACGCAAAAGTTGTAATTTTGACATATTTTTGGGCGGAAGATCTGCGTTTGCTATCATTGGAGGAAAGCAAGCAATTTGAATAAAATTGGCAAAATTATAATTTTGAAAAGTGCAAAATCTTATTAAATTAAAGAAAAGAAGGTGCGTCACAGATTTTGGAATATTAAAAATGTTAGAAATGTGCATATTTTGCTTAAACTAAAAACTAAATTTTTAATAGGATTTCTAATAGGCCCAAGCTATCAAACATGTTCACAGGCTATAATAGGTCCACAACAAACAGCAACCAATATGAAAGATTCGTCAGCATTATCTGATCAACCAGATGTTGCAAAAGGTTGCGTTAAATATCAAAAGAAAACCGCTGCAATGGAGTCCATTTTACTACTATTCATTAATTTTATTTTTGCACATCAATATATAAAAAAATAACATTACAAATTTTTAATTATATTTTTCATAATTTGACATAAAACAGCAGTTTTCGAAATTCTCATAAGTTTTCTGTAGTTGGCAATACTTACTTCGATTAGAGCGTAGTACATAGTACCATTTTATGCGTTTGCGTAGGGTAGGTTCGAATTCCTTCGGAGGCTACGCCGTAGTGCGTGATAGGGATGACAATTTTCTCTTAAAAACAACTTTTCTCCCCACTTATTATTGTATTATTAAAAAAAATGCATGTTAAAATGCTCGAAAAAATATCTTATGTCAATATTTCTTTACTTTACTTTTTAAGCTTGTGCGTCTGTTTGCTTTAGTGTTACCACTAAATCATCGTATGGTATTAATGTGAAATTATTTACCTGTTAAAATTACGGCTGGTTGAAATCGAGTTGATATTTCAAATGAGGCCTTTATTTCATCAGTATCATCTCTATCATGAATTTCCACTCGACGCATGACAAATTTTTCTTTTAATCGATAATCATAGGAAACTCCTCCAGAAGCAACTGTGGGTTTCTTTATAGTTGGCTTACAGAGAACCATAAAACTGTCAAATAAGTAAACCTTTCTCTCTGCAACTCGTTTTCCCGGTCCTAATTTTCCCAATGAACCCTCTGCAACAAAATATAAAAAAACATGTAAAAATTTGATAAATAAACATAAGAGCGGACGAAATGTATGGATCCAAAAATCTTCCCAGGCTTAAGTTTTTTTTTTTAAACTGTTACCTTTTGACACGTTATGTTGTCTTCATGAACGAACTAGAATATATCTGGGTTCATAGTTCATTGAAACTGGTCATTCCCCGATATCTCCACTCCCCTTTGTCGGATAGAAAAAAGCTTTCAACAAAATTGGGCATAATTTTACTTTAGCGACCAGGCCCGAATATTTGTTTTCTTATTTTTATTAAACGTATATGGACCTCCTAAGAGATAAATTCGCGAAAGTTTGAAAATTCAGTGCAAATGTTTACGTGTGTGGAATCTAATTTAACCTTTTACATTATGATTTCTTAACCTAATGTGGATTTTTAAGGCTTATTAAAGGAAACAATGCAATATCGTGAAAAGCACAAAAACTTGAACCCTCATAATTCGAAATTGAATTATGAAAATTTGTATATATTAAGGAGAATAGAAAAATTGTTATAAAAATCGCGGCGATCTTTAACAACAATTTTTTGGCTGCGGCGCTCTTTTCTTTAACAAGATATTGAGTTTTGTGAAACCTATAAGAAATGTTGAAAAATTGTTATTAAAAATCGCCGCGAACAATTTTTTCACCTGCGGCGCTTCCTTGTTTATATGTTTGTAAAGCAGTGACACGCCATAAATGTCGATCCACTTTTACCATTTTTTTTTAAATTACTGGTTTGAGCTCATATGGAGGCACAGACTGCGTATGAACTTGATGCTTCTGATACAGACTCAGAATGATGAATTTTTTAATAAATATATGTTTGTTTCTTAAAATGAAAGAGAATATCTGATTTTTTTGTTTAATACGTCTTAAAAAACCACATTTTTGGTAAGAATCGTAAAAAAAACCTTATGCTTTCAAACCCAAAAATATGCACTGAATTTTTAAACTTTCGCGAATTTTATCTCCTAAACCAATCGAGACCGACAAGTTTTTTTTTTCACCATTGGGCCTAGGAGGTCCAAATATATTTAATAAAAGTAAGAAACAAAAATTCGTGCCTGGTTGCTAAAGTAAAATTATTCCCAAAATTGTATCTCTTTATAAAAGCACTGGGCAGTTCTTCCACGCTTTAAGGCTAGATACAGTTTCCCACAAAAGTGTTCATTAAATTTTGATTTGTTTTTGTTGAAGGACACAATTTATTCTTAAACATTTTCAAAACTTAAAATAGCTTATACTCAGCTATGTTTTGAAAAGAAACTAAACAATTATACATTTTTTCAATACTTTTATTGCATGTGTGTGGCCAGTTTTTTTAAATATATATATATAAAATATATATAAGTCCAGAATTAAAAAATGCAAAAATCTTCATGAAAAAGTAAAAAACTGGCACAAAAATGCAATAAAAATATTGAAAAAATGCAATATTGCTTAGTTCTTTTTTCAATATAATCGTGAATAACCTACTTTGTTTCCAAAACAGTTTATGTATAAAATGTTCATTTTTATGAACACCTTTGTGGGTCACTATAAATGTCTGAATGGCAAAAATAGCAGTTGGTTCATTTCGTACATTCGTAAGATGAATATTTTTTTGTTATATTTTCATCTGTGAATATTGTTTCACAAACAAACATATTTGGGGTACTCACTCTGCATTGGGTAGTTGGGTAAATTGGCAAATGCCATAAAATTTTTTTTTTTTTTAAGTGCCATTGTACCCAAGTACCCATCTACCAATTGGGTAGATTGATTTCTTGTCAAATTGAGACCTTTTTTCATGTGTTGTCACCCCCCCAAAAGTAGGCAATAATTGAATAGAAAAAACTTAAAACAAAGTGAATTAAAATAAAGTAAAAAGTACTCAATTGCAAATAAGGGTGCTCGCAGTTGTCAAAAGTAATCAATCTTCTCATACCTAACTACCCAAGTCAGTAAGAATACCTCTATTGTGCAATAAATTAATATATGGGGTAAGGCGTAGTGAAATGTTTGGGATGAGATTTTTGCTACGAAGATTAAGAAACTGAAAACTTACAGCATTTTAAGTAATTTGGCCGAAGGATTCCGCTCTCCGATGAATTTCGAACCGCCAACTTTTTAAAAATAGCTTTTGATTCATATCAAAAGCGTTTAAGAAATATTGGTCCAAGAGGTTTTTTTGCTCATAAAAGATGAACTATTGTTCTAGATCAATGCTAGATAGTGATAAGAAGTTACCATTAGAACAAAAAAGTGTTTGCAAAACATTTTTTTCACCCACTATGGCCCCATCCTACGATTTCTGAAAGCAAAAAACTGATTTTTAGACTTATTGCTCCGGATATGAGTTCAAATAAAGTGACGTCATTTCAATGCTAAGAAAGTTTATAGATAATTTATATACATACAAACATTTTGATGTATTCATCGATTGTGTGATATACCTCGTTACTGAGATATATATTTTTGAAGAACAAAAAACGCAATTTTTTCCTTTTATTGTGAATTTTAGAATTTAAAGTTCGATATTAGAGAAATCGAAAAATGTAACTCTTGCTACGCTAACAATTTTGGAATAACGATTGGAAAAAACGACCAGATGACAACAAATTCTGTATCCCGGGAACCAATCTCCAGTCCAACATGTGCTGCGTTACATAACTTAATTTAAGTGATGGGCACAAAAGAGTTTTGAGGTGAGTTTGAGTGAGTTACTCATTTATCAAAATTAAGTGGTGCAATGTCCCACTTCAAATGAGGTGTGTCTCGTGTAAAAAGAGGTTATTAGATGTAAAAGTGTTGGTGATGTTTTTAAAGTGGCTATGAGGATAATGAGGAAAACGAAGAATGAACACAAATACTACTTAACTGAGTTTTGTTTTTGAAAATAAAATTGAGTAATAAAAAACTTATTCCAGCAAACAAAAATTTAATTTTTTAATAAGTCGTTGTTCATTGTAATTAACGTATTAGAATTTTAAACAAAAAATTATATTAAAATATCAATAGAAATTCAAAGAAAAAATAAATAAAAAAGTAATATGAATAATATTACATATTATAATAATATATCACATATTATAGTTTAAGAACAACAGTTTTGAAACTTTGCCATCAGTAAGTATTTATTTCTTCTTTCTACAATTACTTGTCCAGACTTCAAAAATAGACGAAGTCAACAACATTGAATTGCAATTAAACGAACATTTTCGTCTTTACTCTTTAAGTAGCGACTCGTCTATATTGGTTAGGGCTTCAGCTGCCAAATTTGAGTTGTTTTGTGAAAATTGAAGCCGTACACATTTTTTTTGAGGACATGATACACACAAAGCTCGTGTCGGGACATTTGAGTTGCCTCTTGTATGAGTTACCCAACACTACTTAATTTGTACTCATGTTCCGGAGCAATAAGCCTAAAAATCAGTATTTTGCTTTCAGAAATCGGACGGTGGGGCCATAGTGGGTGAAAAAAAATTTTGCAAAAATTTTTGCAAAAACTTTTTTTTCTAATGGTAACTTCTTATCACTTTCTAGTATCGAAATAGAACAATAGTTCACCTTTTATGAGCAAAAAACCCTCTTGAACCACAATATTTTTAACCATTCATATCAGAAGCTATTTTTGAAAAGTTGGCGGTTCGAAATTCGTCGGAGAGCTACATCTTTCGGCCATGCTGCTTAAAATGCTGTAAGTTTTCACTTTCTCAATCCCGCTTTATAGAAAAAAATTTCACTACACCTTAATATGGGGCAATTCAATTGAAGCGGACAACTAAAAAATTTTATTTTCTGAAATTCGTTCAAATTCAACTCAATTGTACTTTTGGAGATGTGAATTTAATCACAAAAATATTTATTCTTATGAGGTTCTTAGTTCTTTTTCAAAGTACTTTTTCGAAGAGACAAGTTTAAAAAAATTAATAAACTAGGGATTTATATAGAAATGTTAATGTTCTTTTTAATTTTGGATTTTTATCAGAAGCCCATGTATTTTAAATATAAAAATATAAATATTTTGTACTTTTATTAGGCAGTAACCAATCCTTGTTACAAACTGTTCTTAGACAACATTGTTATCTTTTTAAACATAAAATCGAATTATTTTTATATATTTCTTTTTCATAGAAGGTTTTTATCATTTTTAGAGAATTTTAAGGATCGCATTTAGAGAAAAGCATTCTTTGGAGCAAGGTCAATACCATTTTTTAGTAAATATGATGCCATTTTTATCATATTCCGAGAAATTTTTATCGAAAAAGAAATCCGAGAAATTTGATCGCAAATAAATTCCAATTTTAAAAAATCCTATAAGCATCGATTCGATTTTTTGATTGTCTTCGTTCAACTTCGGTTTTGGTCGATACTTTTCGATTGATTTCTGTTCATCTTTATATAGCTTCTGCTGGTATTCGTTAAACTTATTTTTTTCGTTCGTCTTTGGTTCTTGACTTCGTTTGCCTTCGGCTCATTCCTTGATTTTTGTCGAAAGAACTTTTAAAAGCATAGGATCTATTTCAGTAATAGATACAAATGCTTGCCAAGTTTCTTCAAAATCGGTTCATCTGTTTTGACGTGAATGAGCCGAACAAAAAAAAAAAAACAAATTGGCCATTTCAGCCCTTGAAAGGACTTTGACCAAGCTTCTTATGATTAATAGTGTTGTGTGTGTTATTAAATGTTTTGCACACAATTGACCGAGAACTGGGCCTACATGTTTTATGCCGACTTCGAACGGCTAAAGTTCATGTTTTCAAGAAGCTTTACATGGCATTATTTACTCTCTGAGGTTTGCCATTGTCTGCAGAGAGGTGGTGACCGATCAGAAATATTTTTTTATTGAAAAAAATTTCGCCGCGACTGGGGATCGAACTCGGGCTCCGAGCATGCTAAGCCACACACTTAACCTGCATGCCACGGTCATGAGCCAAACATAGTTGATTGAATAAAACGCCCTCTCACGGAAGTTTTCTGAAATTTAAATAGCCTCAATTCTGTTGCAGAGTCTAGTTATTAAACAATGCACTGCTTAAAGCGCCCTCTTTCGGAAGTCTTTGGATTTCTTTAATATTTTATGTTTTATCTTGGGTGCAGTTGAACGTTCATACCAAATTTCATTGAAATCGGTTGAGGCGTTTAGGAGTTATTGAGTCTTTTTAAAACGCACTACTTAAAGCGCCCTCTTACGTAGGTAAGTCTTTGGAATTTTTATAGCCTTTGTTATCTTGGGCGCAGTCGAACCTTCATTCCAAATTTAATTGAAATCAGTCCAGGTTTTTAGGAGTTAATATAGAGTGCCACGCCCACATACTTCCACCCAATTTTTTCCTATGCTTTATCTTGGGTGCAGTTGAACCTTCATACCAAATTTCATTGAAATCGGTCCAGGAGTTTAAGAGTTGTTGAGTCTTAAAAATGCACTACTTAAAGCGCCCTCTTGTGTAAGTCTTTGGAATTTTTTATGGCTTATGTTTTATTTTGGGAGCAGTTGAACCTTCATACCAAATGTCATGGAAATCGGTTCAGGCGTTTAGAAGTTATTATAGAGTGCCACGCCCACATACTTCCGCCTACTTTTTTACACCCCCTATGTTCTTTCTCACTATGAAAAGTACTCGGTGTTCAAATTTTAGCTCAATCGGATAAACGGTGCGCGAGCCTATACGGAACAGACAGACAGACAGACAGACAAACATTTGATTTTATATATTAGATGACGAAAAAACACAAAAGAGAAATTAAACTAAAAATAATTTTGTAGCAGGAGTAACTTTAGATTTCATTTTAATGCTTGATTTTTTCACATTTAGTGTGGAATCAGCCATTTGTATACCAGTTCATTTATGAACAATTATGTGACTGATTTGCATTTTAACTTTTCAATAAAGATTCCTAAATTTATTCCTTTAAAATATACTATTAATTAAGTTATCCAAAACGAACAGAAATTAAAGCGAGCACTGTACAACATTGGCTGCATCTCAACAGAGTCTGAAGAGCTGCTATTCTGCACGAAGAAAAATTTGATTTTCAACTTTGATTGTAGCAAACATTTTTCTATTTACAGCAAATATATCTTGCAATTGTGATCATACTTTGTTTGTTATACATTAGAGTGTATAGACTTGTACAGGAAAAATCTTAGCCCCAAATTCCGGTTCCAAAATTAAATAGTACATGAAAAATCCTTTCCATTGGTGTACTTTTCTTTTATTCGAACCAATTTATTATCAACTTTTGTACTGTAGACCCACTGATGATTGATTTAAAAGAAAATCAAGCTTATCAATCAATTCCCTTCATATAAAAACACAGAACTGCAAATTTTCATCCCTGTTGACAGGGTTTTTTTCAAAGTGAATCTACTTGTTATATGATGTTTTTATTTTTTGTATGAAAGTATTTTTAAACTTTTTTTTTGCTTGCTTAATGCAAAAGTAACTTTTTTTTAAACTACTACAGTTAACCAAATAAGAACAATCATTTTTTTTTTAGATCCTGTAAAGGACTAAAAATCGCTTTTTGTTTCGAATTTCGGCCTTTTTGAATGATTATGCGAGAAAGTATGGAAAAATTCTCATTTATAAGGCTCCAAACATTCAATTGCGAAAAGTACTTCGATATTTGTTGACCAGGACGAATATTTTACGGAATCACCGTACACTTGTTCCATAGCAAAAGAAACCATAGAGAAATTAGCTGTTTCTGGAGAAATGTTGGGGCCTCACTCTGTATTTTGACATTTCTTCTATTTCTTCACACTGATTTTCGCATTTTTGACGTTTGAAAGTCAGTAAACCTAGATTTAACCAAATCTTTGACGAAATGATATGTTAACTCGCTGTCACTAATGCGAAAGAGTTATACAGTGCGGTTTTAATTTCGAATCGCATTTAATTTTTGAATAGCATTGCTTTTCGAATCTTGTTACATAGTAAGGCCCTTGGACGATATTGAAATTCGACATATACCTTGCCATATTCAGGACAGTGAGCGTTTCGTGTACTATTTAATTTTGGTTCCGGAATTGGAGGTCAGATTTTCGATACACTCTATTATACATATTGCTATTTTTGTGACAATCACTTCAATGTTTGCTTCTAATTCCAGGAAACATATTTTGATTGATATATATGATAAAAAAAAGTTTTTATGAGAAACATACCGCAATATTTACATGCAATAACAATAGAGTTCAATAACTACAGCTTCCTCTACGAAGGGACGGCCATTTTGACGCGGTGTAGAGGTTTAGGGTAAGGACCTGGTAAGGTCACCGATGTCATACAGACTGTTGTCGAGCAATTAAATTATAACTTTCCCCCCTAACCTAAGGTATCATGTCGAACCGTGCCTATTGGGTGGTTTGCAGCCAAGGGGGGTAATACCGGCTGTATTAGAACGGCATCTCACTGAAAGCTGGCCGCTTCAGTGAGTAACTGTAGCTTTACCACGGCACGCGGAGCTCTGGCATGGTGGACGACGCCTTCCCCTTGTTACTCGTGAGACCAAAAGTGAACCAAACAAATAACAAGCAAAAAAAAACATCAAAAACAACAACAAATACAAAAACAATTACCATTGCAACTATAACGGGAACATCGACATCAACAACAACGGCACCTCAGACGGAACCTAAGATAAAAGTAGCGAGTGACAAGCATAGGACAGGACCTGGTGAAACAGCGGCGAGTGTGGGGACCTTGATCTAGCGACTATAGGGATTCTGGACAGGCTGACCACAGGAAGTGATACGGAGGAACCTAGAATTTTTCAAGTTCAACCTAGTGCTTCCGGCCCAGAAACCGAAGACGAGCTACTTAACTCAGACTTAGGCCGAGTGCATAGTAAGCTCCGAATCAGACAGACAGACAGACAGGCAGACCAGTGCGATAAAAGTGGCTTTAAATAATTTCATATAAACCTGCTTAAAGTGTGTAGAGTAACAGCAGGCAGATCAGATCAGGTCAGGCGTGAAAGCAGGCTAGCTCAGGTTCCTCGCAGCTGATTACGAGCAGGTTAAGTTATTTTGAGTAGCTTTTTAATTTTGAGTAGCGTTTTTTTTTAGCGCATCATTTACAAATTTGGAATAATATTTTGCAATTATTGATTTAGTTGATCTTCCCCAATAAAGAACTCTGCATTTTGTTCTCAATATTTTTTTGAGTGCAAGAGTACTCAACAAATACAAAAAGAAACAAATACAAATTTCTGACAAGAAACCAACAGCAACAGAGCAAGAATAAAAAAAAAAACAAAAGAACAGACAACAACTTGCACGTCCACAGTGTCTATGACACACATATTCAAATTTTGATGAACTCAAGAAAACAAAGCATGCAAAGGCATGATCGAGTTCAAAGAAGTGTGAGGATTGATTTTTTTTTTGTTGCGCCTGCGTGCCTATGTTTTTGTTGTTGGTGACAAATTACACAAATAAAACAAAACAAAATATGACATTTAAGCAACAAAAACATAGCATTTATTTGCGAGCTTTTTATGATGTGAGCATTCTTTGTTTCTGCGAAATTTGAGTCAAATTTGGTAGATAGAGATGGACAATAATTGTTCAAATCAGGTCTGATCACAAAGGTTGTTGTTGTTATTTTATTTTCTATCACTATTTCGTTATTGACAAGTAAAATACAATGTTTGAGATTTAATCGAGAGATATTTCAACATTCAATATGATATAAATTGAATAACTAATCAATAATTCAGAGTTAATAATTTTGTAAGGATAATCACTTAAATAATCTTAATGCATAGGAAAAAGATAGAAAAAAACCTACATTAATATCACTGGTTATAAATAAGGGGATGTATTGAGATCAGTTTTTTCGACTTCTCTATAAAAATAGAGAGAGAAACCACTGGCTACGACAAACTCCTCAAGAGGGCATGGGCTGAAGTCCTGCATTTATGAGAAAATGACAGATTCAAATCGTTTAAGGTATGAGAGAACATTTTTATTTGAGTAATTGTAAGCAATTCTGATGTTAAAAATCTATTTGGCAAATTAAATATGGTCTTTAGATTCTTTTTTTGGATAACTTGAAGCCACTTTAAAAAAGTACTTGCACAATCCTTCCAAACAGGACAGACATAGGTCAAAATTGGTCTGATACACATTTTATAAAGCAACGTTTTGTTTTTATATTTAACTTTGAATTTTTATTTAAAAGAAAATATAGAGCTTTACTACACCTAATAGCTTTGAAGCAGATGTCATCAATGTGTGGTTTAAATAGCAATTTATAGTCAAGGGTAACTCCTTAATATTTGACAGATTTTGAAAGCGGTATCAAGTTGGATTGAACTGAGAATGGTCTAGTGGGAACACGCTTTGGGGACTTATTATTTCCCAGGAACCTTGTGGAACTCCGGCCGTAATTTGTTTTCTGAGGAGTTAAAACCTTCAACTTGAACAACAAAGATCCGATTTGTGAGGAAACTTTTAATAATCTTTATAAGGTACAATGGGCACCGTAATGTGTTTAATTTGTACAAAAGACCGTTGTGCCACAAAGAGTCAAAAGCTTTCTCAATATCTAAAAATACCACCTCGCTGGAATACCTATTACTTTTATTCGATTTAATAATATTAACTACTCTTTTGACCTGATGAGTTGTACTGTGTCCGGCTTTGAACCCAAATTGAAATTGGTTTAAAACATTGTTATCATCAGTGAACCTTTTAAGTCTAAAAAAAATAATTTTTTCTAAAACTTTTCCAACAATGCTCAACAAGCTTTTTGGCCGATAGCTTGAAGGTAGTTTCGGATCTTTATTCTGTTTTAAGATCGGTACAACTTTAGCTTTTTTAAAACATTGCGGAAAATAGCAAAAACGCAAACAAAAATTAAAGATTCTAACTAAAACGTTTAGAGCCGAGTCTGGAATATTTTTAGGAATAATATTGATAATTCCATCGAACCCAGGGGCTTTCCGATTTTTTTGTTTATTTATCAAACCCCTTATTTCAGCGGCATCAGCGGCATCTGCGGCAAAACCAAACTGGTTTCACGCACTCTTTCCTACTATTTTTTGGGACTAAGGACAATTACAACAAAAAAAAACAAAGGCAGATTGTTGAACAAAACAACAGCAACGGGCACGCAATTGTTAATGTGAGTGCAATGGTTGGTTTTGGACGACGTCGATAGAGATTTGTGTTGTTTTGGTATGTAATTGCTTTTGCATAAGCGTAGCAGAATATTTATTCAAGCAAAGTCAACCCAAGGTTACCTCAATCAGGGACCAACCCAAGGTTTATTTATTTAAGGTTGCGTACATTTTTGACGTTTTCTCATTTCGGCATCCTTATTTTGAAATGAGAGGAAAAGAGCGTAGTCATTTGAGCAAAGAACTGACACGGTTGCCTGAATATAATACTATTTGGTAGTTTTTTGTAGTACTATTTGGTAAATTGAATACTAAAATTGTTGTTTACTACTTTTATTCTTCCTATTTTTTTTATCTGTAAATTCGGATGTCCTGATAAAATAAAGCCATTGAGTTTGATCTACCCATAGTTTTAATTTTGATTGAAGGATTTCAGTATTATACCCTAAAAAAGGTTTAATGAAAGAAATATATATTAAGAAAATCAAGAAAGACAGACCAAATAAAAATTTTCTGAGTCGAAACTTGAATTGCATTGGACATTGTTGATCGTTAAAAGCACTTTTACTTCTAATTTTGACAAAAATCAAAATTTCAACATATCTTGACTTAGTGTGTACACAATATAACAGAAAACTGCACAAAACCCTGAAAAATACTTTTTTTACTCGAGCAGCACGAAACCCTACTTTGTAAACGTCAACATATTTTTGTTTACATAAAATAAGGATGCGTCAAAAAATGTACGCAACCTTATATAAATGAGCCTTGGGACCAACCATAGTCTCACGTGAAGCTCCGAGCACTTCTGGATCCACAGCCAAGGGGCAAAGATCTGCTGACGAGGTGGTCGCGCGTTGCTTTAAGTGCAGCAAAGCTGAAGGTTACTTGAAAACTCACCGGAAGGTGATTGCAACAAGTAGCTTTTATTGACAAGACATATCCGGACGGCTTCCGCTCCGCAACAGGATATCTGTATGGATACCACCTCCTGCCCTGCATAAGGATACATGCATTTCAAAACTTTTGGCGGTGCTAAATAAAGACGCAAAGATCCAAGAGCGGAAGTTACTTTAAGGGAAGATTATTCTCTTATCTGTTGACGCTGCGACCACAAACTGGCTTAAGGAGCAATCGGAAATGCTCAAATTAGGCCTCGGAACCATAAAAGTGAAGAGACTTGACAAGCAATAGGGGCATTCCATCGTGACGTACACGACATTTGTACGACTTTTTCTATGTTTTAAAGGAGCTTGCTAAATATTCAAGTAATTATTCATTATTCTTTTGCATTATATTAATAATTTAAGACCTCTTACACTTTTAGAAATAAGTTTAAGCAAATTTCTCTTGATGGCTAAAAGAAAAAAAAACGATCAAATGTTGGGTGACGTACCCGACAATGAATCAACCAGTTTTAATGTTATAACGATTTATCACGAAAATTCAGCTAAACCGTAAATGCAAAAACAAAATATGGATATAATAATAAAAATATGCATTTTAAAGATAACTATACAAATTCAAATTCAGAAATTAAACTTAAAGAAAATGTGAAAATTTATGAAAAGCAAGCGTGACGTACACGACATACTGTGTGACGTAAGCGACACGTACGAATTTAAACTACTTTATTGGTGTTTCGGCATTCATGTTGTATTCTTGAGTGTGAATTTCGTCTCCAATGTACTGCAGAATGCGAAAGTTTATATCTCGGAGAGGGGTTGCATAGGCATCCATGGGGATTTCTCATTGGCCTGTCACTATTACAAAAACTCTGTATCTCGGTTAATATTGACACTATGGTACTGAAATTGAAATGATATGGGGGTAGGGAGATTCATATGGGGGCGTGTAAAACTAAAGATTGAGATAAAAAAAATATATTTTTGATAAAAAGTTTTCTGTAAAGTTTTTATAAAGAGTTTTACACCATATAAAAAACAATTTTGAAAATTTAAGAGACGATAAAAAGTTACAGCCTCAAAACATGTTAAAATTTTAATATTTTTCAGCTTTCAAGGAACATATTTCGCAAACTAAAGAAGATAATTCAACTTTGGGTTCACAAATTGAAATAACTTATATTTTAAATATAAAAAATTTAAATACGATCGAAATCCGTCCCCGCATTTAAAAGATATAGTGCAATTATTGAAAATAGAACAAATTTTCAGATTTTTGCCTATAACTCCTAAGTTCGAACTGATAATGAAAAACGAATACCATTTTTAAAATCTGCGTTTATAATTCATCTTGAATTGATAGCACTTTATTCTGCAACTTTTGTTGTTTTTCCATATTGTCCTTACGCAAAAACTTCCATTAACTGTGTGACGTACGCGACAAACAATTAACTGTTAATTTTAAATACATTAAAAATGAAAAAGTCTGAAGATTCAGTTGTTTTACAATTGTTGACACTTTGTCTGTTTAGTAGTGATTTGAAAAAATTCCACCTTCACTCTTACTCTAGTGATGGCAATATATATCTTTTAAGCGTGACGTACACGACATCGATTTACCAATTATAATGTTATCGATATTACTCAAATGGAACTATTCCTTGGAGAAATGAAGGTTGTGATAGTAACAACACGATATGCGGTATTGAATAAAATCAATTACATAACAATTAGTTACGTTTATAAAAGGAAAAATTGAGAAAAACTATGGGTTACTTTTTAGCATTTATCTTTTTGACGATATCATAAGTATATATATATATATATTTATTATTGCAGTGATGAGCCAGAAAAAAGATATTGTACCATTAGGGACTTAACTCATGTAGGTTCACTGCCCTGTTGTTAAAAATTACAAATTTTGCTTTTTTTTTTTTGCTAAAATATACCGCTTTTCGTGGAATGCCCCAATAGCTGATTAAAGGAGGAAGCTGCAAAAGATTCAAATCAGCCTACATCACTGCATCGACCAACGACCAGATGCTGTGCATGACCGAGGATAACGTAGACGTGGACCTTATTAAGGAACCTTGGATCGTCAACAACAAGATACAAGGCTTGGGGTCGAAACAATTCCACCTGTTTCACTCTACAAGTAAAAATAAGCTTAAGCGGCTGTAAGTTAGGGAGCTCATTTAATATTATGTTCAGACTGGATGCTAAATGCGCGTTTAAAGCTTAATTCGCATTTATTTCATTAATGTTTCTCTAAATGCGAATTTACTCATAGAAAATTCTGTCAAGTTAATTCACTTAAATGCTACATCAACTGAGCATTAAGCAGTTTGCGATTCTGATTCGATCTCGAAAAACTGCTACTCGCTACTTTTTTGCTTAGGCTGTGTGCCAATCGGAAACTTTACAATCGGATTGATGAAATTTTGACAGCAGCAAGAGAATCTTTGGCATTTGTGAGATGAATATGATTGTCAAAAATTCATGTAGCTCCAGGGGCTAGTATAAATTTTGAGAAGAGGCAAGAGAGTTTTTGACACAAACGAACATTAAAAAAAGTATGTCTTAGGCCCGTTAACTGATCTCAATTTTAAACAAAGTTTAGCTTAAACAAAGTTTAAAATTCCTTAACCTCAGTTTAAATTTTAACGCCGATACCTCATCTCAAAAAATCTAAGTTTAACTTGGTGAGGCAAGTTTAAATTTAAACACAGAAATTCTAGGTTTAAAAAATTTAAACATAGATTCTGTCAAAAATTCTCTGAGAACATTGGAAATATTCTCAATCATAAACAAAAAATAAAAAATACAAAAATCATACTTCAAAAAAATCAAAATAATAAACAAAAAACAAACATATTTTAAGTTTTGAAAAAAAAATATTTCAATGAAACTGACAATTTGCATTATTTTTGTTGTAGAATTTTTACTACAGTGCCGCTCAAATATGTTTTTTAATCTCAGTTTAAATTTTTAAACAGAGTTTATGAAAACTGCCGATAAAAATGAGATAAGTTACGAAAATAATTTTAACTGAGTTTAAAATTTAAACTCTGTTTACGAAATCTGAGATTAAGGAATTTAAACTTCGGAGATCAGTTAACGGGCCTTAGTTGCATTGAAGTTCGGAAAAATGAAAAGGAAGGTTGTGTAAAATATATTAGCTAGGCCTCTAAGGCCACACCCACTTTCCGACTATAGCGAAAACTCTATTAATAGGCTAATATTTACAGCGTTACAATTTAATTTTTTTATCCTTACGAATCGGCCGTGGGGGTATTTTAACTTCGGCCAACTCGAAGATATACCTTACTAGTTTTTTTTTAAATTTAAAAGAATGAATAACGATATTTAAACTTTTCAGCTATATTGTTTAGCTAAACTACTTCTACATACGAAACATTTCAATTATGTTCGATATGGCCCTTAATGATATCCTGTAGAAGCTGAAATTACGTCAGTATCTTTACAAGCATTTAACAGTTTATTTTCGCATAACAAAGAAAAATATTAAGTGATTTAATACAAGTTCTGGCTTAATTAAATAATGAATATTATCATATTAGGTCATATTAGGTCATAATCAAATTATAATCACAATTACTTTAAATTACGAATATAATCAAAAAGAATCAAAAGTAATCCACAAAAATAATCAGACTACTTTTAAAGATTATTTTTGATTCATTTTGATTATTTTAAGAATTTGAGCCTAAGAATCGAAAATTCTTAAAATAATCAAAAAGAATCAAAAGTAATCTTTAAAAATAATCGAACTTTTTTTTTTGTGGATTACTTTTGATTCTTTTTGATTTTATTTTTGTAATAATCTTTTTGATTATTAAAAGAATCGTTCTTAATCAATTATTTCAAATTTTTAATAAAAATAATCTAATTACTAATGAATACGATTACTAATCATTATTTAACAGCTAAGATTTGTATGTTAAGCTGTCATTTAAAACATTTTTAAGCAACCACAAGTTGAAGAAAAAGCTCTTCTATTTCAAAACAACTTCGGGCAAGTTCAAGACTAAGTGATATTTTTTCGGAGAGCGTAGTTTTAGGGATTTTAGTTCGGTGGACAAAATTTTAACATTGCTACTGATTTTTTTTTACATCAGTATATTTTATGCACAATTAGGTATGTTTTCTTCAATAAAAAAATCGCGAAATTTAGAAAAATTTATGCTCCAGATTGTTGGCAGTGATAGTAACATTTATATTTATATAAATGATAGTTTATCAGTTCTTACAAGGAATCTTTTGAAAGCTGCTCAAAACCTTAAAAAAGAAAAAACTTAAAATTTGTTTGGGTAAAAGAATGCAAGATTTTTATACGTAAAAAGGAAGGAGAAAAAGTTATTGCTTTGTACTTATTCGAGGATCTAAAAAGGATTATTTAATAATAGTTAATTTTTTAAATTAAATATATATGAAGAGTAGACCGGATCGAAATTTAGATTCCGCCGGTCGGGGTCTCAAAAGTTAGAGGAACTCATTAAAATGATTTCTGCACACTTTTTTTTCAAATCGGAGAAAAACCGCCGAAGCAATTTTGATTCTCCTGAAGGTCCTTTTTGGTAAAAAAAACATGTTTTTTGCTTGTAACTTTTTATTTTTCACAGAACGCATACCCAAATCTTCTTAAATGTTAAACTTCTTACTCATATTAACGTTTTGACACAAAAAAATTGTTAAAATTTTGTTTCATTATAACTCTTACTGACCATAAAAAATTGAACTTTTTGCTATTTTTAAAAAGGAATTTTTTTAAAACCGCTGTAAAAGACACATTTTTTATTGGATTTACGTGGAATTGTTATTGTTGGAAAGGTATTAAGTTCTTCTTTCTTTTTGTGTATCGCTTTAATCAAAGCTGTGTGCGAAAACTGACAGAATGAAGCATTTCTTATTCATACAAACAATAAATTTAATTTGTTCACTGCTTTATCGTCCAGTTTTCGATAATTTTTTTTTTTAATCACATAGCTTTGATGAAAACGATACACAGAACGAAAGAAGAACTTAATACCTTTCTAACAATAACAATTCCACGTAAATCTAATAAAAAATGTGTCTTTTACAGCGGTTTTAAAAAAATGCCTTTTTAAAAATAGCAAAAAGTTAAATTTTTGATGGTCAATAAGAGTTATAATGAAACAAAATTTTAACAATTTTTTTATTTCAAAATGTTAGTATGAGTAAGAAATTTAACATTTAAGAAGATTAGGGTATGCGTTCTGTGCAAAATAAAAAGTTATAAGCAAAAGACATGTTTTTTTTACCAAAATGGACCTTCAGGAGAATCAAAATTGCTTCGGCGGTTTTTCTCCGATTTGAAAAAAAAGTATGCAGAAATCATTTTAATGAGTTCCTCTAACTTTTGAGACCCCGACCGGTTGAAATTTTTTGTATCCATATAAGAATGATCCGGTCTACTGAAAAGTGTTACTTATGATCCTCTTACTTACTTATTATAATGAATTTATATCATATTCCTTTTGAAAATTGTAGAAATGTAAATTACAACAAAATTCTTTATAACCCAAACAAAAGCACAAAAACCTATTATATAGTCTTACAAAATATAAGCAGCATGCGAAAAATGTTGATACTTTCTTATTGCATTTTGATTCTTTCATCAAGAAAGCCGATTTCATCTTTTTGACTGAAACATGGATTTATGAAGAGGAGCAGTCTTTGTTTAACATACCCGGATAAAAATTGCTTGCAAATTGTGTTGCGGCTTTTGTTGTTGAAAGTATGAATTGTGAGTCCAAAGGCTTGAATCTTATGATGTATTGAAGATCAATTGTTCAATTGACAACCAGACATTTTCTTTTACATGTATTTATAGGTTTCACGAAAGGACATCGAAAGAAATTTTATTAAAAGAATTAAATGATGTATTATGAAATGATAAATCAGATCATTTAATAGTCTTAGGCGACCTTAATATAAATATTTTACAGGTTTCAGTTTTTGTGGATAACAACTTGTTTTTGCTTTTCTCATATGGTCTAGAATGTTGCATAAATCAGCCAATTCGTATATCAAACTCTTCTGAAACTTGTATTGATCATATTTTTGTGCGTCTAAATAAATCAAACCACTGTCACTAATAATCAATAATGTGGTGACCGCGGCATGCAGGTTAAGTGTGTGGCTTAGCATGCTCGGAGCCCGATTTCGATCCCCAGTCGCGGCGAAAAGATTTCAATAAAAAATTTTTCTGATCGGTCACAGACAATGGCAAACCTCAGAGAGAAAATAATGCCATGTAAAACTTCTTGAGAACATGAACTTAAGCCATTCGGAGTCAGCATAAAACATGTAGGTCCAGTTCTCGGTCAATTGTGTGCAAACATTTAATAACACACACAACACAATTGATCATAAGAAGCTCGGTCCTTTCAAGGGATCAAATGGCCAATTTGTTGTTTTTTTTTTTTTAAATAAATCAAAGTAGATCTCAGTTAGTAGCTCAGTTTGTAATCTCTATTTATCAGACCATTGTTTAACTTGACTAAATTTTGAAAATATTGCGAATAATATAATAGAAAATCCACCTCAAGTTTCTACGACATATAAAACAGATTTTACACAGTTAAACAATCGGGGTTTTCATAGGAACCAAGGTTTTGCTTTTTGTCGGAATTACAAACCAATTCTGATTCCATTTGGTGACATAAAATCGTATTGGTTTTGATCGTTTCGAATAAACAAAACCGATGTTCCAATCACCTGTTTTTCACATTTTGTCATGTATGTGGAAATTTTATATAGCTTTCATTAATTTTGTCACAATTTTGTTAAATTTAAGTGTTTTTTTGTGAATAATTAATTAAATGCAATAATTAAGCATAAAATGACTTCAGCTGTTGTAGCCTTTTTATTAATGGAAGAAGGCTTGATCCACTTCCACTTCTACTTGAGCTGCCTGAGTCCGCGTGAGTTTATTGTCTAGTGTGCAGTTATATTTCTACCTATTTTGTAAATTTATAGCCCATTATCGCCTAAAGAAGGAGGCTTTCCGAATGGTATTGGTCACTATTAAATCACACTTGACACTTTCTCAAATTCCACCTGTAATTCAGCTTGCAGCCACGTTGCGATTTTTAGCGGAAGAATCCTATCAGCGATCTGTCGGAAAGGACTCTAGCATAAGTCTAGGCAGAAGCACAGTGTCAATAATTTTGGGTGATGTACTGAAAGTTATGGAGCGATTTATATGTCATCAGTGAGTGGTGCTTTCACAAGACACACAATCATACACATATAGAAATACACTTACACTTTATAGACTTGTTTTTAAACATTAATTATTAAATATGTTATCCAAAAATTGTAAGTCAAAAACTTTCAAAAATATTTTATCAGAAATAAAAATTGTTCAACGATATAAGTCGTTGTTGTTCTTGTTGTTCTCAAAAATAAAATGTATAATAAATTGTTATACTTTTTAAACCTGCAAGTGCAAGTAAATACAAAATTCCCTCTATTATTATCCGAGATACAGATCCGAGATAGAGATCCGCGCTACAACTCAAAGGAATACAAATTCAATATGGCCCATTCTTCAGCTCGTAATATTGTTGAGCGATCTAGAGGTGTGCTTAAAAGCCGGTTTCGCTGTTTACTCAGCAAATTGAACTTTAGTCCAGAATCATAAACGACAAAAGTTGTTTAAATCATAAACGTTTGCTGCGCGCTACACAACATATGTAGAAAGTACAAAATAGGAAACATTAAGGATAATGTTGTTTCTGCAAGAAACGATATTGAGGACAGTGTAGAAACGCCATCGAACGCGGCTTTGCGAAGTGAAGGTCAAAGGATTAGGGTCGAAGTAGCTAACACTCTGCAATAAACGATTTGATTCTTACTACCAACAAAACAAATCCATGTTACAATAAAACAGAAAGAAAAAATAAAATATTTGTACTTTTTTGTAGTAATACTAGGAACACAAAATGCGGTTTAAAACCATTGCTTTTTAAAAACTTAAAAAGTATAAGTAAGTAAAAGTATACAATATCACTATTCGCGGCTTTTCTTATAATTGAACTTAAGTAGATCAAGATTCAATTCTATTTTTTTAAGGTCGCTTTTATCTTGCATTGCTTTCAGTATTCTTGTTCTTATACAAGTAAATTCCTCTTTCAGGTCTTTTACTGCACTTGCGACAGATTCATTGTTTTTTTCAATCGCTCTATAAATGTGCCTAATACTGCTTGCGTTATATTTTTTACTTGTATTATCTCGTCCAATTTTTTATTTATTATCAGCTTCCTTGAGTTATCTTCATCCAAAAATTTTTTGAGCGATCCCCAGTGCTCACTCTTGGCTTTTTTGAAGTGCTGGTTATTAAAAATGACCGCTTTGATGAAGTCGATGGAATTTTGTCCTGACTTCCAGCATTTGTGTTTTCGCTGAGGTCAATAGTAGTGCCCGCCGCACTTTCTACCAACTGCTCTATGCTACATATGCGGACAATCGTTTCTTCAGTGTGCGTCAGCTGATGTTTGGCAAAGGGATCTCCACCAGTAGCACGGGATTCAATTTGGTTATGTGCAAGCTTCTTTTTAATTTCGCTTTTCCACTCAGTCAGGATTAATTATTGATAGGAAAAAAAATTGAATCGATCACACAACTGCTCTAAAAAGGAATTTAATCGCAGCAACAAGGCAGATGAAATATTAAAAAAATTGTTGTTCGTCAAAATTGCTAACCTGTATTTACTATGGCATTTTCCATTCGAAATTAGAATATGGGTTGGTATGTTGGGGAGGTTCGCATCACAATAAAGTTAATCCACTACAAACTGCACAAAAACATGTCGTTCGCATTATATTTAAAAGAAAACGTCTAGAAAGTAGTTTACCACTATCAAAACAAACTAATATATTATTGTGGTGACCCTGGCATGCAGGTTAAGTGTGTGGCCTAGCATGCTCGGAGCCCTAGTTCGATCCCCAGTCGCGGCGAAAAGTTTTTTCAATAAAAAAATTTTTCTGATCGGTCACCACCTCTCTGCAGACAAAAAACCTCAGAGAGTAAATAATGCCATGTAAAGCTTCTTGAGAACATGAAATTAAGCCGTTCGGAGTCGGCATAAAACATGTAGGTCCAGTTCTCGGTCAACTGTGTGCAAACATTTAATAACACACACAACACAATTGATCATAAGAAGTTCGGTCAAAGTCCTTTCAAGGGCTGAAATGGCCAATTTGTTTTATTTTTTTTTTTAATATATTACCCGTTAAACATTTGTTTTTTACAAAGTGTTGAAAATATTTTTTATAAAGTCCGGCTACCAAATAAACAGAGTTGTGACTTATTACTTTGGAAAGTAATATGTTACTTATTACATATTACCTATTAATAAATGTAATAATATTATATTACATATTACCCCAAAATAAAAGTTTAAAGTTAAGTATTACTATATTACTTTTATATTTCTTTTTTTGCTTACAACTCAACAAAAAAAAAACCCAAAAAAAAAAAAAAATTTTATACAACAATTTTTATATTTCTTGTATGGCTGTGTTGGTCTCCATATGAAAAGTGTTTGAATACCCGGTGGAAGTGAGATCCACACACAAACGAAACAAAATAGTATTTGAACACCACAAGATGTTCATTAATTGCAAAAGGTAAATTGAAGATTTAATTGATTTTTTTATAAAAGGTTTTTCAAAGTAATATGTAACAAGTAACTAGCAAAAAAGTAATAACATTACTATTGATATTACTTTCGCGGCTGGTTATAATTTATATTACTGGTTTAAGGGAAAAGAAATTGTGACGCCAAAAATCGATGTCGCCGATTATGACGACAACAATCAAGAGCGACGCTTGGTGAACACCACCACACACACTGAACGAATTTTTTTTACAAACACATATATGAATTAAAGAAAATAATAAATACATGAATTTCAATATATAAAGGCATTACCCGGTTTTTCTTACTTTTAGGCAACTCAGCTCAAATAAACAAAGAACACATAGACAAGAAAGAGAGGTACGACACACGCACAAGTATAATGCTGGCGTGATATTTTTCGTGCAGTCGTGTAGCGGAACAACTTGAGCGCACATAGGGAAAGGCAAAGTGCTGTGCCAATCTCAGCAACTTACTTACTTACTTACTTAGGTGGCCATGACAACCCGTTGACGGGTTACGGCCGACTTCATCAGCTCTCGCCAGGCGTCTCTGCTTCGCGCGCGCCGTCTCCAATCTCTTTCACCAAGCGCGGTAAGGGCTTCCTCGGCCTGGTCAATCCATCGGAGGCATGGCCTTCCTCTTCGTCGTCGACCCTCGGCTTTCGCCTCAAACACCTTTTTCGCTGGAGCTTCTTCATCCATACGAAAGACATGACCCAGCCAACGTAGTCGCTGAATTGTTATACGCTGGACTATGTCAATGTCGTCGTAGAGCTCGTACAGTTCGTGGTTCATTCGAATGCGATAGTCGTCGCCAACTCGAACAGGACCAAAGATTTTGCGAAGAACTTTCCTCTCGAACACCCCAAGAGCGGCTGCATCTGCTTGCGATACCACCCATGCTTCAGCGCCATAGAGAAGCACAGGTATGATGAGCGTCTTGTAGAGTGTTAGTTTTGTCGATCGAGAGAGGGCTCTGGAACCTAATTGCTTACTTAGCCCGTAGTAGCACCTATTAGCAATTGTTGTTCTTCGCTTTATCTCCAGGCTGACATTGTTGTTGCTGTTTACGGCGGTGCCAAGGTAAGTAAACTCCTTGACAACTTCAAAGTTATATTTGCCTGCTGTAACATGGGAGCCTAGACGCCGCACTTCCCTATTTGCAGACAGCATATACTTTGTTTTGCCCTCGTTCACCGTCAAACCCACTTTGGCTGATTCCTTTTCGATAGCGGCGAAAGCAGCGGTTACATCTCTCTTGGTTCTGCCGATAATATCGATATCGTCAGCATACGCAAGGAGCTGGACACCTTTGTAGAAAATGGTACCATTTCGATGTACACCTGCCTTTCGTAGGATCCCCTCCATGATGAAATTGAAGAGATCGCATGATAGCGGGTCGCCTTGTCTGAAACCTCGTTCGGTATTAAAGGTTTCGGAGAGGTCATTTCCTACCTTGACGGAGCTGTATGTATTGCTCAACGTCATCTTGCAGAGCCTAATCAACTTTGCAGGTATACCGAACTCAGACATTGTTGCGTACAGGCAATCCCGAATATGGCTATCGAACGCAGCTTTGTAATCAACAAAGAGATGATGGGTGTCGATTTGGTTTTCGTGGGTTTTTTCCAGGATTTGGCGTAGTGTAAAAATCTGGTCTATGGCGGACTTGCCAGGACGAAAGCCACACTGATAAGGTCCAATCAGTGTTTTGGTATGCGGCTTCAATCTTTCACACAATACGCTCGAAAGAACCTTATATGCGATGGATATAAGACTGATACCTCTGTAGTTGGCGCAGATTGTCGGGTCTCCTTTCTTAAGTATAGGACAAAGCACACTGAGATTCCAATCGTCGGGCATGCTTTCCGCTAGCCATATTTTGCTGATGAGTTGATGCATGCACCTTATCAATTCACCGCCGCCGGTTTTAAACAATTCAGCAGCCAGGCCATTAGCTCCTGCGGCTTTGTTGTTTTTGAGTCGCTGGATAGCAACTTTAACCTCGTCATGGCTAGGTGGTGGAATTTCCACTCCATCATCGTCGATTGGTGGTGTCAGACTGCATTCTCCAAGGGCGGAATTGTTGGTATCGTCGCCTGCAAGCAGATTGGAAAAATGCTGTCTCCATAATCTCAATGCGCACTGCGTATCTGTTACCAGATCACCATTCTCATCTCTACAAGTGGATGCTCCGGGCTTGAAACCTTGGGTTAGACGCTTAACCTGCTGGTAGAATTTTCGAGCATCCTTCCTGCCCTGGTACACCTCAATTTTTTCTCGCTCACGCTTTTCCTGCTCTCTTTTTTTACGTCTGAAAAGGCATCTCTCTTCCTTCCTCTTATCGCGACAGTTTTCGTGCATGGCTCGCGTTGCAGCTGACTGCAGCGTCTTTTTATATGCGGCGTATTTTGCTGCTGTCGCGTCGCGACACTCCTGGTCATACCATTGGTTGCGAGGTTGCGGGCGCCGAAAACCAATGACTTCTTTAGCAGCAGTGCGCATGGAGTGGGATATATGCGCCCAAAGTCCGCCAGCGTCGTCGAGGCAAGAGTAAGGTTGGTTCAGCTTAACCGAGAGTTGAGCGGAGTAGGCCTCGGCGGTCCGTTGTGATAGCAGCTTATCGACATCAAGCTTTCGTTGCACACCTGTGCGTACATTCTTCGCATTGCACAATCGCATGCGGATCTTGGCTGCAACAAGATAATGGTCGGAGTCAATATTGACCCCCCGAAATGTGCGCACATCCAGTACACTTGAAGCGTGCCTTCCGTCGATCACAACATGATCAATTTGGTTTCGCGTTTTTTGATCCGGGGACAGCCAGGTTGCCTTTTGGATATCGAGGTGTTGGAATCTGGTGCTACTAACTACCATGTTTCGCGCCGCGGCGAAGTCGATCAGTCTTAGACCGTTATTCGAAGTGGTCTCGTGGAGACTGAACTGACCGACAGTGGAGCCAAAGATGCCTTCTTTTCTGACCTTCGCATTAAAATCGCCGAGAACTATTTTTACGTCGTGGGCCGGGCAGCGATCATACACGTCCTCTAGGCTCGCGTAGAAGGTGTCCTTGACAGCATCGTCCTTTTCCTCCGTCGGGGCATGTGCGCAAATAAGGCTGATGTGGAAGAATTTCGCCTTGATGCGGATTGTCGCCAGCCTTTCGTTCACAGGTGTGAACCGGGAAACAAGATGGCGTAGTTTCCGACTTACGACGAATCCGCATCCAAATTCGCGCTTCTCCGCATGGCAGCTGTAGTAGATATCGCAGTCTGCTCTCTTAGAGCAGCCTTGTCCTTTCCATCGCATCTCCTGGATGGCGGTGATGTCAGCCTTAATTTTTTCGAGGGCTTCCGCCAGTTGGACAGTGGCACCTTCCCTATAAAGGGTCCGGACATTCCAGGTGCATATCCGTAAATCATTATCCGTTTTTCGTTTGCGGTGGTCGTCAACGTAGTGGGGGTTCATATCCGAGGCTGATTTTGTTTTCATTGGGAAGTTATAATGTGGTTGGGACCCAAACCCTACGCACATTCCATTTTTAAGGTCTTGAAGAGACCCCTCAAGTTTATTGTCTAGAGGAGACATCGCCGCTCAAATTGGCCGCCAAAGTTTATCGGGCGATAGTTTTTGACGTTTCCAGGAGACACCACGCGGAGGTTTTGAGTCGACTTGAGACGATTTCGACATGGATAATGCTGGCCTCGCCAAGTTGAGGCAGTCAGACACGTTGCCATGTGAAGATCGCCCCCTTTTGTCTCCCTTTTGTCTCCCTAATCTAAGCAACTGGTTGCAACAAAAAGGCGTACGGCGTACGGTATGTTGTTTACGCCAAACAACCGAGAAGTTTCGATTGCGGGATCTGGTTGAAAACAAAGGCAACTATAAAAGGCAGCGCAACCACAGACTGGGAGAAGTCTTTGATCATAATTCGTGACGATCAGTCTTTGATTATATTCAGTGTTCGAGAAAAGTCAGTGCGTGTTTATCAACGTTCAGTGCGAAGCAGAGTGCAGAATAGCAGCAAGCAGAGTCCAAAAAAAGGGGCAAAAGAGCAACAAGCAGAGTCTGCATCGAGGAGCTGCAGCAACCAAAAGGGAAAACAAGGTAAACTAAGAGGCGAGTGCAGAGTCGGTGGCTTGTAGGCCCACCTGCGCAGAACGGCGAGCAGAGTTAGCGGCTTGTAGGCCCACCTGCAGAGTAGCAGAAAACAGAGTCGGTGGCTTGTAGGCCAACCTGTTTAAAACCTTTTTGTTAGCAGTGCCCGTGGCTTGTAAGCCCGCCTGCTCAAATTAAACACTAGTCCGTGGCTTGTAAGCCCGCGTGTTTATTTATTTTTCCAGCTAGCAGTGTCGGTGGCTTGTAGGCCCAACTGCTAGACGACGGCGGAGCAAATCGGCGGAGCAGCAGGAGAAGCAGTGGAAAACACAAGCTATCGATATATTTAATATATATATAACATATATTATAGCAATTAAACAAGAAAACAATAAAACATTGTTAAACCTAGATAACTATAAAAAAAAAAACCAACGTGTTATTAATTCTTGTCACGGACCCTGGAATCCCACTGAGCGTACCTCAGCGTTAAAAAAGAAGGGCGCCCGAGCAGGGACCCTTTCTAAGGGAAAACAACGAGGAAAGCTAGAAAGTGAATAAAACAGGAAAACGTGAGTGAGAACAAAGCACGAAAGGTCCAGAGACAGAGTACAGTAAGTTGAAAGCAACATGGTGCGAACAGCATGGATTCACGCTCTTCGTCGAGACGACTTGTTGGCCTACGCTAAAGAGTTTAACTTTAGCGGCGAAGGTACTGTTGAGGAACTAAGGAAAAGGTTTGCTACCTTTGCACTGGGAGTAGACCACAAACCGGGGGTGGAACAAAGTTTCATCGAGCTGGAAGCAAAACATGCAAGGAGTCCTTCTCTTAGCTCGCTCACCGTGCCTCAGCAACTACCGAGTACCAGCAGGACACCTTCAGAGCCAACAAATACGAATCACGCGATACCGGCGTACGCGGAAGACATGACCAGGTTCCAACCAACACCTGTTGCCCAGTACAACCAAAACCCGTACGCTTCAGTAATTGATCAAGTCAGGAAGTGGTCGGTAAAGTACGACGGAGGCCGAGACCCACTGGCATTTATCGAGCGCGTGGAAGAACTGGCGGAAGTGTATGGTTTGGGAAAAGACCACCTTCCGAGAACGATGCCCGAATTACTGCGAGACCGAGCGCTAACATGGTATCGAAATAATAATCGTATGTGGCGTGAGTGGAGAAGCTTCAAAGAAGACTTCTTGCATTTCTTTTTGCCCACGAGGTATTTCGAAAGATTGGATATTGACATTAGACAGAGGCATCAGCGCACAGGTGAATCTTTTAAGGATTACGTACTCGCGTTACAGAGCTTTATGCGACATTCAAACTACACCGAGGAGCAAAAATTGGAGAGAACCTTCCGGAATAGTCGACAAGAGTACCAACTGTACATCAAGAGAAAAGACTTTGCAAGCCTGGAAGAGCTCATGGCGTTAGCCGAAGATTTCGAGTGCATACATGCAGATACGGCACCCACACGAGCACCAGCCCAGCAACCGAGAGAAGAGCGTCATCGAATGGTCACTCAGGTGAGGGAGACACCCATAAATCCACGAACAGCGTGCAGACGATGTGGCAGAGACGGTCACATGCGGCCCGAATGTCGAAATTCGCTGGTAATCTTCTGTTGGGAGTGTGGAAAGCGTGGGCTACGAACGATTGACTGCTGTCGTCGGCAGTCGGGAAACGGACAGAACACCCGATAGAGGCGAGGCCTATCGGGGAGAGCACATACGGTCCCTCGCATCCCGTAGAAAGCCTGCAGCACGACGAAGCCCACATTTTTGCATTTGTTACCCTCGGAGATGAAGTTCAGAAGGCCACGATTGACACAGGAGCAACCAGGAGTTTCATGAGCCAACAGCTATCAGAAAAACTGGCTCACACAGGTGAGAAGAGACAGGAGAGCATCGTCGTGCGTATGGCAGACAACTCAGTGCGAACCGTTCGTGAAGCTCTGATCCTGGACGTAAAACTAGGAAAAGATAGCTGCAGGATCCCGTTACTCGTCCTACCCGACATAGTGGACGATATCATTCTGGGAATGGATTTTCTTCTCAGAATGCAGGCGACATTCACGTGCGGCGGCCAGACAATAAAATTAAAATGTCACGAGGCGACAACAAGTGCTAGCGTTTCCCCATTATGCACAGTGGTGCGAGAAGACGAAGTTACGGGAACTGAACTGAAAGACAGTTTCTTGAAGACTGAACTAGCTGAGTTCGAGAAGCTAGAGAGTTTAGCGAATATAATAACTCATAAGATTGTTATGCAAGACGAAAGACCAATAAAACAGAGATACTTTCCGAAAAATCCTGCAATGCAAGAGATCACCAATAAA